>CM067070.1:304477-904477 GCA_033980235.1 Diadema setosum
CCCGCCGCCATTAGCAAAGACGTCGAGCATTCGCGAAGGTACCACACATGATATCTATCACTCTCACTTGTGGTGTGCTGACATGATGAACTTTGTTTAAGAGCCAAAAATGCCTCAAAGATGTGCAGCATTTGAGGTACTCAATGAATAACCATTGAATATTTGTGCTTACCTCAGTGAATGATTACCTACTGGTTAATAAACCCGTGCCACAAACAGTAACATAATTACCTGTCCATATGTGTACCATGCAATAATTATATACAATCGACTTTAAAGCCTCCAAGGTGATTTAGTGTACAGCATCCAATAGTGTTTAATTGCAGTCCTGGACTCAAGACATGCATTGAGTGTGTGTGTGTGTGATTGTGTGTTGTATGTGTGTGGGAGTGTGTGTTGTATGTGTGTCTGATGTTTCCTACTCTCTAAAAAAAAATCGAGTGAAAATTTTCACTCTAAAAAGAGTGAATACAAAAAAAGAGTGAATATCGAGTGAAATTGGAGTGAATTTTGAGTGAAAATGCTCATTTTCACTCATTTTGGAGTGACGTCAGGGATCACTCGAAGATTTTGGAGTGATCCCTGACGTCACTCCAAGATGAGTGAAAATGAGCATTTTTCACTCAAAATTCACTCCAATTTCACTCGAAATTCACTTTTTTTTTTTGGTATTCACTCTTTTTAGAGTGAAAATTTTCACTCGATCTTTTTAGAGAGTAGGGTGCGTTTATCAACTCTTTTTCTCGGCAGAAACAGGTTATCCAAACAGCTTTCAAGGAATTTTTACGAGTTGATAAACGCAAAGCTGTTTTGAAAGCCCTTTAGGAAAGCCTTTACGAAAGGGAGCGTTTATCAACTCTCCTTTCTCGGCAGAAACAGGTTATCCAAACAGCTTTCAAGGAAATTTTACGAGTTGATAAACGCAAAGCTGTTTTGAAAGCCCGTTAGGAAAGCCTTTTCGAAAGCCCCAAATTTGTGGCTATCCAAACAGGTTTCCTATACATGTTTTCAGAAACCTGTTTGGAAAAAGCCTTTTGGAAGTTGATAAATGCAAAGCTGTTTTGAAACTGCTTTGTTGTATTGTACTTCAGTTACAAACAATACACGCCTTATGACCTCTTCTCCTAAAGTCGAATTGCGCAATGCAGCTGTGCGTGCAGTGACAGGCCAGTTAAAAAATGGTGTTCGCGAAGAGAGTTGATAAACGCAACTATTTTGAAAACCGTTTCTAAAGGGCTTTGGAAAGGGCTATCGAAAGCCGTTTAAACAGGGGAAAGTTGATAAACGCAGCCAAAGTCTCATGCCGCCACTCAGATATATTTGGAGTATGTGATAAACTGGAGCTGCCTCACAGATAGGAAGACAATTGATTCATGTGGCATTGCATCATGACTCGTCACTCTCAAAGGAAGATATGTCTTTATGATGGTATTTGCTTTTCGCCGTCCCTTCTTAGAAAATAAGCGGAACATTAATTGTACAGGCAGTCGGGGCTTTGGAAAGGGCTCTCGAGAGGGCTATGGAAAGGGCTTTCGAAAGGGCTATCGAAAGGGCTATCGAAAGCCGTTTAAACAGGGGAAAGTTGATAAACGCAGCCTAAGTGACATATATTATGTGAAATCAGTACTCCATACCAAAGAGTATGCACTGTACTTTTCTGTAATCTTTATTGAAGTATGAATGCATGGTTGCCAATTTTGGCTTCATGTTAACCCTAACTAGGCCGGGGGGGGGGGGGGGGGGGGGGGCTCCGAGCCCCCCCCCCCCCCCCCCACGTTTCGTGCGATGTATCGCCTATCGCTAGAAGATATCGCCGTGACGTTTCATGACTTTTTTCTTTCGAGTCTCCCGCAGTCTTCGGTTCCGAAGTTGCGCATAAATATGCACATGCATGTCAGACCAAAAATTGCTCAAAAACGTGAATTTGTGTACAATTTCAATGCAAACTGTGTTTACAGGCAAATTTCATAAAAGCATGACTATTTTGGGGTTTTATTGATTAAAGTCAATTAATAACATATTTTCTTGTTCGGAACAATGTCGCGGACAAATTTCATCGAAAAAACAATAAAAAACATAAAGAAAAAAAACAAAGAAATACATAAGAAATTCAAAAAACAATAATTTTTTTCTCTTACATTTGCTAAGGACACTAAAAGGAATATTCACACAAAAAATGTGCTTGTTTTGAGCTTTATTTAGTGATTTATACCAAATTGTCTGATTTCATGCATCATTATGCATACATTAGCATAATTTAGTGTAAATAATAATTATTGAATAAATTAACTTCATGGTACTTTAGATTACATCAAAGGCAATGTGCGTGCCAATTTTCGTCGCAATCACGCGGTAGACGGCCGAGATCCCCCCCCCCCCCCCCGCTCGATCGTCTACCTAAATAGCCCGGCCTAGTTAGGGTTAAGCCACATATATTTGACACGTTAGAGCAAGTCTTTTTTTTTTTCATCAAAACATGTATACTGTGTTGACAATGTATCTCTCTTATAAAATCCGGAGGCATATGGACAAATATTGATTTTCCTTAAGATATGAATGATTTTTCCAACCCAACCCCATCTTGGAAGCTGTTCTTTACGTGTAAAACTATAGGCACTTCCGGGTTCAGGCTCCTGGTAGTCGACCTCTTTCGTGCGCGCGCGCCACTGTTCAATTGACACCGTTTTCCTTTGTAAGCACTGAATGGTGAGCGCTTACTCTGTTATAGAACCTCTTTGTTCTATACTCTGTGTTTCGTATAGTAGCGGAAATGTGCAAACTAAGAAACGGGAAAATGTTCGGATTGGTCACCCTATCATACTATCCATGGGGTCAAAACTACAAGGTCACACAGAATTTGCAGGGGTCAACCAATTATCAACAAAATCTAATCGATTCTTTCCTGTCATTATCCCAACATTCTCTGAACATTTGGTGCAAATCCGTTAACCAGTTCTCTTATCTTGTACACAAACAAACAAACATACGGAGCACTATACATAACCCCCTGCCGGTTTTCATCGGCGTAGGTAACAGAACATGGAGCAGAGAAGATAGATGTGAAGCATGGGATACTCACTTTGCTTTTGACCATCTCCCCTTCTACAGACTGGGTTACCTTGACGTCGCCGTCATTCAATGTTACAGTGAACTGCTCATTGCAACCAACCCGCGCCTTAACGAAGCCATGTCTCGACATCTCACTGTGAATATCCTGCAGGACAATAGTTGTTCCAGTACTTGAATTGTATTATTGTTCTTTAAAGTGAAGTGAGGGTAAATATTTGAAGTGTGTCTATTAGATTCGTAGAAGTTGGAGATCATAAAACGAAGAAAATTGCACAGAAAGCCGACTTTGACAGTAAACTTTACATTTTTGTTCCTTTCATTGTTTTCTGTATGTTCCTTGCAATGAAATAGGTCAATTATACATCGATTCACAGATCAGCATCTGACGAATTCATATCTGCTTAGAACAAAAGAAGAAGAAAAAAACCCGACATTATAATGGCTTTTGCGAATGCTCATTACGCACGTTATGTAAACATATACATACCGAGTGTTTAGAAAAAGTAAAGGGCTATAATAATTTCCTTTTCACTCTGACTGGGAGATATGGGATATGACGTCCAGATATGTTTGTAAAAGCTGTTAACTGTATCAGTTCACACGCTTATGCTTATAGCCTAAAATGGGGATGATCAAACTTTACATTAATCTGTTAACAAGTTTCCCATTAGGCTCAGAAAAAGTACATAATTATTTTCTTTAAAACAAAATCCTGCAATACTAAAAAGTGTTAATGAATCAACCGTACTGCTGCCTATACATTTTTTGCTTCTGATAATTAGGGGAAAAAACATACCTCAGGAACGCCCATGATGCCATAGTGGATGATGAATGGAACTGTGTGCCTCTCTGCGGCTGTTGCATGTTGTGGTTTGTAAGGTGTGCAAATGATCCGTTTCCCGTAAAAATACTCACTGATCTTTGCAATAATCCACCACTGACTGAAATGGTTGACAGTCAGTTCTAAACTTGCTTTATTCAGAGTTACAGAGCCGTATGTGTCAGGAGCCTGGGAAAATTGTTCTGAATCTGAAACGAAAAAAAAAAAGATGAACAGACAAGGCAAAGTACCTCATTATTCAAAACTTTCATTGAAAGAAAGGTTTCGGACATTGATTTTTATTTCTTTCACACAACATTTCACATAACTGAGCCTTTTTTCCACTGTCATGTATTTTATATTAGGGATCGCTGCGCAACAATTCTGTTAAGTTATTGTGTGTTATGAGAGATGCAAGCCTGTATATTGTGACATGTTCCGAAGTTTGCAATTCGGTTGACTCAATAATGTACTTCTTTGATGATTAGACCTGCGATTATGGGCCTGACATGACACTCCTTTATCTGGGTCATAACAGTCTTCACCAACAGGGGTCAAAGATAGTGCTTAGCAGATGATGGGGTCGAATACAAGGTCTTGATCTGGCCAGATTATTACTCTTACGTTGTCAAGACCACTGGACCGATGGGGGCGGTCGCCCCCCCCCCCCCCCTAAGATTTGGACCGGGGATTTGGGAGGCGGAAAAAAAAAATGCGTGTATACTGTATGCATGCACATGAAGCGGGTCTCCTTTGCAACCTTTCATCAAATAAGATATATTTTTTTAATATTTCACTCAAAGTGTGCACCAGATCGTTGAATTTCAATTCAAAATATGCAAAATCTCTCGTGCTTCGGAGGGGGTATCCCCTCCCAAACCCTCCCCCTCTGTGCCTCTTTCCCTAGCCAAGTACACTTTTTAGATCTACAACAAATTCGGAATAATTCTGAGTGCACAAGACTTTATCACTTATATTCCGAAAACTGAAGGTTCCCTCATGTATCTTAAGGGGAATTTCCCCTTTTAATCGACCCTTTCCTCCCTCAGCCCCCCCCCCCCCCCCAAAAAAAAAAATCTGGTTTTTTTTTTGTGTGTGATTTCTCAAATGTTGATTCCATCAAATATGCGTATACGAGATATTCAACCTTAAAAAGATAAAAGCTCCATCGGAAGGGAAGGGTGTAGATAACACTCGCCCACGCCTTCTCCCTGCTCGCCCCCCCCCCCCCCGGCCATGCAAACAAGTAGACTGTGGCTATACCCAGATCGCTTTATTTCAATTCTAAAAACGCAAAAGCTCCGCGAGCGGGAAGGGGAATCCCCCTTCCCCTAAGCTCTATACCTCACTAGACTTTATACTGTTACGACCAAAATCACTCTGAGAATGATCGCACAAAAGAAACAATCAACTAATGTTCAGGCGGTTTATTACAGTGATATTGTGGGTACAGACTCGTAATCGGTTTTCACATCAGTACAATAATGATCAATAGAAACAGTTACAAATCAGTAATGAAATCACTTACACTTAGTATATGCAATATCCCTGGAAATGTCCAAATACGATGCTCGATGCACAAATGAATGATCCGCGATGCACCGATGAATGATACCTCAGACGTAAATCCAGAGGCGCAGGTTGTGATAATCCTCGTTATTAATCCGGGGTAAAAATCCAAGTTATGCGTCCACAGCGAAACGTGCAGAATCCAAATGTTATGACGACCACGTCCAGTTGATGCGTTGAATGGTGATTCACTTTATAATGTCCAGCAAGGAATCCAGCCCGTCACAGCTTTGCCGTAATAATGTCCGTTGACACTAAAATATGGAGTCTATCTCCAACGTAGGCAAATTAATTCTCTGCAGGCAAAATGTCTCCCAGGCCTTATCTCCACAAACACAGTTTGTATAGCAGGTCAGCAGGTAACACAGGACTGACTATAACAAGTCGCTTCAGAGCCAGAAGGGACGTAACTCTCAGAGCAGAGGTGTTGGGTACTCTGCCTACCTCAGAATTTCTCCTGCTTATATACTATCCATTCACCCCTTTCTAGTACATTCTGTAATTTTCTCCAACCTGGGGCTACATACCTGAACATACTAGCAAGTCCAAATTCCAGGAATCCTGGATGACTCACTTCCTAATATGTGCATAACATCATTGCCAAAATTAACTACCAATCACATTGGGCTACAAGGGCAGTGCCTCACTCAGCCAGCACTTCCCAGAATTTTCTGGAATGGGTTAAATCATTCTAGATTGAGTGAGCTATAATGTATTTCCTGTCACATGCATACATGTACTGTAGCTACATTGTATACTATGTAGAAAATTCTCCACTGATCTGGTCAGCCTGTATGTACTATATCTAATATCATATAGAATGTTCTCCATTAATCTGGTCTACCTGTGTACATACAATGTGCACATTAAAACAACCATGCATACAACCTTGATACATGTACATATAACTACTTGTGTGTACATTTGTAACACCATCCCCCATGGGAAAAAGAAAGCCTTGCCGTAGCAAGGGTTTCTTTTACCTTCACAATTTCTCATTGTTATTTACAACGAATGTGAGGTAAAATCCAAGTCAAACAACAATAATCACATACTATCACATGCCTTTTAAATGGCTGCAGTAATTCCATGTTCTCTTTTCATGGATACCATTTATATTGATATTGCTTGGATTCTCGAAGCTTATACAATCATGTCAAACTGTTTTGCATACATTAATGGATATGCTAAACACATACACTGTAAATGATATGCGGTGAAACTTTTCACCTTTGATACTCTCTTCATGTTACACTCTTGACAAAGCGTCAGCAATTACATTATTTTTGCCTGCCACATGTTTGATTTTGAGTGCATATGGCTGCGTCATCATGCTCCATCTGAACAGTCTGTTGTTCTTCATTTTGAACCGGTCTAAAAAGACCAAGGGGTTGTGGTCAGTATAGACCGTGATCTCCCCTTTGCTATTGGTCAAGTACACTTCATATTGCTGGAGGGCAAGGATGAGACTGAGAGCCTCCTTCTCGATTGTTGAGTACTTCTTTTGGTATGCGTTCAACTTTTTGGAAAAGTAGCTAACCGGACGTTCAGTGCCTTCTTCATCTTCTTGGAGCAAAACCGCTCCCACTCCTACATCACTAGCATCTATTGCCACTTTGAATGGCTTTTGGAAGTCAGGAGCTGCCAAAACAGGCTCATTAGCAAGGACTGCTTTTAGTTTCTCGAAGGCTCTTTGACACTCATCAGTCCAGGTGTACTTTGCCTTGCCCTTCAACAGGTTTGTTAGGGGGGTGACTACAGTGCTGAAATTCGGTACAAATTTCCTGTAGAAACCAGCCATGCCCAGAAATCTGAGCAACTCCTTCTTGGATTGGGGGATGGGAAAGCCTAGTATAGCTTCTACCTTGGCTTCTCTTGGCAATACCTGTCCTTGACCGACTACATGCCCGAGATACACCACTTTGGCCTTTGCAAATTCACTCTTTGCCAGATTAATCACCAATCCGGCCTCCTTGAGTCGATCAAAAAGTTGCCGCAAGTGTGTAATGTGCTCCTGCCATGTGTCACTATACACTAGAATGTCATCAATGTATACTACACAGTTGTCAAGCCCGGCAATGATTTGGCTTGTTAGCCGTTGGAAGGTGGCCGGAGCATTTTTCATGCCAAATGGCATTACTTTGCATTGGAACAAGCCATCTGGTGTAGCAAAGGCAGAAATCTCCCTGGCTTTGTCGGTCAAGGGCACTTGCCAGTATCCCTTTAGAAGGTCTATTTTACTGACATATGCAGAATTTCCGACCCTGTCAATGCAGTCTTCTAGTCTGGGGATGGGGAAAGAATCTGTTTTCGTCACGGCATTCACCTTTCTGTAATCTATACAGAATCTTTGAGACCCATCCGGTTTGGGCACCATGACGATTGGGGAGCTCCAACTGCTTTTACTCGGTTCTATTATGTCATTGTCTAACATGTACTGAACCTCTTCCCGTACTTTCTGCAGTTTGCTCGGGTTTAACCTGTAAGGGTTTTGCTTGATAGGGTCAGCATCTCCTACATCAACATCATGTACAGCCAGAGGGGTGCAACCTGGTTTGTCTTTACACACTTCTTTGTACTCATGTAACAGACTAGTCACATCTTTCCTCTGATTTTCAGGTAGGTAGTTCAGTGCCTCATCTACTTTCCCTAACATCTCTGAGTTAGACAACCTGGCACTAGAGGGCTCACTTCCATTCTCATCTTGAGCTTCTCCCTCTTCATCTACTTCTTCTTCTACCACCTGAGCTACGCCTACCGGCTGACTAGCCTTTCTCTCATAGTACTCTTTCAGCATGTTTACATGACACACCCTCTGATCTTTTCGTCTGTCTGGCGTACTGATCACATAGTTCACATCATTGAGTTTCTTTTTGACACAGTATGGGCCACTGAACTTGGCTTTCAGTGGTTCACCTTGTATGGGCAGCAGTACAAGAACTTTGTCACCTGGTTTGAAGGTTCGGGCTTTGGCATTTTTGTCTGCCTTTCTCTTCATAGAGTCTTGTGACACTTTCAAGTGTTCCCTAGCTACCTCACAAGCCTTTGAAAGCCTTTCACGAAACTTTGACACATAGTCAAGTAGGTGGACCTCATCATCCTCAGTCATGAATTTCTCTTTGATGAGCTTCAGTGGGCCCCTAACTTCATGACCGTACACCAACTCAAATGGGCTGAAACCCGTCGACTCATTTGGGGAGTCCCTCGTGGCGAACAGCAGGAAAGGGATGCCCTTATCCCAATCCTCGGGATACTCCTCACAAAATGCCCTAATCATTGTCTTTAGGGTCTGGTGGTAGCGCTCCAACGCACCTTGGGATTGGGGATGATAAGCTGACGACTTCAGCTGCTTCACACCCAAACGATACATCACCTCTTGAAATATGCCTGACATGAAATTTGACCCTTGGTCAGACTGCACTTCCTTGGGCAACCCATACCTAGTGAAAAACTGCACTAGAGCATCTACCACAGTCTTAGCAGTGATATTTCTCAATGGGATAGCCTCTGGAAACCGAGTAGACATATCCATGATTGTCAAGAGGTACTTATGACCTGACCTAGTCCTAGGCAAAGGTCCAACACAGTCAACTAGAACCCGACTGAATGGTTCTTCAAATGCAGGTATCGGAATCAATGGTGCCGGCTTCACTGAATGCTGAGGTTTACCAGCCACCTGACATGTGTGACAAGTCTTACAAAACTCAGCCACATCCACATTCAACCCTGGCCAATAGAAATGCCTCATGATCCGATCCTTTGTCTTTCTGACGCCTAAATGGCCGCCAACAGGTAACTCGTGAGCAATCCTCAAGATCTCACCGCGGTAACTAGGAGGGACAACAACTTGACGGACCACCGTCCAATCCTCATCAGCTGGCCTATGGGGAGGTCTCCACTTCCTCATCAAAATGCTATCTTTGACATAATAGCACTCAGGGACCTTTTCAGCCTCAGCCTCAGAACACGCCGTCTGAGACAAGCCTTTCAACTCAGAGTCTGCCTGCTGTGCTTCAACCAAGGAAGACTTGCTAAACAGCCCATCACTGTTAGCCTCGGAGCCTAATACAGCAACCCCATCATTCAAATCCTTGAAAAAGGTTTCTGCCAACCAAACACCGGAATTCTCCTCCACATCAACAGAATCCGCATCATCTTGAACAGCTCTACGAGCCTGAGACCTAGTCACAACACAATCTGGGAAAATCCCAGGAAACTCCTCCTGCAACTGCTCAGTTTCAGCAACCACCACTGGTTTATCCGAAACAACTGGAGACGCAACCACCTTGTCCCCAGCCAAGTCATTCCCCAACAGGAAGTCAATGCCTACCATGGGCAACTCAGGAACAACTCCAACAGTGACAGGACCAGAAACTAGGTCACACTTCAAATCCACTCTATACAGTGGTACTGACATATAACTGCCATCAACAGTCTGAATCAAGACTTTTGCATTCACTGCACTATCTGGTGGAAAAGTCATACCACCATCCACCACCAACGACTGAGAGGCCCCCGTATCCCGCAGGATGACTACTGGTTTACCTGCCTCACCAGAAGTACATGGGGTCACCTCACCATCAAACAAAAAGCTACGATAGCTCTCATCCACCTGCTTAGTCCTATCTTTGAATTTGGGAGATCGACTTTCAATGGCCCGTGTTTCACTGAACGGGACACTATTTTCGGGTAGGACACTTTTTGACATGACAAATCCCATGTCCTTCTTCGTTTTGTTTTGCAACTTCCAACACTGTGACTTTACATGCCCTGTCTTATTAAAGTGAAAACATTTGATGACATTTGCACTTGTACTGGACCCTTTGTCAGATTGAGGCTTTGGTGCCGATGAAGTTTCAGAACTCGTGCCTTTTTCAGGACCAGCATTCTTTGGATTGCTCGACTGATTTTTGTCTCTTTTGTTTCCAGAGAAATTCCTGAAAGGTGGTCTGTTGTCATTTCTGTGGGTCAGCTCATACTCATCAGCCATCAAGGCTGCTTTATGCAAACTTGTCACTTTGTGATCATCCAAATGTGACCTCACACTGAAAGCAACACTCTTTTTGAATTCTTCCAAGAGAACAACCTCACGTAGGTTATCAAAATCCTGATCCACTTTCAGGGACCTGTACCACCTATCAAACATCATTTCTTTTTCACGAGCAAACTCAACATGTGTCTGGCCTGGTTTGCGGTACGAATTTCTGAACTTATGTCTGTACGCCTCTGGCACCAACTCATAAGCATTCAACACTGCCTTCTTGACTGTAGCATAGTCACGTGATTGCTCTTCAGAAAGAGATGAGTACACATCAGCTGCTTTGCCGACAAACACACTTTGAAGGAGCAAGGGCCAAAATTCCTGTGGCCATTTCAAACTGTTAGCCACCTTCTCAAATGACACAAAATATGCATCAACTCTGTTTTCTTCAAACTTTGGCACCAATTGAATGTTCTTGGCCAAATCAAATTCAGAGGGAGCCCTTTCACGATTTTCAACAGTATGTGCATGAGTCAATTCCATCTCACGCAATTTCAGTTGTTGCTCCATTTCCTTTTCAATTTTCTTCATTTCTATTCTTTCCTTCATTTCCATTTCTCTAGCCCTTTGCTCTCTTTCTATTTCTAATCTCATCTTCTCTTTCTCCAGTTCTAGTTCCCTTGCTTTTTCTCTCTCCTTGATTTCCAATTTAGCAAGCTCAAGCCGTGTTTGATCCAAAATTTGAGCTTGGTCTGGAGTGTCAATTTCTTCTTTGAGCTCCATGTGACCAGCTACTAAGTCAAGAATTTCTGCCTTTCTTAAACCTTGTGGAACATCAACATTCAAATGCTGTGCAATAGCAGTCAAATCACATTTGCGTAACCTTTGCAAGTCTTTGAGGGACAAATCTGTCCTCTGAACAAATGCCTGAACATCCATTGTACTGATTGACATTGTCACAATGTATTACACACAGTATACAATTGAACAATCAACTCAACTGGTATTTTGTCTGTACCAATATTCTAGGTTCCGGAACGTTCCAAATTCTAAGTTTTGGCTTTAAATTCACTTCTCGGACACAAGCCCCCAATTTTGTTACGACCAAAATCACTCTGAGAATGATCGCACAAAAGAAACAATCAACTAATGTTCAGGCGGTTTATTACAGTGATATTGTGGGTACAGACTCGTAATCGGTTTTCACATCAGTACAGTAATGATCAATAGAAACAGTTACAAATCAGTAATGAAATCACTTACACTTAGTACATGCAATATCCCTGGAAATGTCCAAATACGATGCTCGATGCACAAATGAATGATCCGCGATGCACCGATGAATGATACCTCAGACGTAAATCCAGAGGCGCAGGTTGTGATAATCCTCGTTATTAATCCGGGGTAAAAATCCAAGTTATGCGTCCACAGCGAAACGTGCAGAATCCAAATGTTATGACGACCACGTCCAGTTGATGCGTTGAATGATGATTCACTTGATAATGTCCAGCAAGGAATCCAGCCCGTCACAGCTTTGCCGTAATAATGTCCGTTGACACTAAAATATGGAGTCTATCTCCAACGTAGGCAAATTAATTCTCTGCAGGCAAAATGTCTCCCAGGCCTTATCTCCACAAACACAGTTTGTATAGCAGGTCAGCAGGTAACACAGGACTGACTATAACAAGTCGCTTCAGAGCCAGAAGTGACGTAACTCTCAGAGCAGAGGTGTTGGGCACTCTGCCTACCTCAGAATTTCTCCTGCTTATATACTATCCATTCACCCCTTTCTAGTACATTCTGTAATTTTCTCCAACCTGGGGCTACATACCTGAACATACTAGCAAGTCCAAATTCCAGGAATCCTGGATGACTCACTTCCTAATATGTGCATAACATCATTGCCAAAATTAACTACCAATCACATTGGGCTACAAGGGCAGTGCCTCACTCAGCCAGCACTTCCCAGAATTTTCTGGAATGGGTTAAATCATTCTAGATTGAGTGAGCTATAATGTATTTCCTGTCACATGCATACATGTACTGTAGCTACATTGTATACTATGTAGAAAATTCTCCACTGATCTGGTCAGCCTGTATGTACTATATCTAATATCATATAGAATGTTCTCCATTAATCTGGTCTACCTGTGTACATACAATGTGCACATTAAAACAACCATGCATACAACCTTGATACATGTACATATAACTACTTGTGTGTACATTTGTAACAATACATACGCACAGATGGTGCACATTCGGAATAAGAGCTAAATTCCGTGAATTTAACACTTCGATGAAAAAGTATTGCACCAAAAATGTGCACCAGATCGCTGAATTTCAGGTCTGAAAACGCAAAATCACCTTTGTGTGGGAGGGGATATGCCCCTATCTACACCCTCGTGTGCATGCTTTTTCTGTTTGATTGCTGAACAGACAGCGTTCATGATATTCAGTGTAAGAATTAATACAAAAAGACTAGTGTATCTAAATTATACCATTTTATAGGCAAATGGTTCAATGATAATCTACACTAAAATATACTGCAACCTTAAACAAGTGGGACTGTTTCAACTCGTTAAAACACGCAAAAACGTGCATCAAATTGCACCATTTGCAACATCAAAATGCAAAAAGTTCTCGCCGTGGGAGGGGGGACACCCTCCCCTACCCCCTCGCTCGCTCCGCTCGCTCGGGTTCAGTCGCGTTCATGATATTCAGTGATGAGAATTAATACAACAAGTGTATCTAAATTATACCATTTTATAGGCAAATTGTTCAATAATAATCTACACTAAAATATAACCCCCTCCCACCCCCCCCCCCTCGCTCGCTCCGCTCGCTCGGGCTCGGTCGCTTCGCTCCCTCGCAGACTAACCGCCGCCCCCCCCCCAAGATGAAATCCTGGCTACGCCGTTGGTCAAGACCTGGATTTCGAAGAGTCAAAATAATAGTGAGCCTTGGGAGGCCCGGTTGCAGGATTTTACTGAAATAAAACCTCCGCCGCGCGGCGCCGACAAAAATGCGTCAAGAGGTTTCGAAGGTCCGAAACTAGAATCTTGAGAATGCCATGTCTTCACGTATTAAATTAGCTCCTACAATTCTTTTCGATCCTCCATGGATTCACATTTGATCAAATTACGTAATAAACGTCCATCCTCACAGGATATGTGATGATAGACTAACAGCTAGTAGCCTTTCTTTATTATCTATTCTCATGACAACTGTCGCAAGTCTTGAAGATTTTGTACTATTTTGTACTATTTTTATACTACTACTGATAATTAAATCATGTCTTCTTTATCCAGGGTAGCCTCTTCAGTGCCGCCACTGCTCTGCCAGAGGGTCCTGCCATTACTATTACCCTGGCGTTGTCGGGTACCCATTTTATATATCTGGGTCGAGAAGGACATGATGGGTAAAATCATCTTATTCAAGGACGTTAGCACTGGACGGGAATCGAACTCGGGTCCTCCGATTGGGAGTCAGTCAGACCGCAGCATACGATACTTCGCTCGTATATATTCAACTCGTATGCAAGCCCGCTCGGGGCTTGCATATGTAATGAGCTGCGTAAGGGAATTTTGTCCTTTGGCTTTCGGCAACAAAAATACACCTATATTCACAAATTTGGTATCAAAATTCAAGAAAAATATGTGAACTATCGTCACATGTTACTCAAATTATTGTAAATGAAAAATATCATAGCGTAATTTGAGCTCGAAAAATAATGAAAAAAGTAATTCGTGCAGTACACGTTCAAAACGTCAAGAGAATACCAAATTGACCTTGCGTCTCAATGAAAATGCATTATTTGGAAACCGTGCAATCTCAAGAGCAAGCTCTCTCATTGGACAGCGCTTGCATTCAGCGCTTGCATTACGTCATTACGCTGCTACATAACTTTTTCATGCCACTTGCGGTTTCTCGGCACGCGTGTAGTTCAAGCGCTGAATACAAGCACTGTCCAATGAGAGAGCTCTTTCGCGCCACTGTCCACTTTGTGTGGAGCATAATTCCGGCTTAGGAGTGAATTTTACAGACATTTAAAAACGGAAAAACTAGTATAAATCATGCTTGCATCTCCTTGACTCCAATATATGATGAACATCTAAGTTTCCTCTCTACGAAAAAGCCAAAATCAGAAACAACAGTTTCTTAATCCGGTCAGGAACCAAAAACGAACTTTAGACGACAAAATCTTGCGTGAAAAGCAGGTAAAATGTACGCAAATACAACTGATTATATCATCATGATAAGATCCGATATTATACGCAAATTTAGTATCAAAATAAAGATCAAAGTCTGGAGAACAATTTACCGTGATTTGTAGCCATGACGAATGTATGTACAAGTCGCTACACTGTGAGAACCATAGCCCTGTCAAACTCTCGCGAAATCTCGCCTTTCGAACGCAAAGATCGTCAACGAGAGTGCTGAATAAATCTTGGCGGATCGGCTCATTAGCATACGTGCTGCGGTCTGACTGGAGTCGACAGTCTTATCCATTGTGCCACACTGCCAGTGCCCCCACATTAGGTCAACATCAATCTAAAGATCACTTTTCTAAACCTTGTACATCCAGGAAAGGTCTTTAGGTTAATAACACGTTTTTGTTCATTGCACCAACTCAACGTTTCCCGATTTCTGTACCACATTGTTACATCATCCTAACTGTACAGGGCTGGGGGAACGGTGTGGGGGGAGGGGGGGGGGGGGGGGGGTACATTTTTGATAATACATAGGAATACATAGGTTCTAACCACTTGCACCCCCCCCCCTGCCCCGACACTTTTTTCCGCAAATTGGCACTCGAAAAGAATGGTTCGGTGTACAAAATAAATGGCAGAGGTAAAAATGGCAGAGGTAAAAATGTCAGAGGTAAAAAATGGCAGAGATAAAAATGGCAGAGGTAAAAATGGCAGAGGTAAAAACGGCAGAGGTAAAAATGTCAGAAGTAAGAATGTCAGAGGTAAAAATGTCAGAGGTAAAAATGTCACAGGTAAAGATGTCAGAGGTAAAAATGTCAGTGGTAGAAATGTCAGAGGTAAAAATGTCAAAGGTAAAAATGTCATGGGTAATAATGTCAAAGGTAAATATGTCAGTGGTAAAAATGTCAGAGGTAAAGTTGTCAGTGGTCAAAATGCCAGAGATAAAAATGTCATTGATAAAGATTTAGACGTAGAAATGTAAGGGGACGAGGTAAAAGTGACAGAGATTTTCTTTTTTTCTTCGTGTTTCGGACTCCTTTCTCGCAATAGGCGCTTTTCGTGCTTTCTCCTGACAAAAAAGCATGGGGGAAACCGGGGAGAAATAGGACACGGGGAGAAATACGGGACACTCATGTAACTTGAAAAATGCTTGGCCAGTCAACAATCCAATTATATCAGTAAAAAGATGAGCCTCGGTACACCTGAAAATGGACATATTAGCCTGCAGGTAAGTTGAAAAAAACAATTGTTTTCCAACTCTTTTTTGTTACTTTTTCATTGTTTCTTACTTTCTTGTCAGTAAAATATCAAACTTACTATAGATCTGGTAGGTCCTAAACTATGTTAATTGGTAATTTAATAAGTGTGCAAACATCTGAAAATGAAATTGCTTGAAAACAGACATGCAGGTATGAAAAATTGGCAGGGAACTTTTTATTATTTCTGTTACCACTGGGAGAAATTTAATAGGACAGTGTCACATTTCTCCCCACGGCACATGTGAATCCTATTTGTGTAATACAAATTTTATTTCTTTCAAATAGAAAACCTTAGAAAATCCTTAGATTGCGCTCTTAAGATTTTCTCCTGCTTAAAGTTCTCGGAGTTGGCCTAATTTTTGTCCCAAATATCAATTTACAAACAAACCTACCGTTTCATTTTCGGTCATAAACAGTCATCTTCAACAATTCATTATTCTATCCCAATACGTCTCTTATAAAAAAAAAAAAAAATCCTTCTGTTCACAAATTATACCCGTTTAAAGGTGTTTGTTTTGTCACAATTTTTTGTCCCCAAACTCCTGTGCAACATACCATTTTGCTACCCCCCCCCCCCCTTCCCGAAAAAAAAAAACCCACCACATATATTTGTGAATCTCATGAAATGTTTTGAACGATCAGAATTGTAAAATCTTGGTTTGACACCTGGGTATATCCATACTTTTGTAACAAATATTACCGAATTTTGAGCCTGTATAATTTTGATACTCCCCTTTTTTAATTTCAACTGAGAGATTCTTATTACTTTTTATTGAAGCTTTCTTACTGTTGTTGTATAACGAGGGAATAACGTCATTTTCGGAGGCTGAAGCTAGCAATCTTTAGCAACACACCATTATGATAAACTTACTACGTTTAGCATGTTGGAATCTGACTTTGAACAACAGCTAAGTTTGAAAAGCATCAAACATTTACATTTTTTTCGCCTGCGGATTCCTTCAACAATAATTGTTTTACAAGACAGAGAAATCTCATGGCAAACTATCGGATTTTATTCTCACTAGAACAGTCTATTGCTAAAGTTCGTCTCCAGTTTTAATAGGCATAATCTTTTTAAAGGTGTTTTTTTTTTTTTGTAAAGTGGCCACAAAGTGTTCGTTGAACTTCGAGATATTTCTTTTTAAGCCATGTGATACTTGAACCAAGTAATAAAATATTTTGCAAGAGCTTTCTTATGTCTCGAATACATATCTACTGTAGTTTTTTTTTTTTGCGTTTTGTATTTTTACTCGTACATTTATGTCGTGATCGGGCCTTGCAAGATAAATAGGCCTATACGAAACCTGAATTTGAGAAAAATAACATAGAACAGGTGGAAAATTAGCGGTTTGCTTAGACTATGTCTCATTCACTTCCTCACATTAAACAGTTCAAAAAAAATGAAAACAATGACAATATGCTAGCCTGGACGTAAGCGGAATTCGTTTGTGTAAGAGTGTGTATGGAGTATGTATATCTGTATAGAAGTATAAATGTGACCCTGCACCACAAAACACACAAAAAGTACCCAGACATGAATTTTAGTTAAGACACATTCTGAAATAACAGACTTTAAGCTTTAAAATGATGTATAACTCATTTCAATAGACTCCCCTAAGCTATCTAAGTATTGGAAAGAAAGCACAAATTTAGGAAAAGTGTGAACTGAAAAAAGAGGCTCTGAGTACAATGTCTATTCAAGCTCTTAATCTTTACCAACCGTGCTGGCTGTGTGATGAATGGACAAAAAACAGGAAGTAACCACCCGAGTAACAACTATGAAGGGATTATCAGATAAAGTGAAATTAAACATGCCTCATTAACACAATTCTGTCCATAATTAATGATAACTTCAAAGCAGTAGCACTATCCATTCAAAAGTTATTAGAGTTGAAAGTGAAGAGTGTGTAAAAGGTTTTTCAGAAATTAAAAAGGGACTCTAAAGACACACCTAATCACACTATTCTACCAGAAATGTTCGAAATAAACTGCTAAAAACACACTCTTCCGCCCCTTTTATGATCCCAAAATTTAGCATAATGTAAAGGAAGACTTTGTCTTTCGGAAAATATGAAAAAGTCAAGATCGGCTAGGTTGACCCATTTCACTTATCTCAGTCCTCACGCAAAAATCAGTGTGTGCGACTTTTTGTTCGTTTTTGGATACACGGTCACAAATTATGTTTCACGCGCAAACCCACTTTTGGTATACCAAAAGTGGGTTTGTGCGTGTGTGTGTGTGTGTGTGTGTGTGTGTGTGTGATAACTTCATTGGGCGTAACAACGTAGAATTATACTGCTTAAGGGATTCGTAGCGTTGGAACCCCCTCATAATGATATCAATAATAAAAGTAATATAATAATGATAATAATAATAATAATAATAATAATAATAATAATAATAATAATAATAATAATAATAACTAGAACCGGAATTTGTCAACACTGACAAATTAGGTGATCCGATTTTTTTTTTAAATCACTGATTCGAGTCCTGATAGTGTAAAGTCTCAGCTACAACATGTTAAAATCTGAAAGAAATTCACCGAAGCATAAGTAAGATAGTGCTCGATGAAGAGAGTCATGTCAATTTTCACATCTAAAAAATTCCCTCCCATAGAGATAACACGTCATAACGAAGATAGAAAAAGAAGTACTTATGACCTTTGACCCCACTTTGCACAGACCAAGATGGCATCTGAGCAAATGTGATTATTTGAAGAAATGATCCCTGTTTCATGGTCTTTACGTGTGCAAAATATTGGAAAGATAGGACATGTATTCACCAAGATACAGGATGAAACATCTATGACATTTGACCCTAATTTACATACCCAAGATGGCGTCCTGATCAAGTAGTTGTAATTTTGTAAAATAATGTTCGTGACATGAACTAAACGTATGCAAAATATGGTGGTGATAGGGTATGTTTTTTCTTGAGTTATTGCAAAGAAAGTTGCAGAAAGGAAGAAATATTTCAATACATCGAAGATAAGCTTTAATTTCAACCAAGTTTTTGGATGTGATGCCGACTCCGTATGAAATACAAAGGGCACACTTACGATAGCCCAAAGTCTCAGCTACAACATACTAAAATATGGGAGAAATTCACCGAAGCATAAGTGAGCTAGTGCTCGATAAAGATAGTCATGTCAGTTTTCATTTCCAGAAAAAACTGCACTCCCATAGAGATAACACGTAAACTGGTCAAATTGACAATGTTACGTTTAATCCATTTTTTGGAGGTGATGCCGTCATCCAATCAAAATGTTGTTATTATATGACTGAAAGACCATTTAATAAGCTACAACATATTGAAATTTGACGAAAATCAACAAAAGAATAGTGAGATACGCTTGAGTGAACTTAAATTTGATGACGTCATTTGAAAATTTGCTTTTTTTACTTTATTAAGAAATTTGATATCTTTTCATCATTTTTCCAGCATTGCCAACCCATGAAATAACATGTAAAACTCATCAGCTTTCAGAAAATGTAAAGAAAATGGGGGTCACCGTCCATCCTGACGAGTAAATTCGGATTTAAAATTGGCGGTTTTTTGGCATTGTTGCACTGTATATCGCCATTGACGCGCGCGCGGAATTTCAACTTTGACGGGCCCGTATGACGTCATATTGAGTCGGATTGACTTGAAACTTGGTAGAAATATTACTTGACATTTCAGGCATCCAATCAAGGTAAAAAAACGGGAAATTTCAGTTGCATATGAGCTGTGCGTGCGTATATGTGCGCGCGCGTACGCGTCCGTCCGATTTTTTCAATTTTTCAAAAAATGCTCCAAATGGTCTGAAACGTGTGCAAAAAAAATTTGAGCTCGATTTGAGCATACAAATATTTCGACGCGCGCGTACGCGCGCGTTTTAAGAGAAAATATGAATTTTGACAATATGAGTAGAATGCGCATAACTTGAAATATATGTGACGTAAATTTCATTGAAAAATTCCATTCCATTGATGAGATATGCTTGAGAATGTGTTTTCATATAATGACGTCATAGTGACGTCACGGTCGACTGATCACTATGATTTTATTAGACCCGTCGTCTTTGGGACATGATACATATATGGTATAAGTTTGAAATTGATAGGAAGAACACTTTCTGAGCTAATCGATACACAAATTTTGTCCAGAAATAAAGAAAGAAGAAGAAGAAGAACACCCAACTAGACCCGGAATTTGTCAAGACTGACAAATTAGGTGATCCGATCTTTTGAAAATCAATGGTTTGAGTTTTGATCCCAATATGGGCATGACTATACAGGTTTCATCTGTGTTTAGGGATATTGGCTGTGTGATGTTTGGATACTGATTTTGAAAAGGGAGTCAGGTCTGCCATCTATGGTACCATATTCCGTTCACACTATAACGAAGATACAGAATGAAGTATATTTGAGCATTGAGCCCACTTTGCACAACCAAGATGGCATCTGAACAAAAAGTGATTACTTTGTAAAATGATCGATGTGACATGGTCTGTGCGTGTGCAAAATATGGGAGAGATAGGACATGTATTTACTAAAATACAGGATGAAACATTTATGATCTTTGACCCTTATTTACATATCAAGACGGTGTCTGATCAAGTAGTTGTTATTATTTTATGAAATAATGTACGTACCATGAACTAAACATGTGCAAAATATGGGGGTGATAGGGGCTATTCTTCTTGAGTTATTGCAAAGAAAGTTGGAGAAAGAAAAAAATATGCAAAATACATCGAAGATAACCTTAATTTTAACCACGTTTTTGGACGTGATCCCGACATTGTATAAAAAACAAAGGGGACAAGTACGATAGCGCAAAGTCTCAGCTACAACATATTTAAATCTGGGAAAAATCCACAGAAGGGTAAGTGAGCTAGTGCACTTTCGAAAATCAATGATTTCAGTCCTGATCCCAATAGGCATGACCGTAAAGGTTTCATCTGTGGTTATGGACATTGGCCATGTCATATTTGGATTCTCATTTAGAAAAGAGAGTCAGGTCTGCCATCTTTGGTATCAAAGTCGGTATATACTATAACGAAGATACATAATGAAGTATATTTGACCATTGACCCCACTCTGTACAGCCAAAATGGCATCTGAGAAAAAAATGGTTATTTTGTGAAATGATCTTGGTAGCGTGGTCTTTGTGTGTGCGAAATATTGGAAAGATAGGACATGTATTCCCCAAGATACAGGATGATACATTTATGACCTTTGACCCTAATTTATCTACCCAAGATGGTGTTCGATCAAGTAGTTGTGATCTTATAAAATAATGTAGGGCCTACGTCACATGAACTAAACATGTTCAAAATATGGGGGTACTAGGGAATGTCTTTCATGTGTTATTCCAAAGAAATTTGCAAAAAGAAAGAAATATGAAAATACATCGAAGCTAAGCTTTAATTTAAGCGAAGTTTTTCGACGTGATTTCGACGTCGTATGAAAAAAAAAAAACGGAGGACACATTACCGACAGCGCAAAGTCTAAGCTAACACATTAAAATCTGGGAGAAATTCACCGTAGGATAAGTTAGATAGTGCTCGAAAAAGACAGTCATGTTTATTTTCATTTCAAGAAAAACTGCACTCCTACAGAGATAACTCGCAAATGGATCAAATTTGACGAGGTTACCTTCAATCTATTTTTACGAGGTGAAGACTTCATCCAATGAAATTTTGGATTGATCATAACTGATAGAGCATTAAATTAGCTGCAGCATACTGAAATCTGGGTGAAAATTGGCCAAGGATAAGTCAGATACGCTCGAGTAAACTTGAAATTTGATGACGTCATTTTGAAATTTTACTCTTTTTGATTTATTAAGAAATTTGATACCTTTTCATCTTTTTTTCAGTATTGCCAACCCATGAAATGACATGTTCAACTCATCAGTTTTCAAAATATGTCAAGAAAATGGGGGGTCACCGTCTATCCTGGCGAGTAAACTCGGATTTAAAATTGGCGGTTTTTTGGCATTGTTGCACTGTATATCGCCATTAACGCGCGCGCGGATTTTCAACTTCGACGGGCCCGTATGACGTCATATTGAGTCGGATTGACTTGAAACTTGGCAGAAATATTCCTTGACATTTCAGACATCCGATCTGTGTAAAAAAAGTGGAAATTTCTATTGCACATAAGCTATACGTGCGTATATGCGCGCGCGCGTACGCGTCCGTCCAATTTTTTCAATTTTTCAAAAAATGCTCCAAATGGTCTGAAACGTGTGCAAAAAAAATTTGAGCTCGATTTAAGCATACAAATATTTCGACGCGCGCGTACGCGCGCGTTTTAAGAGAAAATATGAATTTTGAGAATATGAGTAGAATGCGCATAACTTGAAATATATGTGACGTAAATTTCATTGAAAAATTCTATTCCATTAATGAGATATGATTGAGAATGTGTTTTCATATAATGACGTCATAGTGACGTCACGGTCGACTGATCAGTATTATACATTAGATCTGTCGTCTTTGGGACATGATACATATATGGTATAATTTTGAAATTGATAGGACGAGGACTTTCTGAGCTAACCTCTACACAAATTTTGTCCAGAAATAAAGAAGAAGAACCAACAAAGAATCCGTACAGATACAGAAGGTGATCCGAGAGGATACTCGGATCACCTAATGAAGCTAAGCTTTGATTATTTAAGCCGAGTTTTTCGACGTGCTTTTGACGTCGTATGAAAAAACGGAGGACATATTACGATAGCGCAAAGTCTCAGCTACAACATATCAAAATCTGGGAGAAATTCATCGAAGGGTGAGTGAGCTGGTGCTCGATAAAGACAATCATGTCAATTTTCACATCTAGAAAAATTCCCTCCCATAGAGATAACACGTCATAATGACGATAAAGAAAGAAGTACATATGACCTTTGACCCCACTTTGCACAGACAAGATGTCATCTGAGCAAAAAGTGGTTATTTTGTGATATGATCCTTGTAACATGGTCTTTACGTGTGCAAAATATGGGAAAGATAGAACATGTATTCACCAAGATACAGGATGAAACATTTATGACCTTTGACCCTAATTTACATACTCAAGATGGCATCTGATCAAGTAGTTGTTATTTTATGAAATAATGAACGTGACATGAACTAAGCATGTGCAAAATATGGTGTTGATAGGGTATGTTTTTCTTGAGTTATTGCAAAGAAAGTTGCAGAAAGAAAGAAATATTTCAATACAACGACTATAAGCTTTAATTTCAACCAAGTTTATTGACGTGATCCCGACATCGTATGAAAAAACGAAAGGCACACTCACGATAGCCCAAAGTCTCAGCTACAACATATTAAAATCTGGGAGAAATTCACCGAAGCATAAGTGAGCTACTGCTCGAAAAGGACAGTCATGTCAATTTTCATTCCAGAAAAACTGCACTCCCATAGAGATAACACGTAAACTGGTCAAATTCGACAAGGTTACTTTCAATCCATTTTTACGAGGTTATGCTGTCATTCAATCAAAATTGTGTTATTACATAACTGATAGAGCATTAAATTAGCTACAGCATACTGAAATCTGGGTGAAAATTGGCCAAGGATAAGTCAGATACGCTCGAGTAAACTTGAAATTTGATGACGTCATTTTGAAATTTTACTCTTTTTGATTTATTAAGAAATTTGATACCTTTTCATCTTTTTTTCAGTATTGCCAACCCATGAAATGACATGTTCAACTCATCAGTTTTCAAAATATGTCAAGAAAATGGGGGGTCACCGTCTATCCTGGCGAGTAAACTCGGATTTAAAATTGGCGGTTTTTTGGCATTGTTGCACTGTATATCGCCATTAACGCGCGCGCGGATTTTCAACTTCGACGGGCCCGTATGACGTCATATTGAGTCGGATTGACTTGAAACTTGGCAGAAATATTCCTTGACATTTCAGACATCCGATCTGTGTAAAAAAAGTGGAAATTTCTATTGCACATAAGCTATACGTGCGTATATGCGCGCGCGCGTACGCGTCCGTCCAATTTTTTCAATTTTTCAAAAAATGCTCCAAATGGTCTGAAACGTGTGCAAAAAAAATTTGAGCTCGATTTAAGCATACAAATATTTCGACGCGCGCGTACGCGCGCGTTTTAAGAGAAAATATGAATTTTGAGAATATGAGTAGAATGCGCATAACTTGAAATATATGTGACGTAAATTTCATTGAAAAATTCTATTCCATTAATGAGATATGATTGAGAATGTGTTTTCATATAATGACGTCATAGTGACGTCACGGTCGACTGATCAGTATTATACATTAGATCTGTCGTCTTTGGGACATGATACATATATGGTATAATTTTGAAATTGATAGGACGAGGACTTTCTGAGCTAACCTCTACACAAATTTTGTCCAGAAATAAAGAAGAAGAACCAACAAAGAATCCGTACAGATACAGAAGGTGATCCGAGAGGATACTCGGATCACCTAACAAAGAATCCGTACAGATACAGAAGGTGATCCGAGAGGATACTCGGATCACCTAATAATTTCCCATAGACTTACTAGGCTCTAAGCTGGATAGATATTCCTCTGTACAGACAGATTACGCCACTGCGCTTGAATCAAACTCAGAATAATGAGAGTGCTCTAATTTTTTTTTTAACAATTCCACAAATATTCTTTAAATCTGCAGTTTGGATTTGATAATTCGATAAATACAGCCTGCTCTGGCTAGGTTATTGTTTAAAAAATCTTCATATATACGTTTACCTCTGACATAACCGTAATAATATTTGACATTTTTACCTCTGATATTATTACCTCTGACATTTTTACCTGTGACATTATTACCTCTGACATTTTTACCTGTGACATTATTACCTCTGACACTTTTTTTTTACCTCTGACATTATTTCCTCTGACATTTTTACCTCTGCCATTTTTACCAATGACATTTTTACCTCTGCTATTTTTACCTCTGCCATTTTAACCTCTGTTATATTTACCTCTGCCATTTTTACCTCTGTCATTTTTACCTCTGCCATTTTTACCACTGACATTTTTACCTCGATCTGACATTTTTAAGTCACCTCTGCCATTTTTACCTCTGCCTTTTTTACCTGGCACCAAAAGGATACCCCCCCCCCCCAAAAAAAAAAAAAACAAACAAACAAACAAATAAACAAACACACAAACAAACAAACAAACGAACAAACTGAAGCTTATTCTCCATCATATGCAACGTCCAAAAGGCCAGAAGTCTCAAATCAAGGATCACTCTATTCTCGTGTGAAACAACAAGTTTGAAGCAAGTGGGATAAAAAAACAAGGTATTTCTGCATCATGCAAGCCTTAACTTATAAGCAAATCAAGTAACAATTCAAAAGTACTTGATATCACTGCTCTTGATACGCAAAGAGTCTCCCTTTGGAGGTGGCGCTCCTCGTTCCTGTTTTGCGACTAAAATGATCTCGTGTTACTGCTCTTCTTCACTCTCTAATTGTTTATGACAGTGACATATTGATTTTTCTTCCTTTGTTTCAATTTTCATTTAAATTTCAATCCCCCTTCCACCTCAAGTCAACACGAATCAGCAGAAATCTCGCTTCTATCACCATCCAAATGATGTTTTCTAGCAGATTTATTAGAAGTTGACTCTCACGTAACTCCATTTAAATTCCATCAACTGAGCTATCTGGTCTGGGCTGCGATCGCTGTCTGAATTCTGTTCGTGCAAATGTTGTCCAGGTTGGCATACAGAGCGACACTGATCATGTTGGTTGCAGAATTCTTACTTTTAGGTTGCTTTGATGTTCAAAACACGGACCCTTCCTGTGATGACTGGGATAAACTGTCTGTGAATGATGGTTTGGGTAGCTGTAGAGTGGACTTCTTCAATCTTGTTGTTTTTGTTTGTACAGTGTGTATTTTTTTTTTTACACACATGGACAGTTTTTGCAGCTCTTCGTTTTATTTGATCGGATTACTTGCGATGTCACCTGCAGATTATCATGAAACCGGCTTTTGCTCCTGCTTTATTAGAAGTTGCAGGTTTGCAAAATCTTTAGGATCAGGCTTAGGAAGTGTGAATGTTTTGTTCTTGGCTACAAACATAATCAAATCCCCATTCCCATTTTGATCCAAGTCTAGTATGAATCAGTATCTAAGCCCTCTGTAGCCTGTTCATGCTTCAATCTTCTATATTAGCGTCTGATTTCAGTTTAGACGCTGATATGACTCACATAATTAACACATTTACACATGAAGAGTTTGTTCGCAAAACTCGATAAGTCCATATTTGTTAAATGGAGATATTTGCGATTAAAGGTCTGGAAAAATAAAGAGAATAATAAGTAAATTTTTGCTTCTTTTGACCATAACTTCAAAAATGTACCTTTATATGTAGTGACAAATATATCATTTAAACGGTATTATGTTGTACTTTATGACAGAGACCCTACTTAAAAATCTTCAAAAACGGACTTATCGGTTTTTGCGAACAAACTCTTCACATTTCTCGCTTCTATCACCGCTGCGAGGCGGTGGGCAACTTATAGGAATATGCAGTATCTTTTGGAAAGTTGGGAAGAAATAATTATATTATCTAGCGTAAGAACTAACTCTTGGTTATGACACTATGTTGCCAGAGTTTACATAATTATGCTTAATGGCATATTTTTAGACGCTTCAGCATCTAGCACTGTGCTAGGCATAGTTTGTCTGCTTTTAGCATAATCATAATACAATTGCTTCAGAAAGAAAATCTGTGGGTTTTATTGTATACTGTGATACCTCTTTTTTGTCTTGTTAGTTTGTCAGCTGATTTGTCAACTAAATTGACAATAAAAAGTTGTGAAGACATGTTTTTGTGGTTTTTGGCTTTGTTTTGGCGACAATACGCATTTCAACATACCATCATTGCGGTGATAAAGCACAGTCGAGACGCGCTCTGGCTTAGTGATCAAGGCACAATGTTGCAGGGTGACTTTGATTGGTGTGTCAGGCTGCAGCTTGTCAGATGAAGAAAACTTCAGACCAACCGCAATCACCACCTCGTCATCCTCTAAAACCAGGTCATCTGGAGCCTTTGGGAGCGGTGTGATATTGAATCGGTGATGGGTATCCGTCTCCATTGCAACTTGTATGCCATATCGTTCCAGGTCTGACAGGGAGTAAGATCACTGTATTCATGACCGGTAGCATTTTGTGTATAGGCAAGGAGGTTCAAGAGATGGAGTCACAAAAATGTATTCCCTTTGTGTCAAAATATGTATGTGTCAAAATTGGATATACAGCGGGGGATACAAGCAGGGGCGCACCGTGCGCGTTCCGACCCTTCATTGTTTTGTTAAAACCAAAGAAATACAAGGGGGGTATATACCCTTCGCAGAGGAAGACAATTGATTCATAATTCATTGCATAATGATCTGCCACTCTCTATAGAGGCATATTATGCTTTGTCAATCTGGCCTTCCTCTCCAGATGTCCATTACAAATCTCAAGCGGTATAGACACCAGTTATTTGCTTGTATCTGTCCTCGCCTATGGAACTCCCTCCCATCATTACTTTCTCCGTAAAATTGACAAATTGGAGCACTTTAAAGTTTCACTCAAGACTCCCGTTTCTCACCAGGCATTCAATTGCTAACTTTAACTTGGAGGAGTCTGTGAATGTTTTTAAAACAGATGGTGCCATACAAATGTTGTGGATCACCATCATCACTATCATCATCATCCTATCCGGGGGACGGAACGTTTTTTGTCTCCTACTAGAGAGAAACGTAAAATTACACACAACATGGCTCAGTTCGGGAATCGAACCCGGGTAATTTTGATCTGGAGGCAGACGCGCTACCAACTGAGCCAAATCATGGTCCTCATCCTCAATGCTTTTCTCTCTTATCAGTATGACTTATCAACCTTTCTGTTCTCTCTTTTCCCTCCGACCTTTCTGGTTCATCTTTCTCCTTCCACTGACTTCTGAACCATTTACCTGATTCTTCCTCTTTCATGTTCTCATCTTACGTGCCTCCAACTGTCTCTCTTTCAGCATTTGACATTGACCTTTTGACCTTTGATTTTGAATACGTGCGTCCAAAAGTTGGTAGGTTAAAATTCATCCAATCATACATACAACATGCCAAGTTTCATTTGGTAACCTCGAATAACTTTGAAGTTATGCTGTCTACACAATTTATCAAGGACGGATGGAAGGACGGACAGACGGAAAACAATGCCTCCGGCAAAGGTATACAAATGCAAAAAAAAAACAAAAACAAAAAAACAAAAAAACAAAACACACTCCTTTGTGTGGGAGGAGCGTGTTCTCATGCACTGTGGATTTATGCCACCCCTATAAAATATAGGACTATACCATGGGATGAAGATGTGAAGGTCTCGACGATAGCCATTTTACATTTCTTACTCTCTGATTGAAGAAAAAAGAAGAAGAAGGGGCAGAATGATACTCCACGAAAGTTTGCGTCAGATCACTGGCTTTCAAATCTAAACCTGCAAAAGCCTCCTTGTTTTAGAAGGAACACACCCTTTAACCCCTCACACTTCGATCCACCTCCATAAATCTTTATTGTACAGTGCACACGCGGATCAAGGGTTGTCAGGTTACATAATCTAACCATTACAATTGGCCCTGATATTTATTTTTTTTCCTTTTTGCTTGGAAAATTTGGAAACACAAATAGGTTATCATCTTATCTGGATAACCCCCTTTGCCTCATTGAGTATAAATGACTAAAAAAATGAGTAAAATTTTTGACTTGAGCAATCCTGGCCACTTGCCTGCATACATTGCGTTTACACCAACTGCTCTTCCGCACAGGAAATATTATTACGAGATAAATACAAAAGGTGCCTTAGAATAAATTGTACAGTTTACCTGAGTAGCGTCTTTCGTCACCAAGGTGTTTGTTCAATGTCTCTCCATTGATGGTGATGTCCTCCAACTATAACATGCAGGCCAATACGTGACGGAAGCCAAACAAAAGAATAGAAATATAAATACACAACACACAGTAAGATGGATTTCTTCCAAGCAAAATATCAGAAATGAATTGCATTACACTTTTTTTTTTTAGTTTGGAACGGTACAGTCAATTGGCGTATTTTGTCTTTTGAATTCATTTTTCTTCAAACAAACTTCGATCGATTTACAAACCTGGTGACAACGACAACAACAACAAAACACTATTCTAGACAATGGGGTGTCCACGCTTATGTTATCAACAATATATTAGAAAACAATGCATTCGCAAATACCCCATTTTTGCAATTGTATTTTGATACATTTATACGCAAGGCTAACAGTTCTAATTTCTTTACAACTAGGTAACAAATAGCAATGTCTGATATTTACATTGCAGCGTGTGGTCTTAGAGGCCATTGTCTGGAAGAATGTCCTAGGTATATCCTTCCATGTGATATCGGCACGTGCAAGAAGAGGCAGACGACACAGAAATTCAGCCAAGTTTGCTCCTGACACTTCTGGTTGTGAAATCAAGTCGCGGCCAATCTTTAAGGAAAGACTCTTGATCTGAAGGAGAAAAAAAAGGAAGCTTACTTCTCGACAAACGTTGTATCATAGCAGAAATGGTCAACACATCGATGCAGTACAGTAGTTATTATTCTCTTATACAGCATAAAGAAACTCATCGCCTTCTAGGACAAGACTCGGGACTAAAAACTGAGGAATTAGAAATTGTTAAAGCTAGTATGAATTAAGCAAAAATATGCGCAAATCCACTAATAAATCTGGCTTTCAACCCCGCCCCCCCCCCCCCAAATAAAAAAATACCTGACACAATTGTTGTATACCTGAATTTCATTGCAGAGGTGAGCCCATGAATGTATACAGGGGCTATTAAAGAAATTACGTTGGAATTTCCTGCAGTCAGGCAGATCCCATCATGACCATTTCACTCATAAATTTTACAACGATCCCATTCATTTTCTTTCCCTTGCTAATTCCAATATGTGGTTCCTATTGATGTCGATGTCAGAAAGTTTCCTGCTTAATTTTCATTCACCGATGTCACAGATGATGTCACACTTATCACTTTTACCATCTAAAACACGGTAAAATACAAGGTAGTTCCTTCACAATCCTCTGTACAAACTCATTTACTATTTGGTATGGGAAATCACTGGAATCATTTGTTCCATGAGTGTTGGGAGGATTGAACTCACAATTGCAATTGATGTCATCGTTTTGACCATCTTTGCTTGCCTCACAGGAAATATTCTTTGCAGATGCCTTTCTATGTTATATGTTGGTTGCAAGTTAATTAGTATGTATATGAGAATGATAACGAATAGATATAAAGTGTACTTACCCAGGGGGCAAGACAGGTTTACCAGACATGGGCTGTTGTAAAAGGTTGTTTGGTATCAATGTGTTCAGAAGACCCTCCTGAACAACTTCTAGGTGGACTACCTTGACAATATGCTGCTGGAAAAAAATGGCGGCCATTTTTTTCAAAATGGCCGCCATGTTTAACTAATATCTATATTTTTTACAAATAACTTTTGAGTCTTACCTTTCACCACCATGTGCGAGGTATTATATTAAAGAGAATTAAATTTGCTACAGGATGATACCTCACTTGATTGGTTTGGTAATATTTTGCATAAAAATTTCCAGCCAAAATATAATTTTTATTACAATTTTTACCAAAAATGTGAATTCTGCAAAATTGCAAATTATCATACTTCAAAAATCATCTGTCCTAGAGAATTCAAACTTTCTGGAAAACAGTCCATACATATGGGCAGTATTCTGTTAAAATTACAGGTTCATTGCATATCTCATTGAAAACTTATAACGCTCTGAAGTTAGCACTTTCATATCAGCCACAAGGGCATTTTCTACCTTTATACAGGCAGGCCTTGCTCTGCAACATGATTTATTTGCACTGGCTTTCAAGGTTATACCTTTAGACTATGGATGACAGGCATTGCACAACACTGTGAAGTTCCAAGTACCATAAATACCAAATCATAGATCTGTAAATATGCATCCTGAGTTGTCCTCACCCATAGTTTAGGTAGATCTTTTACATGTGTTGCACCAGCGTGTAGGCATACATAGAAATTATAATGTCTGTATCATTCACATGGATAACAACTCTTTTAACTCTGTCATTCGGGGCGCTGTACAAATTGTGCAGTATTACCCTTGTATCAGCATCCTTTTGTGTTGATTTCAGGGCAGGGACATTCATAACAGACTCTTTTGCGATTAACATACTTCTCGCTTCTTCTGTAAAGCCACCACCTAGGTAGATATGAGGCGGGCTAACAGCAGAGTGAGACCATTTCTCACAGAGGAAGTTTAGGAGTTTAGCCTCATTTGCTGCCACTACAAAGAAATCTTGTGTGTCAGGGACCATGTAATGATCATTGATTTCCTATGTCTCAGCAGGTTTTGACCTGTGTTCTTGCTCAGCAGACTTAAAGGTGGTAATATGGCCCACTGCATTTGTCACAGCAGAAGTGTATGAATTCGGTACCAGCAGGTACATCATTCAGCAGCGGGAATTTGTATCGTTCTGCCTGCAATGGTTCTGAAAATGTGATCTTTGTGAAAAGACCAACGTCAAATGGCATACATGGCATCAAAGACTTCTGCCGTCTTTCTGTCGAGTTGGGGCACTGCTGGTGACTTCAGTGTCCTTTATCAGAACTTTGACACAGCTTGACTTGGTGCCTGTTCTCGTGCTGCTATCATCCTTGAAGAGAGATAGTGGGTATTCACTGCATTCGTGATTCCCAATGAAGTCAACAAAGTCGTAATTCTCAGCCACTGACAAAAATGCAGAATCATGTGTATTAAAGCAAATGGTCACTTATTTTGTTACTCTGACCTGATGCTGCTGTTTTATCCACAGACTTCTTTGGAGTCTTGTTATATGTGTTGAATGTGCTCAACTACTTGTTTTCTTCTAATCACTAGTCAGTGATTGAGAAAATGCCTCTAGACCAATTTGTTTCACTCTAACCAGATTGTCCTTTACGTTGGAATCGGTGCATTGTCCAGTTGTTACGCTTTATTATACAGGGAAGTTGTAATTTGCACTGAACAGATTTGTCTCAACTGCTGCCATTCTTGATCGCCAGGTCTTCATCCATTAAACTCGATTTACACTTGATTCGTGGTGGGGGCTGTAAGAATGAAGATGTATAGCATAGATTTCAGCTCTTCAGAGACAGCAATTAATGAATGGTTTTGTATAAACCCACTCATCTGTGCTGCATGGCTTAGTGTAATGCCATTCAGACACTTCCTTCCTTGGCATGTACACTAGTAGGGTTGTTCCAGAAGCATGACGTGAGATACACTATTGTGACTGCCATCCATTCTACCCAGTCAGTCTCTCGCTGGTAGCAGATAGGGCTTAAACCTGTGAAGAATGTCTAACATCTCCGAGAAGGTGGTCCAGAAGATTGCAGTTGGTTGTTCAATCACGGATTCTTGGAAAAACATCTGTTCCTCTAGGGCTTATTACTGCTCTTTGGGTTTCTAAATCATGTCTAACTTCTTGGAGGTTGCAATGTCTTGGTCAAACAGCACCTTCAGGATAGATTCTACCTGTGGCTGATTTCCTTATCAGGCATCCATGCTTCGAATGCTTCCCAGTACAAACACCACATAGCTTCGCTCAGGATTCTCAGGGCATGTATGGCCTGGTAATAGTCAGCTTTTTCACCAAACATCTTCTTGCCGGTCTCCTCCTGGCATAGACCAGCAGCAACGAGAAGATCTTCTACATCTGCTTCCCTGATTATCTTGCAAACTGCTTTTATGTAGTTGTGCGCTAGATGAAAGCAGCCCAATAGCAAGAACTATCCACGATGCTTGATTGTGATGGCGACTGCAAGTTCATATATAGCCTGATATCCTGTGATTTTTAATGTTGATGGCCGATTGTGATACCTGACAAGTCGCATCATTTTTTTCCTTTAGAACAGCCGGATCCATTCGGGAAGATGGGGTCAAAGATAGACAGCCAATGGTACTTGATGTTCTTTGTGGATAGAGATCAGCGCAGAAGGCAGAAAAACCAGGAAGTTCTGCTTCTCCATTCGTCTGTACCAGTTCACAATCGCAAAGATGTGATCATTCCTCCGAGGCGCCACACAAGTAAAACTCCTATCGACCTGCATATCTGAAGATGTCATCAAACTCTCGAGTTTCTCTATATGTTGAAGTGACCTAGATGTCTTTACCTGAGATATGGCATTTGTAAAAGGGTTGGTCTTCATCATCAAAGAGCGTCTTTCTTTTGTGTGAATGTGGATTGGACAGTTTAGTACCTTCCCGGACATTCTCTGAGTGCTTGTCCTGGTTTTCAGTGACAATGGCAGTAGTGGCATTAAAACTCCCACCCTCTAATGTCTTTTTTTTCCAGTCAAGATTGTCCTGGTGCTCGTCACAAGACCGACACTCACAAGTCATACAACCTAGAGTTATACAGCCCACAGAGTCATACAGCCTTCAAGTTATACAGCCCACAAGTCATACAGTCCATGAATTCGACACTAGCAAACAAGGCCCACGAGACTGACCCATTAAACTTTGTGTTGTGCCTGTCGAACTCGTGAGCTGTTTTTACCTAGTGTCGCTCTCATGAGCTTTATTTGCCTAGTGTAGGACTCGTGGGCTGTATGACTCATGAATGTCGGTCTTGTTGGATAACCCTGATTGTCCAATCCAAATACATCTACATGGGGAAATGTGCAGTATTTGTTCATGGTCTCTGAAATGTAGGCCTACACACCATCAGTTTGAACCTGCTGCATGGCTTGTACACTGTCCATGTCATATATGTACACCATTATATGAGATAACAACTACTTTTACTTCTTCGGATACCATCTTGGCTGTATGAACAAGGGTCAAAGGTCAAAAATGTTTTATCCTGTATCTTGGCAAATACATGCCTTATTACTCCCATATTTTTGCACGAGCAAAGACCATGGTTGCAAGAATCATTTCACAAAATAAAAACTTTTTTCTTAGATGCCATCCTGGCAGTGCAAAGAATGGTCAAAGGTCAATTAATACTTCATTCTTTGTCTAATTCGTCAGTATATGATACGTATCACCCCATATTTTACACACATATAGACCATGATACATGGATCGTCAGCAGAAATAACAACAATTTGCTAGGACATCATATGGGCAGTCCAAATTTGGGTCAAAGGTCACAGATATTATATCTCTTATCTTGGTAATATGATCGCCTCCATATTTTACACACATACATGTATACAGACCCATGATAATTTTATTAGATAACTAGTTATTGCTCGGAAGCCATCTTGGCTGTGCAAATATGGGTCAAAGGTCAGAAATACATCACTTAGATATCTTCGAGGATACATTACCCCATGTATTGCACTTATATGGACCACAATACATAGACCATTTTGTGAAATAACGACCCTTTGCTCAGATAACATCTGAACTGGGCAAATTAGGTTCCGATTTCAGCTGAACATTATGTATATTATTGTACATGCCTGATCACCCTCATATTGTGCACACTTACATAGACCATGTTGCACTTATGGTTTCGTGAAATACGGACTTCTTGACATAATACTATCTTGGCCATGTGAATTACAGTCAGAGCTCAAAATATTTATTTCTTAATGGAGCGGATCACTGCAGGCATACTTTATTCATTATCCAAAGGCCAACGAAAGTTGTACATACACTGTATGCATATGCAACAGAAAACCTAGAAAACTGCCGTTTTATGTTATATAAAGTGTCCACTTTGGAACATCATAACTTTTCACTTAGGAAAGTAATGGAATTGTAATTTTCACACATTGTTTATCATATATAAAGACAGTTTTCTACCAACTTTGAGATCTGTAGTTGCGATAATTTTTGGAATATGAACAAAATAGTAATTTTGCAAAACTTACATAATGTGGAAAAATTAGTAAAAAATTGATTTTGGCCGAGAAATTTTTATGCAAACTGCCTTTAAACCACTCAAATGTGGTATATTCTTGTAGATAATTTAATTCTTTTTAATTTGATACCACACACATGTTGATTAAAGGTAATTTTCAAAAGTTATTTGCCAAAAATATCAGTATTACTTGCATATGGCGGCCATTTTGAAAAAATGGCCGCCATTTTTAACCAGCAGCATAATTTTCAGGTAGTCCACCTAGAAGTTGTCAAGAATGATCCCCTGAACATTTTGACACCCAACAACCTTTTACAACAGCCCATGTCTGATTTCCCCCCAAAATGGGGTTTTGCCCCCTAGGTAACTACAAATATTCTAGATGAAAATAAGTAAATGTCAACTACTCAAATATAGACATGAACAATCACTATACAAGAAATAGTGACAAGAAAATGACTTGAGTAATATCAGGATGATCACCAGCCAGGAATCTTATTACAAAAAGTTTATATGGATAACACACTTTATAATGTACCCACAGGTCAAACTTGTCGGGATAGATCAAAGAAATTTATAGTAATGCCTTAGGTAAGGATATATAGGCGTAATAGGATATCCAGTCGCTTCTATACGAAATAGTTATTACAGTTTCTTCGAATTCTCTTGTGAGTATTCGAAGGAATGGCAACCGCATTTCGTGGAGCATAGTGCATATTTTGTTTCATAAAACAATGCATCAGACTTATTGGAATGAAACGTTATACTGTCATAAAAGTTCAGAGAATGAGTTAAGTCCATCTCGATAAAAGAGATTTTGTACTTTACTGTAAATGCATTAATATTTTCTGGGCATGCTCCATTGCAGCAAAGTCGCTGGTGCCAATTTTTTAAATATTTACTCGCACTATACCGAGATCTACATGGAAAATAAATACCCCTCAAGAACAGTGAAAAAAAAAAGTTGAATTTAGCATTGTCACTTGACTTTGACCTTTTGGCCAAGAGAATCTCTATTGTGTACTAGCATGTATACACGTAGTTACATAAAATACCTTCAGCATAGCAAAATGATTTTTGCAATGCATACATTGAGTGGTTTAATGCTGGGGAAGACCAGAGCAACATGTAAACATTGTTAATCGCATGCACTAGACTGAGATCTATATGGAAAAGAATTACTTCGACAGAAGAAAATCCCATGTGACTGTAACTGTTGTTTTGTGTTTTGTATATTCCAAAAAAAAAAAAAAACGTCCCATACCTCCCTGCGAGAACTGACTTGCAGGTGAAAGTTTACATACCTGACAGGATGGTGCTAATTCAGCTGCTGTTGAGAAGAAACTATCTGGCAAGTAGTGAAACTCCAGACTGAAGCTCGAAAGACGTGGCATAGTACACACCCATTGGGCCAAGTCACTTCCCGTTGAGGACTGTAGTTTTTCCGGAGAATGGAACGGGTAATTGTGGTGAATTTTCAATTTCAGATCTTGAATCTGTGGAAGTAACACAAACAAACCGTGAAAACACCATGGAGGAATAGAATGTCATGTATCATGTACTGAATTCATATACTTACATTTATTGCCACTACTATGCATTCAAACAAAACGTATTAGTTACATTTACTGAGTCCTGCTCCGATTATCTACTTGCTTTCATGTACAGTGCTTCTTACCTGCATTTGTTTATTTGTTTGTTTGTGTGTGTGTTTGTGTATTATTGGTTTTGTGTATTTGTGTTATTCCTCCACGTTTAGGGTTGTTTTGTATATCAAAAGACGTCGTTGCCTTGCTGAATCATGGGTTTCCATAAACGAATGTGGTAGTCCTAGCAAATTACGGTTCAATTTCCTTGACAGTATATTCAATTATGGACGTGTGATACGTAAGCCTCATAATGATTCCTCAAATCAATACGCCGAACATTTCGATTGATGTCGATGTCATTGACTATTTATGTCGCGGTATTATTAGTTAGTTAGTTTGTTTGTTTGTTTGTTTGTTTTTCTAATGATGTGTGATCACAGGAGCATAGAAAACAGTCTACTACAGACAAACATGAGCTTCATTAGTTGATGTATACCTCTCCCAAAGAGCTTACACAGTTTATATCCAAGAAGGGGTTTAATTCCTCCCAAATTGGCACATAAGTCTGGAATGATTGGTCTTTTTTTCACATTGTCTGTCACGAATATCTTAATTGTTATATTCTAGGTATAGCCTTCCTTATGATATCGGGAAGTGCAAGTTTTTCTAACTCTCATGAATTCATTGAACCTGCCTATGGCCTTTTCTCTTGGGGTGCGCTTCAACTTCCTAAGGGACATTTATCAGCCAAGTTTGGTCACAAACAGACATAGGATCAAAAGTTTTGAACCATAATCATAACGCGCCGTATAAACATAACCTTGGGCCCTAAAAGTTCGTTGACCCCTGTCTATTACCTTTGAAAATGTGTTGACCTTCAACTCCAAAAGAGGCATCTACCATCAAAGTTTTGTTTCAAACAGACATAATACATCAAAACTTATGAGCCATAATCGAAGTGTGCCGTAAAAACTTAACATTCGGCCCTGAAGTTCATTGACCCCTGCCTTTGACATTTGACCTTGATGTGATCTTCATGTTTGGTTTATTGTGTACTTTTGAGTAACCACTCTTCGCTCCAAATGTAATTGAAATTGAAGCCCTCAGTAGAAAGTTATTTAAGTTTTTGTAGCGTTACGGACGAACGACGGACGGACGGACAGACAACGTAGGCATGGGCGTAAATCCGGGGGGGGGGGGGGGGAGATGGTCGGATATATCTCCCCCCCCCCCCCGAAATTAAAGAGGGGGATGGCAAGTACAATCATCCTCCCCCCCCCCCTCCCTCCCCCTGAAATTTGAGAAAAAAAGTGGAGGAAGCTGAAATGTGATTGTATCAATTTTGGCATATTGTATGACGTTCGTACGCCCGCCTTCAGATAGGTAACAGCGCTGAACAGTATTCTATCTTGTAGGATAATGTATCCATAATTTTCTCAGGCGCTCGCTCGCTTCGCTCGCTCGCGAAGAAAATAATATCGACATAGGGCATGGTCCGGACGTTGACAACGTCAAATAGCATAGGCTTCCATGTAAACATGCTATGACACGAGTAACTTGGGACCATCTGCAAATTGTGTACGAAAACAAACAAACAATAAAATAATTATACCGCCATAATCATGAACTCCCCTCCATTTCCTGAATCGTTCCTGAAACGATGATGGCTCTGATACATATATGGGCATACCCAGGGATGATCAGGGACGTTGAATTCAAATCTATCTCGGGGGGCAAAGGGGCATTTTTGCCCAGCCCCTACGGTATTGTTGGGGCAGACAAATCATTTGTCCTACAACAGGGCTCGACACTAACTGTGGCCAGGTGGCCAGACGTTGACAACGTTATACATGTATAGTGTAGGCCTACATGTAAACATGCTATGACGTGAGCAACTAGGGACTATCTGCAAATTATGTACGAAAACAAACAAACAAACAAACACTAACAAAATCTATATGGCAATCATTGAATCCCCCTCCATTTCCAGAATCATTCCTGAAACAATGATGACTCTGATGACTCAGTCAGGATACATATATCGGCATGCCCAGGGATGGAATCTATCGAGGGGGGGGGGGGGGGGAGGTGGGGGAGCCAAGGGGCATTTGCCCCGCCCCTACGGTATTGTTGGGGCAGACAAATCATTTGTCCTACAACAGGGCTCGACACTAATGGTGGCAAGGTGGCCCGGGGCCACCAAAAACGCACGTCGGACCACCAAAATTTCCGTTTCAGAAATGAAGATTTTGGTTTCCCGATCGGGCCACCCAAAAAAGTCGGATGTTAGCCTTTACTTTTGGAAATGAACAGCGGTAACAATCGGCTCCTTAAGATGCTAAAATCAGTGTCAGATGTTTACTTTTAATTTTGGAAATAAATAACAGTAATATTCGACTCCGTATGATACTAGAATAAATATCGGATGTTTGCTTATACTTTTGGAAATGAATAACGGTAAGATTCAGCTCCGTACGGTGCTAAAATTAATGTCAGATATTTGATTTTGCGTTTGGAAATGAATAAGGATAACATTCGGCTCCGGAAGATGCTGAAATAAATGTCGAATGTTTCCTTTAACGTTCGGAAATGAATGATAATAATATTCAACTCTGTACGATGATGAAATAAATGCCGGATGTTTGCTTTTGCGTTAAAAAGTAAATAGCTATAACATTCAACTCCGGAAGATGCTAAAGTAAATGTCGAATGATCCCTTTGACCTTCGGAAATAAATATGAATAATATGCAACTCCGTACGATGATTAAATAAATGTCGGATATTTCCTTTTACTGTCGAAAGTAAATAGCAATAACATTCGGCTCCGGAAGATGCCAAAATAAATGCCAGATGATTACTTTTACGTTTGGAAGTGAATAGCATTAACATTCTGCTCCATATGATGCTAAAATAAATGTCAGATATTTGCTATTACATTTCGAAATGAAGAACAGTAACATTCAACGGCGTTTGATGGTAAAGTAAATGTCTGATGTCTCCTTTGCCGTTCAAAAAAAAAAAAGCAGTAACACTCGGCTCCGTACAATGCTAGAATAATTGTCAGATGATTCAATTGTCCAAATACCGCCAGAACTCTTTTCACCAAATCATTGAATTGCAATGAACATGCAAAAGCTCCGCTACTTGATCCGTTTCGATAGACCTTGTACACTTTTGAGATTGACAATTTTCCTAATATTTTATCCAGTGGCGCAACTACGGGGGGTGGGGGGAATCGGGGGGCGCACTGGGGAGCACACCCCCCCCCCTCCTCCATCCGCCGGTAAAAAAAAAAAAAAAAAAAAAAAAAAATACCAAAATGGTAATTCAAGGGTTAGTAAACTGCTTTTGAAATCGACATGAAAGGGAGATCAAGAAATAAGATATTTTAAAAGATTTCTTTAACCATAGTTAAGGAGGAATATGTGAAACATTGTTCAAAAAGCCCGGAGCCGACAAAAGATTGTGATTCAGCGTGATTCCTGATTGGCATTCTGAATATAAGCAGGATGTGCGCAGTGTACTCGGAACATCCGAACGGCAAAAAGACTCGCTGCAATGTTGCGCAAAGTGATTTAGAATGTACACCTCTGTACCTTACGCTTCATTATATCAAAGCTAGATCATTGATTTTGCAGTGTTGCTTACATACAAGTCTATATCAAAATGCCTTGCATTGCCAATAATAAGACTTGCCCTGGGCTATTTCCTAACTTTTTAAAGTATATAAGCCACACACACAAACAAACACAAACAATTAGGGGATGCTCTAAAGTGCGGATTTTGGACATGCTTTCCCCGCTTCCCCGCTTGGTCACTTCGACGACCCCTCGCTGGTCACACCTACCCCAATCATGAACATAAACCGACATCCTTGACTACCAGTGGCGGATACAGGGGAGCTCACCGGGCGCCCCCCCCCCCCCCTTAATTTCCAAAGCGAAAAAAAAAATATAGCTACAAACGGCAGTTTTTGGACTGCAAAATGTTACAAATTTCAAGCTCGTTTGCTCAGCTCGCTCGCATATAATCGCTTTGCCATTCTACTGGTGTTGCTTCTAGTAATTGCCAGCAGTTGCGCCCGGTGCGCTCCCCTTAATTTCCAAAGCGAAAAAGTATAGCTACAAACAGCAGTTTTTGCACTGTAAAATGTCAAAATTTTGAAGCTCGCTCGCTCCGATCGCTCGCATTTAATCGCTATGCCATTCTATTGATGTTCCTGCCAGTAATTGCCAGCAGTTGCACCCGGTGCGCCCCCCTTAATTTCCAAAGCCAAAAAAGTATAGCTACAAACAGCGTTTTTGCACTGTAAAATGTGAAAATATTCAAGCTCTCTCGCTCCGCTCGCTCGCATTTAATCGTTATGCCATTCTCTTGATGTCACCGCAAGTAATTGCCAGCAGTTGCGCCCGGTGCGCCACAATTTACGACATCAAAATGCAAAAAGTTCTCACCGTAGGAGGGGGAAGATCCCCCTCCCACATCCTCACCCCTCTCCCTCGCTCGGGTTAGGTCGCGTTCATGATATTCAGTGTAAGAAATAATACAAGAAGTTTATTTATGATACCATTTTATAGCTAATTATTGTTTAATAATAATCGACATTTCAATATATGCTACCTTAAAAAAGTGGGACTGTTTCATGTCAACAAAACGGGCAAAAACATGCACCGCTCCCTCGCACAGGTATTTCAAAAAAAAAAAAACACAAAAAAGTCTTCGTACTTTAAAGTCAGATTTTCCGTCGAAAGTCCGGTGACAAGCAAGAAAAAAAAGTATGTGTGTGTGCGTGTGGGGGTGGGGGGGGGGGGGGGGGCACCAAGCTTCACCAAGCCCCCCCCCCCCCCCCCCCCAAAGGCTGTGCCGGTCCGCTTATGGGCTTGTAATCGTGGTGATGGTGACTATCCGATCATCCCCTCCCCCCATTCCTCAGTACGGATTTACGCCGTTGGACGTAGGTGATCCCTAATAGTCTCCCCTTACCTCCGGTGGGCTCGACAAAAAACGGAGAAATTGGAAACTGTTAAGCTAGATGAATTGAGTCAAATCATGATGCATGCGTAAATCCGCCAATGAATCTTGTTTTCAACCCCCAAAGAAAAAAAAAAAAAGAAACCGCCACAATTGTTGTATACCTCGATTTCTTTGCAGAGGAGCGCCCATGAATGTACGCGGGTGTTATTTATGATGCTATATTTCAATTCCCTATAACCAGGCAGATCCCATCATGAACATTTCACTCATAAATTTTATAATGACCCCATCATTTTCTTTCCCTTACTTATTCCTATACATAATGGTCCATTTATGGTCATCCAACTCCGGTTCTCTGATAATTCCAAGATTCACTACAATATGGGGCACACGTGCCTTTGGCCATGCTGCTCCCACCTTATGGAATAACTTACCTTCAGCCGTAAAAAATTGTTCTTCATCAGACTCCTTTAAAAGCAGTCTAAAAACTCACTTGTTTAAAGCCTCAATTTGACTACTCATTACATATACTTGATATTTGTATGTCCTTTATCTCCTTCACTTTCTCTTCCTTCCGCGCCTAGAGCACTCTGCAGAGTGGATTTGGCGCTATATAAATCATATCAATTATTATTATTATTATTATTATTATTAATGTTGATGTCAGAAATTTTGCTGCTCAACTTTCATTCAGCAATGTCAGAGATGATGTCACACTTATCACTTTTACCATCTATCATACGGCGAAATACAACGGCGTTATTACACATTCCTCTATTCAAACCTATTTATTATTTAGTGTAAATGTGAAATGCCTGGAGTCATTTCTTCAATGAGTGTTAGTAAGATTGAACTCATAATTATATTGTAGTCAATGTCATCGTTTTGACCATCTTTGCTTCCTTCAAAGCAAATTATTCTTTGCAGATTCCTGTCTATGGTGGTTGCAAGTTAACAAATGTGTCTACGAGTGTTGTTATGAATAGATAAAGTGTACTACAAATATCCTACATGAAAATAAGTAAATGTTAACTACTGAAATATAGATATGAATGTTATATTACTGTATAAAAATTAGTGACATCAGAATGACTTAAGTAAAGTCAGGATGATCACCAGCCAATGACTTTTATTACAACAGATTTATTTAGATAACACACTTTATAATGTACTCACAGGTCAAACTTGTTGAACTAGATCAAAGAAGTTTACAATAATGATTTGGGTAAGGGTATATAGGCGTAATAAGATATCCAGTCGTTTGTACAAAGAATAATAATGACAGTTTCTTTCCCTTGTACATTTGTGAATATTCCAATTCTCTTAAATTACGAGTATTCGAAGGAATAGCAACCAAATTTCGGTCAGCTTTATGCGTAATTTGTTTCATAAAAGCAATGCATCAGACTTATTAGAGTGAAACGTTATACTGCCATACAAGTCCAAAGAATGAGTAAAGTCCATCTCGGTAAGAGAGTTTGTGTTTTTCTCTAAATGTATTAACATCTAAGGATATTCTTCATTGCAGAAAGGTCGTTGGTGCCAATTTTTCATTTCATACACTGACTAGCTTAATGTCTGGGTAGACTGTCGACCTGCCTGTAGCTTTCACTATGCCGAGATATACATCTTAGAATAAATACCCCTCAAGAACAGTGAAAAACAGTTATATGAATTATTTAGCTTTTTCTCCTGACATTTGAACTTTGATTTTGGCCAAGTAAATCTCTATTATGGACTGCGTGTATACACGTAGATTCATAAAATACCTATAAGGCCGTATCACACCAGCCTGCCGCTAAGGGTCTCCTACTTGCGTTCTCCGTGGACCTCTACGGGCATTCCCGCGACTCACCCGGAAAAAAAAAAAAATTGGTCATGCTCAAAACCTGGCTGCGGTTAAATCAGACTTGCGTGAGCACCTCCGGGCAACTACGCGCTAGATACTGTCAGGTGCGGACCAACTGCGGAGAGCTACTTGGAGTAAATTTGTTTCCCCGCAAGTCAAGCCGCAGAAGTTCCGCCATAGGGTATGACAAGGCATGAATGAAAATTGCAAACATTCTTGTTCGCCCGCTCAAATCTTCTACGTGCTGGAAACTACCTCCTCGCCACAAGCCTGCGTTATGGTGTGACACGGCCTTTAGTCATTGCAACGAAATGAAGAACAAAGTGAAATTTTCAGGAGTTGTCCTTGACCTTTGACCCCTATGATCTCCATATTCCGAAGAGAATCACTATTAGGCAATACATGAATATGCATTAAGTTTCATGACAGCAACTTGAATCATTTCCGAGATATGGAGAAAAAAGAAATGAGAATTTTGTATCTAAATTAACCTTTGATCTTAAATTGAGCTTTGCCTCATTGCCGAACACTTTCTCTACAGATTCGTTATTGGGTAAATCATGTATATGCTAAATACCATGAAAATACCTTCCGATATTCCTTAGATATGAAGAAAATATTAAAATCTACGCATTTCACCTTGACAATTGACCTTGAACTTGTGCACCCCAAAACTGATAGGCGCAACTCCACCCACTCTTGAATATGTTTGCCAAGTTTTATCAGGATACGTCAAACGGTTTTAGTTATTTTGTCCACAAAACTGATTACGGATGGACAGACGAACAACTCTAAAACATAATGAGTCCGCCAGAGGCGGTAAAAAGAAAAAAAAATGACAGGATGGCCATAACTTCATTTTTTTTTTGACACAAAAACTTCATAGAGCAAAAATATTACAGATCCGCAGAATGAATTTGTGGAGTTGGAACGAAAGTAATGATAAATAAATCCTTTGGTCAGGATAGGTGCAATACTATTTTAATTCGTAACCATAGTCTCAGTTCGTGTCTATTATATTTGTGAATGTTTGAATCATCTAATAGTTCTGAGTACTCGAATGAAAACGGGCAAAGATATTGGAGCTTTGTGCATCATCTGTTTAATATCAAAAGAGATCAGATATTGTGGAATGAAACTCTATAACATGAGAAACGTTCAAAGAACGAGTCAAGTCCACCAGAATGAAAAAAAAAAAAATCGTGGAAGCGTTTCGCCCAATTATTCATAATCTTTAGTATTTTTTTTTTTTGTTCCGCAAAGTTGCAGATTTTGTAATCCATACATTTAGTCGTTGAATGTTGGGAAGTCAAGAGTTATAACCAGTAAACCATTCTAATGGAACTCACTAGACTCAGATCAATATACGCAAAATAATTATTTGACAGAAGGAAATCCTAGGTGTCATGTAGTTGTTTATTTTTTTTGTTTTTAATTTTCTAAAGAAAAACAAAACACGTCCAATATCCTCCCTGCGGGAACCGACACCAAGTAAAAGCTAACATACCTGACAGGATGGTGCTAATTTAATTGCTGTAGAGTAGAATTCATCTGGCAAGTTGAGAAACACCAGACTCAAGCTGGAAAGACGTGGCATAGTACACACCCATTGGGCCAAGTCTCTTCCCGTTGAGGATTGTAGTTTTTCCGGAGAATGGAACGGGTAGTTGTGGTGAATTTCCAATTTCAGATCTTGAATCTGTGGAAGTAACACAAACAAACCATTAAAACGCCATGGAGGAATAGAATGTCATGTATCATGTAATGAATCATATACTTACATTTATTGCCACTACGCATTGAAACAAAACGTATTAGTTACATTTACTGTCCTGCTGTGATTATCTTTTTGCTTTCATGTACAGTGCTTCTTACTTGCATTTCTTTATATGTTTGTTTGTGTGTGTGTTTGTGTGTCTGTGTATTCGTGTTTTTCTCCTACGTTTTGGGTTGTTTTGTATATCAAAAGACGTCGTTGCCTTGCTGAATCATGGGTTTCCATGAATGTATGTGGCAGTCCTAGCAAATCACGGTTCAATTTCCTTGACAGTATATTCAATTATGGACGTGTGATACGTAAGCCTCATAATGATTCCTCAAACCATCAATTATAAGCCGAACATTTCGATTGAGTCGATGTCATTGACCATACATGTCGCGGTTTTATTAGTTTGTTTGTTTGTTTGTTTCTGTGTTTTTCTAATGTGTGATCACAGGAGCATAGAAAACAGTCTACTACAGACAAACATGAGCTTAATTAGTTGATGTATACTTCTCCCAAAGAGCTTACACAGTTTATATTCAAGAAGGGATTTAATTCCTCTTAAATTGGCACATAAGTCTGGAACGAGTGTTCTTTTTTATAATTGTCTTTCACGAAGATCTTAATTCTTATGTTCTAGGTATAGCCTTCTCTATATATGATATCGGCAAGTGCAAGTTTTTCTAACTCTCATAAATTCATTGACCCTGCCTATGGCCCCTTCCCTTGGGGTGCCCTTCAACTTCCTAAGGGACATTTATCAGCCAAGTTTGGTCCCAAACAGACATAGGATCAAACGTTTTGAACCATAATCAAAACGTGCCGTATACATATAACATTGGGCCCTAAAAGTTCGTTGACCCCTGTCTATGACATTTGAACATGTGTTGACCTTCAACTCCAAAAGAGGCATATACCATCCAAGTTTTGTCACAAATAGACATATGGGCCATTCTCAGATTAAGTGTTCAATTCCATGTGAGTAAAAACGAAAAATCAACCACAAAGTAATATATTCAAAGATGTGTTTTCGGTAGCTTCAAAACCGGTCAAATACGAAAGAAAAAGTGGAACATTCTAAATGATGGCCATTCATTGAGTAAAAGCGAATTGAAATAGAGCATCATATATGATTTTTGATCACCAATCAGATACGTTACCGCAAATTTACATGTTGTAATGGACTCCTAACTTTCAATGAAATTTAATGTTTTGATCCAATTTTTTGTTCAGGAAAAGACATCTGTCCCCCTAAGGATATTGGGGTTTTTCAAGAGGTAAAACTGTTGTCATCCCTTGCTAATTGGTAGAAATATTTTCTGTGTGGTAGGTTGAAATATGTTTTTTTGCTGAAATGAAATATAACCTTAAGATTCTCTTTGTATTTTCAGCAAATTTCGCTTACAAATAAAGTTTCGAATCCCACAAATCATGCAAAGGAAACGATCCGATCTGGAATTTCCACAGGAAACAAGTATGAATTGCTTTCCTGGGGAAATAACTATTGAAAAATAGTCGAATTGCCTTTGGTAACGTATCTGGTAAAATATAAGTAATAATCTCAGTTGTGTATGAATTAATAAATATCACCTGTTTAATTATTTACCCTATGAATTGATGTAAAAATGAATGATGTAAGCCCAAATTAACCACTTTAAACATTGTACGTCATATTTAAACTATGAAATGTAGTGGAAAAGAGCCCTAAATGTGAAAGCTGAATTCTTCATTCACAGAATATTCTCATCTTATATACGTCTGAATGTATTTATCCATCTGACTATAAATATTCATTAAGTTTTGATGAATAATGCAAACAAGGTTTAAAAAAATATATTTTTGCAGACACTTAGAAGGAAGTAGGTACAGTCTCTATGAACTCGATATACTAAAAAGTTGTTTGACCTACGGTAACGTATTTTGGCTTACCCCTTTTAATGAAAATTAATAAATAATTGTTCAACTTATCAATGAATCTTGAGTAGTTCTTCATATGTTGAAAAACACTATGCAACAGAACACTGAAACTTTTCTCGGAAGCTTTTCATAAACTACTTTTTACTCTTTCAAAGTTTGGTAACGTATCTGGCGTACCGTAAATAAATCTGTCGGTGAAGTTACAGAGCAATTTCTACTGAATATTCTTCATTTGAACGTAACTTTAATTTTTTTATGGAAGCGTCATTCTATGCAGAATTGTTTTATGAACACTTTGTTTTACATAAAATTATTTGTCACCGTGGGTGTCTTGAATTATACGTAACGTATCTGCTAAATCTGAAAAGCAAAAAAAAAAAAAACGAAAAAAAAAATGATATGCTGAATCATAGCTTCGTCTTGTAAAATAAACGTTCAAAGTTGTTGCATAGAATATGAAAGTGGCTGGGTTTTATAGAATAGAACTTTGGAGTTTGTGAGCGCACAACGATTTGTTTGTAAAAACATTTACATTTTTTTTTTCAGCATTTTGATTATGTGGTAACGTATCTGTCGGAAAACTTGGCATAAAGTTGTGAGACACTGACGCATAAAGAAAAATCATGTGGAAGTGTTGCTCTTTTTCACCTCTCTGTCCTTTTGGTGTAAGAATATTATAATCATGAGGTCCAACAAAACGAAGCATGTAATGTGTAGGGATGAATTTTAACCAGATTTGATCCCCAGAAAGCACAAGACCAATGAGCAAAATTCGGTCACGTATCTGTGGTAACGTATCTGTGGTAACGTATATGGTCGATCATGTTATTATGAAAGCGATATCTACCAAATATTTCTCACTTGTACTAAACTTTAATGTTGAATCGATGCGTCATTCCGAGGAGTAATGTATGATATACAATTTGTCTGACATTGCAATATCTGTCGCAGTGGGTGGCGTGAAATGTATGTAACGTATCTGTACAAATAAAAATATAGAAAATCGATATTTCAAACATTGTACCGTACTCTCAATAAAGAGCTGTTGCACAAAAAAAAATCTAAGTACTTGCAATGTATGAAGTATATCCTCAGGGTTTCATATACACAGGGTCATTGCATAGTCTTGTTATTTTCGCAATGCTGTAACGCTAAAGAAACTGGTAACGTATCTGGCGGTAAATTTGGCGACAGGTTTCAAAAGGCTACAAAAAAGAAGTCAATAAAATTTTTGGGAACGTTTTGAGTATTGTGATTAGCACATATGATATGCTCATCGTCCATGAAAATGATATTTGGAAAGTGTGTTTGTGGACGGAGAGGAGCAATAAAACATAATTCTGAAATAGCCGGCGACACTGCGTTTTGGGGGTCTTAACGAAGATTAACAGCAAAATTTTATACAAATAGGCAGACAACCGCATTTGATCGTGTTTATTTTTAACAAATTAAGTCCTCGTGATATATTATAAACATTTAAATAGTATCTATTAGGTTTCAGGAAACCACAAACTGTCATGGAATGTCGGCGACACCAAAATTCCGTATTTGAACGCTTTTACTGAGAATGGGCCATATACATCAAAAGTTATGAGCCATAATCGCCGTAAAAACTTAACATTCGGCAATGAAGTTCATTGACCACTGCCTGTGACATTTGACCTTGATGCGACCTTCATGTTTTGTTGAATGTGTACCTTTGAATAACCACTCTTCCCTCCAAGTTTGATAGAAATTCAAGTCCTCAGTAGAGAGTTGTTCAAGTGTTTGTAGCGTTACGGACGAACGACGGACGGACGGACAGACGACGTAGGTGATCCCTAATAGTCTCCCCTTACCTCCGGTGGGCTCGACAAAAACGTAGAAATTGGAAACTGTTAAGCTAGATAAATTGAGTCAAATCATGATGCGTAAATGCGCCAATGAATCTTGTTTTCAACCCCCAAAGGAAAAAAAAAAAGAAACCGGCACAATTGTTGTATAGCTGAATTTCTTTGCAGAGGAGCGCCCATGAATGTATGCGGGGGTTATTTGTGATGTTATGTTGCAATTCCCTTTAACCAGGCAGATCCCATCATGAACATTTCACTCATAAATTTTACAATGATCACATTCATTTTCTTTCCCTTACTTATTCTTATATATTGTTTGAAAAGATTTTATTTTCTGCATTTCATATTTTCTTTCAGAATAACAAAAATAAAAAAAGGCAGGTTCAATTACACAAATACAATTCTGAAAATTATTGACATATTACATAGTAAGTCATATTTTGTATGTAAAGACAAATGAAACGTTAAATAACATACAAAATGTTTATATGGCCAATAATGACTTAATTCACAGTACAATATATAATATATACATATGATGCAGAGGGCCGCCGTTATAAGCCGGGCTTGAACAGACGGACAGCCAGAGTTAAATTACCATTTTTTTTTATTGTAGTACTTGAACACTAATACAGATGGGCCATGTTAAAGTGCGTGTAAATCCAGTTTTATACAATTACTTGGTAAACAGGAGTGGTGCCTGTGAGTGCGTGTGCAGGTGATGAAGCGCGAAAGTGTTGATGGTCAGCACTTCTAAGAAAATGATTGGATATGTTATAATATGGGCGAAGGGTCAAGCAGCAGAGTAAAAGAGAAGGAAAAGGGGGTGGACCAAATATTGCCTTGTTGTTGAGTATAAGAGGTACATGTTTAATGATTACTGTACCGTATGATATTGTGCCAAGAAATATTTCTTTGTATTTGCCTTAAAGGAATAGAGAGATGTGCACTGTTTTATGTGGAGAGGGAGTGAATTCCAAATATCAGGCCCGTTATGCCGAATTGATTTTTGAGCTAATAGGAGTTTAGGGTTATTCAAATGGAAATCATTACGATGGCGCGTGGGGTAAGCATGGACATCCCTGTTAAGGGAAAATGCGTTGTGGAAGAGTGGGAGTAGATTTTGCGTGTATTTGAACATAAATATTGCTGTTTGAAATTTGTGTATATCGTCAACTTTAAGAACTTTTAGTCTAAGGAATAATGGATCAGTATGTTCTAGATAATGTGAGTTGGTACATATTCTTATTGCCTTTTTCTGTAAAAGAAAAATAACATTTACTTTGGTTTTATTACAGTTTCCCCAGACAACATTACAATAATTAATGTACGGTAAGATTAATGCATTGTATAACATAATGAGTACTTTTTCCGTTACAAAATATTTTAATCTCCGAAGTATTCCAATGGCTTTGGATATTAATGTGGTTATATTGTCAATGTGGTTATTCCAATTTAAGTTGGAGTCAAGGGTTACCCCTAAGAACTTGGTTGATTTTTTTCCAATAATGGGCATACCATCAATAATAATGTTATTAGGCATTATCGGTTGCAAATGTGAAGTATTGAAGTTTATAAAACACGTTTTATCTATATTTAGTGATAATTTATTGCATTTGAACCATGTAGAAATTTTTGCAAGCTCAGAATTAAGTATATCAACTAGTGTATTTAAACAGTTGTGAGAGTAGAAGACACTGGTATCGTCCGCGAATAATACATAGGTGAGAAGGGTTGAGGAATTTATGATATCGTTGATATATATAAGAAAAAGTAGAGGTCCTAAAATAGATCCCTGTGGTACACCGCAAGTAATATATGACTTAAACGAGGTACTTGAATGAAATGCTACGTATTGCTGACGTTGGGATAAATAATCTCGGAACCAGGAAAGAACTATTCCTCTTATGCCATAATTATGTAGCTTTTTTAATAAAATTCCATGGTCTATTGTATCAAAGGCCTTGCTCAGGTCCATAAAAACTCCTATCACGTGCTGTTTGTTCGCAATAGAATCGATAATTTTGTCATAAGTTTGAATGATTGCAAAATCTGTAGAAAAACCTTTGTGAAAACCAAATTGGTTAGGATTTAAAATGTGGTTATCAACCAGAAACTTATAACCCGTTCTATTCAAGAAATAGACTTTCTACATTAGTCTAAAAAATTAGACTGATTTTGCTAAAAACGGGTGCTCAAAAAATGGGAAAAACAGTCTACAAATGATCAAATTTTAAATGTTAATCTGAAATTGTGGTGCAAGGTTTGGCATAAACAAAATGGAATTAACAAACCCGTCCTTCATTCTTTTCAGAATTGCATCAGTCATAGCTGGATATGTCAATGTTCGTCTTCCACCAAACCTGCTGAGCTGGCAAGGTTCGGCTTTTGACGAACCTGCCGAGCTGCCCAGGTTCGGCTTTTGACGAACCTGTCGAGCTGGCAAGGTTTGGCTTTTGACGAACCTGCTGAGCTGCCCAGGTTCGGCTTTTGACATACCTGCCGAGCTGCCCAGGTTCGGCTTTTGACGAACCTGCTGAGCTGGCAAGGTTTGGCTTTTGACGAACCTGCCGGGCTGCCCAGGTTTGGCTTTTGACGAACCTGCCCAGCTGCCCAGGTTCGGCTTTTGACGAACCTGCCGGGCTGCCAAGGTTCGGCTTTTGACGAACCTGCCGGGCTGCCAAAATTCGGCTTTTGACGAACCTGCCGAGTTGGCAAGATTCGGCTTTTGACAAACCTGAGCTACTGCTGAGGTACGGCTCTTGACGAACCTGGCGAGCTGCCAAGGTTCGGCTCTTGACGAACCTACCGAGCTGCCAAGGTTCAGCTCTTGACGAAAGTGCCCAGCTGCCCAGGTTCGGCTTTTGACGAACCTGCCCGGCTGCCCAGGTTCGGCTTTTGACGAACCTGCCGGGCTGCCAAGGTTCGGCTTTTGACGAACCTGCCAGGCTGCCAAGGTTCGGCTTTTGACAAACCTGCCGAGCTGCCCAGGTTCGGCTTTTGACGAACCTGCCGAGGTGGCAAGGTTCGGCTTTTGACGAACCTGCCGAGCTGGCAAGGTTCGGCTTTTGACAAACCTGCCGAGCTGGCAAGGTTCGGCTTTTGACGAACCTGCCGAGCTGCCCAGGTTCGGCTTTTGAAGAACCTGCCGAGCTGCCCAGGTTCGGCTTTTGACGAACCTGCCGAGCTGCCCATGTTCGGCTTTTGAAGAACTTGCCCAGCTGCCCAGGTTCGGCTTTTGACGAACCTGCTGGGCTGCCAAGGTTCGGCTTTTGACGAACCTACCGAGCTCCAAAGGTTCGGCTTTTGACGAACTTGCCAGGCTGCCCATGTTCGGCTTTTGAAGAACTTGCCCAGCTGCCCAGGTTCGGCTTTTGACGAACCTGCTGGGCTGCCAAGGTTCGGCTTTTGACGAACCTACCGAGCTCCAAAGGTTCGGCTTTTGACAAACCTGCCGAGCTGCCAAGGTTCGGCTTTTGACGAACCTGCCGGGCTGCCAAGGTTCGGCTTTTGACGAACCTGCCAGGCTGCCAAGGTTTGGCTTTTGACAAACCTGCCGAGCTGCCCAGGTTCGGCTTTTGACGAACCTGCCGAGGTGGCAAGGTTCGGCTTTTGACGAACCTGCCGAGCTGGCAAGGTTCGGCTTTTGACGAACCTGCCGAGCTGGCAAGGTTCGGCTTTTGACGAACCTGCCGAGCTGGCAAGGTTCGGCTTTTGACGAACCTGCCGAGCTGCCCAGGTTCGGCTTTTGAAGAACCTGCCGAGCTGCCCAGCTTCGGCTTTTGACGAACCTGCCGAGCTGCCCATGTTCGGCTTTTGAAGAACTTGCCCAGCTGCCCAAGTTCGGCTTTTGACGAACCTGCTGGGCTGCCAAGGTTCGGCTTTTGACGAACCTACCGAGCTCCAAAGGTTCGGCTTTTGACGAACCTGCCAGGCTGCCCATGTTCGGCTTTTGAAGAACTTGCCCAGCTGCCCAGGTTCGGCTTTTGACGAACCTGCTGGGCTGCCAAGGTTCGGCTTTTGACGAACCTACCGAGCTCCAAAGGTTCGGCTTTTGACAAACCTGCCGAGCTGCCAAGGTTCGGCTCTTGACGAACCTGCTGAGTTGCCAAGGTTCGGCTCTTGACGAACCTGCCCAGCTAACCAGGTTTGGCTTTTGACAAACCTGCCGAGCTGGCAAGGTTCGGCTTTTGACAAACCTGTCGAGCTGCCCAGGTTCGGCTTTTGACAAACCTGCCGAGCTGCCCAGGTTCGGCTTTTGACGTACTTGCAGAGGTGGCAAGGTTCGGCTTTTGACGAACCTACCGAGCTGCCAGGGTTCGGCTTTTGACGAACCTGCCGAGCTGCCCGGGTTCGGCTTTTGACGAACCTTCCGAGCTGGCAAGGTTCGGCTTTTTACAAACCTGCCGTGCTGCCCATGTTTGGCTTTTGACGAACCTGCCCAGCTGCCCAGGTTCGGCTTTTGACGAACCTGCTGGGCTGTTAAGGTTCGGCTTTTAAAGCCCCCGTCACACTACAGCGTATAAATCAGCGAATGCCTAGCGGATGGGTAAAATTTGGCAAAGTCCAGATACGCTCGAATCCGCTCGAATCCGCAAGCAAAACGTCGTTTTCGAACGTTCGCCTAACGAATGATGAGCATATGCTAACCGTGTTACGAGCGGATTAAGTAGCGAATGAAAGCAAATGCGTACAGTCCGTCCAGCGGATGCTGAGCGGACAAAGCAAATGAGGAGCGAATGCCCAACATATGCAGAGCGATACTGCGGCAGTCACGTGACGGATCTCGACTGACGCACATTTTCCCAAATCATTTTGAGTAGTGACAGTGTCGAGTAACGTTGTGATTGTGAGAATGGCCCCCAAAAGAAGGAAGGAGAAGTCACCACCAAGTGCTGCTGATGTCATTACCCTCGACAGTCCTCAAGATTCCTGTGTTCCTTCTGATGATCACGTTGACGATGATGTGGGGAGTCCAACATCCTCCATTACATCTGGTGCCTCCAACTGTTCCTAGCTTGGACCTTCAGCGAAAAAAAAAAAAAAAAGCCAGAGGCAAACGCCGGGACTTTAATATCCCGGAAGTTCGATGAGAAGCTGATTATACAACCCGAACTGCCCTCGTCTTCGGATCCAGGCCCTGGTCCACATCGTTCTTCGATGTTTTCCTCTCCTCCGTTTTCTCTTGTCTTGGATGTATTTGGCGATTGCCAGCTGGTTTAGGTCATATTCATGTTGATGAACAGCTAGAAGATATTGCATCTGAAATCTCTGAGCGTCCTCCATTTCTGATGACCAACTGATAAATGCTACCTGTGCTGTCCAGATTTGCTGTGCGAATTTGGACGAACGGCGAACGAATGAGAAGCGAACGCAGAGCGACCACAACTTTCGATCAGCGGGCGCTAAGCGACCACAAAGCGTATTGTCATTCTGTTCGTCATCCGCTCAAGATTTTGGACATGTCCAAAATCAAAATTTGTCTCCGGCGGATCTCTGCGAATCTCTGCGAACAGCTAGCGGATACAGCGAACGCCAAGCGGGTCACGAACGATGAGCAACGGATGTGAGCGTATCTCCAAATTTTCGGATCCGCTGGGCATTCGTTGGCTAGATACGCTCTAGTGTGACGGGGGCTTAACGAACCTACCGAGCTCCCAAGGTTCGGCTTTTGACGAACCTGTCCAGCTGCCCAAGTTCGGCTTTTGACGAGCCTGCCCAGCCCAGGGGTGATGTGCAGCTTAGAAGATTTGGCCAAAGATGAACATTGACATCATGATAGGTTCATCAAAGAAGAACATTGGCAGCCTGGCAGGTTTGTCCCAGTCTGAACCTGAGCAGCTCAGCACATTCATCAAAAGCTGAACCGGGGGCAGCTGGGCAGGTTCGTCAAAAGCCGAACCTGCCCAGCTGGCAAGGTTCGGGGGGGGGGACCTCGGCCGTTGACTGCATGTTCGCGACGAAAATTCGCACACACGTTGCCTATGATGTAATCTAAAGTACCATGAAGTTAATTTTTTTAAAATTATCATTTATGCTTAATTATGCTAATTTTTGCATAATGATGCATGAAATCAGACAAATTGGTATAAATCACTAAACAAAGCTCAAAATGGGCACATTTTTTGTGTAAATATTCTTTTTAGTGTCCTGAGCAAATATAAGAGAAAAAAATTGTGCCATCGGAAAAAAATTCTTAAGTATTTTATTGTTTTTTACATCGCGCGAAACGTCGAGAGGGGGAACCCCCCCCCCCCCCGGGCTAGTTAGGGTTAATGATCCTGTCAGGCTCAAAATTTTTCATCTGTTGCAATGTCCCTTTGCGAAGATCACAAAAATAGGGATTAGAAACAGTTAGTTGCAGTGAATAATAGGCAGAAATACATCTTACATGCAGTTCAGTTTAATCAGTTTTCAGCGAAATGCTTTTTCATTGTTGAAAATGAAATGCAAAAACATGCACTTCTATCATGCCACATTGAAAGGTTCATTCTTGTGTTGTTTTGATCATCCAGTACGCTGATAACCACAAGAAGCTACATGGTTTATGCATACCAATTTGGGGACCAAACTGCAGTGAAAATGTGATATTCAAACATGAAAATGAAACAATTTTTATTCACTAGTTTAATTGTGACATTTTCAATTGCCAGAGTCACAAAATATGCTGCAGAAAAAAGGAGAATATTCCACAAAGGGTAAGATAAAAATTTGAGGAACATTAATTGCTCATTTGACTAAACAATGTTTTCATTATTAACTCTTTATGTGCCACGTTTGCACGTCCGACTCAGTCGACGGCGTGCCAACTTCGCATATTCTGCTCAACACATAAAGCTGCCAAAACCGATCGATAAATCACTAGTCCTGCGGTACAATGAAAGCGTTTCTAGCGCTTTTGTTCCTCTCACATACGGCTTGCATTCTATGTGGTGATTGACTGTCAAGCGGTGTTCCCAGCTATAGATTTGTGTGTACATTCTAAGTTTCTGTCACGGTTTCATGTGCAAAAGTCATGCCTTCACAGTAATGTAGCAAACTGGTCATTCAAAAGAAAATTGAAAATAGATTTGTCATACAATTTATATTGAAGCAAAGTTTGGCATTCCTCTAAACTTTGCTCACTATTATGTCAAAGCTCAACAGCTGAAATTTGTAGAAGTTACACAAATTGGAAAAACAAAATTCTTTCTCAAAGCATGTCTACCTTCGTGTCCCAGAATAACGTGGCATACAGGGGGTTTCCACCATGGCACATAAAGAGTTAATATTCAGCTTCAGGAATGTTATGCTCCAGCACTATAACATATGAAACATATGAAAAACACATACGGTATGCAAGCTGAATAGTTCAGTAGAGTACAGTTCAAAGTATTTCAACAATAAGCATAGTTTTGCAGTATCGTCTCTTTCTGGAGCTCAAAAAGACTGAGCACATCGGTACTCAATCCTGTGAATGGCATTTTGAATCAGTACAGTGTATTTCGAAACACTGATTCTACATAGCAAATTGAGCATAAACACAGCCCATGTAAAAGTAATACAAGATCATAAAGTAGTATGCCATTGAATCACAGAGAGTTAAGATGCATTATACCTGTTTGATGGAGAAGATGACTGATGAGTCTTGATGTATGGTATCCTCCACTTGTGGTATAGGAACATGTGCACTACACTAACCTCCTTTTCTCCTTGTGCAAGATAATATGAGTCAGGGTGGGCAATTCGTATAAGGCTTTGGCTGGCTAGTCCATGCAATGAGGTTATACCTGTATACTTTTATAAAACAGGCCCTTGCCAATAAGCTACACTGAGCAGGCAATCCTAATAAATTATCTCCTTATCAGAGACAATGAAAACTCTCTTGTGCGCCTCCAAGATCAGATTGTTGATATAGCCAGGGAAGGGGAAGAGATACAACAATGTATAGCCCTAATGCTCTGCTGGTTTGGTGAAGTGCAAAGCCCTATGGTTTGTTTCTCACAGAAGTGCTTTGTGGTCTGCCAATTAACCACAGTCAGCAAACAATGTTTGGGCAGTCTGTGGTTGAAACTCAAAGCTAGTTGGCATTTCTCTCAGCCTTCATTGAGAAAGTGAACTGATGCTCCATCCATACCAGCTTTGTACTCTGGTTAGATAGCATATTCGTCAGCTGCAGATGTTCCTCTGGACAACTATGATTCTAATTTTCTTACAATGGAGACGAATGATGGAAATATCAATGAACTTGATATCTCAGCTCAGTATTGATGATGATGGAGATGGTGCTAACATTTTGTCATCAAAATTATCAACAAGAACAAATACCAATGGAGCTTCTGACATGATGGATTTATCTCACCTGAGCTTTGATGAGCTCATATTAGACATGATGCTGAAAGATCAACTCCTACAGAGGAGTTTACATGCCACATAAAGATGAAATTCGCTTGCCTCATGGAATATGCACCAAGAGAGACATAACAGTCAGTCTTCGTGGCAAAGCAGAAATACTGGATCCTACTCTTGGCCGAGCTGAATTCTACAAATCATCGTCAAAGTTCTTCTGGCAAGTGAGAGTGAAAAAGGTAAGTTTTATGCAAACATACTTGCCAATCATGGGGAGTTTTTGCACCAACAGAGAAGGCTCAACATGTTTATTTTTCAACAAGTGCTAATGAATTATTTGGGAATATATGATACATAGAAAACCTATCCATATTCTTTATAGTGTCACAATTAAAAATGCAGATATATCTCATTACCTCATATTAGCTAATCGCAGCTCTATAAAATCATTGAAAATGTAATGTTCAATTGGATTCTTTCTTATTTTCAGATATGGTGCTATATGAATTAATGACATCACAATTGATGATTCAGGCATCCACACAATTGTGACTGTTGTGAGCGTATCCGGGCAATTACCCCCAGAGGGCAATTACCCCCCCCCCCCCAGGTTAGGAGTACGAGTTAGGGATACGATTAGGTTCAGGATTAGGATTAGGATTAGGGCCAGGGGAAGGGTGCGGGGTAATTGCCCAGGGGGTAATTGCCCTAGACCTGTTGTGAGGCATTTCGGTTGTATATTCTAAGTGACACTTGAAAATATAATAAAATAAATTGAGAGTGCTTCAGAAAGTTTTTGTAGACCTTGGAAATCATTTTATTTTGTCTTTCAAACGTATAATTTTCAATTTCTTAATCAAGGGGTACATTTGGAAACATCTACAGTGTACATGTAGCTGTCATTCAATTACTGGTGGGATTTGAATGTGTGTTCTGGTTAACCTATGCACACTTGCTTTTTAATATCCCTATATTCTAATGCATGTAATTTTGTGCACTGCAGTACTTTGATGGGAGTGATGATTTGATCATGCATAAAAAATTTCAGATTTAGAGTTTGGTGTAATTGATATTCTAACTTCATCAGTTTTCATTTTATGCAGACTTGAGATTTCTTCAAAATGCCAGAAATGTATTGTCCTGGAGAAGACACTAGACAAGGAAATGAACCAGACCAAAAAGGAAAGAGCTTGAGAATGCAATGATGATGCACAATGAAAGCCAACTGTAAGTGAATTTCAGGAAACTATTATACATTTCATCTGTGTACCAGTAAATGGTAACTCGGTCTACTGCTTGATGGTAAAACTGTCACATAATCACAATCCCTCAAGGTCTATGTCCATCATCTTCCATCATCATGATGTTTAAATCTTTTTATACCATGCCATGTTATTTCCCAAATATAATATGAAATTTATATTGATGTGCAACATCATATTTCATGAATTTTTTTCCTTTCCACAGAGAATTAACTTGCAGTCTGGGTTTCCCTTTTTGTAGCACAGTCTGCATAATGTGTACCAAAAGGGGTGTGAAAGCATTTGTGGGACAAATTCAAATAACCAAAAATGCAGAAAAATAATGTTAGTACCGCAAAAATATCAATGCATTCAAAATCTGAAGAACAGTGTTTTGTTTAGAGTAAAACGTCTGAAATCAGATAAAAGAACAAGTCCATCTTCATGTGACAAGTGGAGCATGTGAGAAAATAGAGCGCTATCAGAAGAGCACATTGACAGTTTGAGGAAAATCAATAATAGTTTTGAGGAAAATCGTACAATGTGTTCAATTTGTTAGCAATTTTTAAAAATTTCTGTACAGTCACTGCCTGATGAAAATTACTACAGTCTGTGATGTCACATGTATAGAATGATATGTAAAGAGAAAACATTTCTATTAAGAGAATTCCACAAAATTTCATTTTGAGAAGAAAGTACAAAGGATTCCCTTAACTGGTACTGATTTATGTTTAGAGTAATATTATTCCCCGGCCTTCAGAATGAGACAAGTCAAGAATTGTTCTTGTCATATACATAATGCTGCAAAGTGAAAAATACAATTGTATGTTGATTTTTCTTTATATTTTCTTTATTTTGTTATACACACACGTGACATCACAAGATGTCTTAGTCTTCTTATCCTGCCATGGAAGCATCGAAACTTCACAAACTCATAACTTTTGAACAGATACAGTAGTCAGACTTTCATCAAACGTGCATTGATGTATTGTACTGATAATATTGCTACTTTCTCTCAATTCACATGCATATTAAAGGGATCGTTTAGTTTTGGTTGAGACCTAATTTCAGGGTTCTAACATGTTTTGGTGAGATAATAAGAAACCTCTTATGAAATATGAAAGAGCATGTAATTCCATGAGGAATTCAACATTTATTTGATGAAAATTGGTTTTGAAATGGCTGAGATATCCATGACAGAGCAATTCTAATTAAGTTAATTAAATTACATAGATGCATTGAAACTTGTGTATTTTTCCCCCACTCCTCACTCCCTTCCGACAATATCTTTACAGCACCATGGTCATAAGCTCTGTTTCATGGGGGCTCATAATTCATTTGCTTTATGTCATTCATTACAAATTGTACTTTGACTATGTCTGATTTTCAATAAGAAAAATTGAAATGGAATTAAATTGATATGGTCATGAGATTTTATCAATGAACTCTCTGCTCTGCTGTAGTGGTTGTCAACACAATGGGATGTGCTGGTCAGTAGCCTGAAACAAAGGGGCACGTAGAAGTGGGTAGAACAGGTCAGTGGGGACTGAGTGCTTTCCAAATAAACCAGTGGGTCATAGGGTAGTGCAAGGACATTAAGTATAGGAGGGAAGTGTGGAGTGGGGAGAAGTACACAATTTGGGGTCTAACATCTTCCGGCAAATGATTGTCTTTGACTTTAGAATAACTAAGTATCTCAGAATGATAAGGGGAAAAAGTAGATGAAATGGCAGTTACAGAGAAAAGATACTGAGCTGATGTGATGAATATACCTACTGGCTGGTTATCTACTGGGGATAAGACAGTGGTCAAGGCCAATCACCTTTCTGTGTTTTATGTGGTCTTTGTAGCAGAACAAGGAGGTAATATATCTCTTTGAGTTGAAGAAGCCTTCAATCATCTTTAATAGTTTATCTACCTCCTAACTTTCTAAGAAGCAGTTTGTGCAATTAAAGGATGCAGTGCTTTGTGTCAGTGGGTGATTGCATATACAAGTACATTCAAAGTATGCACTTGGTGTCTAGGATTAGTGTTTAACCCTAATCCCACTGGGTTATTTGAGGGACAAACTTTTTTGCCCCCCCCCCCCTCAGATCTCGCTCGTGGATCGCGCGATCCTCGTGAAAATTTGCACTAAGGTAGAGACCAATAATCTAAAAGATTATATAGTTAGATTTTTCACATTTTAATTTACGTATTTTATATTAACTAAAAGGGTGTGTACAGTTCTGGTCGAGGTGAAGATTTAGCTTTTAACATTTTGTGAGATATTCAGAAACCACTCTATGAGATGTCAAGGAGCATGCAGTTCTAAAGGGTATCAAAAGTTTATTCGATGAAAATCGGTTTTGAAATGGCTGAGATATCCAAAAACAAAGTGAAACAAAGATATACTAATAAAGTTGGGGCATGTCGCCTTTTATTATTAGCACTTTTTTGGATATCTCAGCTATTTGAAAACCAATTTTCATCAAATAAACGTTGAATCCTTCTTAAAATTACATGCTCTTTCATATTTCATAAGAGGCTTTTCATTATCTCACTTAGGAATGTTCAAAACATGAAACCCTACCTCAACCAGTACTGTACAGTCCCTTTAATGCTTATTTAAGCAAAAATAATTTTTTGCCTATAAATCCATAAGTAAAGCTCCAAAACTTCTAATTTTTGGTAAACATATTTTTTTCATTATCCTCAACAATAACATTGAAGAAAAATTCAGCTTCGTAATTTTTCTTATGTATTTTATTGTTCATAGAATTTCGTATGTATTTCTTTGTTTTCTAACTTTTTGTTTTAATTGTTTTTTGTCGTCAAAATTTGTCGCAGAAACTTTTTAAAGCATAATCAAGCTAAAATGAATCATTATCAGCCACTGAAAGTGAGAATATCTCTTTTTATATATAATGAATTAATTGCAAAAACACAATTTACATTGGATTTGTACATAAAATCATGTTTTTGAGCAATTTTTGGGTCGACAAATTTTTTTCAAAAGGGACATGGCTTCAAAACGGTATGGCCGGGAGTGACAAATTTGGTCTCAAAAGTTGGGCGATATTTGAAAGAAAAAAGTCATAAAATGTCGCGGCGAGAGCATCACGCGTTGCAAAATAAAACACCAAATGCGAATTCAAACACCATATCAGCCAGCTCCTTTACTTTCAACGGCACAATTTGTCAATTTGTAATCCTAAAGTAAAAAGCTCCCTAACCTGTATCGTGGGGGAGCAAACTCCTGCCTTATGGCCCTTCCTCACCCCTCCTACTGCAGTTCCACCTTGGTAGGAGAATTCACTCAGAGCCATGCAGTAAGAAACGCTGGCATCTTTGCATGCAGTTGATATTCAGTGTATTGGAAGACCATACAGTGGGGATATCATGAAAGTATGATTGTGGCCAGGGAGCCAGTGAGTTCACAGCCCTGTGGTGGTTGTTGTTTGTTTGCTCGCCTCCCTGTGCCACATTCCATTGACCACCAGTGAAGGGCATGAGAGCATTTTCCACCTCCCTGATCAGTGTGTACATAAACAAGATTGAGCAGGTACCTCCAACCACTGCATTTTCTGGGAAGCTAGTGGCCAGAAGAGTTGGTATCACACCAGATAGGCAGCTTGCAGCTTGTGTCTTTGATCCTAACAGACAAGTCAACCTTTAATACATGTGGATTGAGTGATTGCAACAATATTATTATAACACATTAAGTGAAAGTTTGGGGAAAATCCAACACTCCATTCAAAATCACTGCTGGATGAGAAGACTACTATAGTGTATAATGTCATATTTGTAGAATGATACTATAAGCAAAATTAATAGAGAATTTCACAAAACTTTACTTTTTGAATAAAGTGCACATTTCTTTGACTTGTCACCGATATAAGGGTAATATTATTCCCCCTGCCTTCTGAAAGAGAAAAGTGAAGTGTTCTTTTGTTATGCAAGAAAAGTAAAAATATGTTGAATTTTCTTTATACTTTCTTTATATCGTACACATGTGACTTCACAAGCTAAAGTAGTCTTTTCATCCAGCTATGACTAAGCAGTAACTTCAAAAATTGATAACTTTTGAATGGATTGTTAGACTTTCCTCAAACTCTCATTGAACTGTTCAATTTCTACTAATATTGCTGCATTCACTCAACCCACATGTCTATGAAGGTGATCCGAACTCGTTCTTTAACAGGTTGGGGCTTCTTTACTTCTCAGTGTATATATTGGACTGCTTAGCCAGTTGTTGATAACAGGACACTGAACTTGACTATCAGCTAGCTAGAGCTGGACAAGTCATTGTTCTTTATAACAATGTTATTGATAAAGGTCCTAATGTGATATATTTCAACCAGACTTAAAACAAGTTTTGAATGTTCATACAGCTAAACATGGATTGTGACTGCATGACACACATTTAGGATGGAAAGACACCCATTTATGCTGATAAAAGTGGGCCGACAACACTTCTGTAAATAAAATCTGCAAGCTGATCACCCAACAGATATATGGGCAATTCCGTGAAAAATGTTACCCGAGGGTGGAAAAATGAAAATCAAGAAACAACTTTGTTTTACCCTGGAAAGTATTCAGGAAGGGTCATATCAAACTGATATGATGAAAAGATTTGGTACAATTTGGAAAAAATGTAATTTTTTAGGTATTCAAATCATGTGTTTTTTCTAAGACATTGCAGAAAAATTCAGTATAATTTGCATGTAATTCTTCTGAAGTAAAAATTTTCCCTATAAAATGACTTTCAGGCTACCATTTTTATGCTATGATAAAGCTGATGACTCATTTTTACATCCTCCTCCTTGGTATCGAAAGAAAATAATTCTTTCTTAAAAGATGAGCATTTCAATTTTTTGAATTTCAACCTCTTTCAAAGTGTAATGTCCGTAACGTTTTAGATGTAAAAGTTCTTGTAACACACTGTGTTTTGGTCTAATTTTGTTCTAAATTCAAATGCAAAGCTAAAATGTGATATCACACAACATATCCACACAGTTTTTCAGGAACCTGCATAATTCCTTTTAAAAAGCGTTACGGACATTACATAACCAATGCGTTACGGACATTACACATTTGTGGCAAAAGTATTAGCTACATATGATTATTAGGAATACAGTAGCTTGGATTCTACCCTACAATATTGATATCTGTCACAATGAATGCCCTAGCCCTTGCATGAAAATTGATTTGGGACTTTACTCAGCAACAAGTGCAGTGTTTCATTGATTATTAAATCTTCTGCATTCCTCTACAATCTTATTTCTTGTTTCTACTTATTTCTCCCATGGCAACAGCATATCAAGTTGAGTGATTATAATATGATGGCAAGAATGTATGTTAAAACATTGTTAAAGAAGAGAAACAGTCAAAAACATCTCTGGACAAGGCCTTTTACACAATGTATGGTCAGTTGTGGTCTGACTAGAAATACTGTACAGGCCAACCTCAAGTTCTAACCATGTCGTGAACGGTAGCCATCTGGATAAAATGATATTGCTGGATAAGGGAGATATGCTCACGCATGACACTTGTAAGCAAATTGTGTAAGATATTATTAATTAACTATTCAATATTATAATTTATATGAAAATTTCATGTTTTATTATTCAATAAAATGTGGAAATCAAATGGAATATGAATGAAATACACTCCCTCATTATTCCTTCTAGCAACAGTATTTTGGTTGTTAGAAATATAATGTTGTACCATAGCGATTAACATTTATGTCCTGAATCACAATTACCTTGTAAAGAATAAAAAAGTGATATGTACTTTTAGTCATATTTTGCACCGAATTATGCACACAAAAAAAAAATGTGCCAGTCCATATCTGGATAATAGAGCAATCCAGAAAAGTGATTGCTGGTTAACTGAGGTTGGACTTTATGTAATGTGGACAGTCCATGAATATTTCTTTGAGTGTAGTGAAGGAGAGCCATTTTTAGAACAGGATGGAATCATTAGTATTAGACCCTCTCCAACAATTGGTCAAGAACACCTTTCTTGCTTCTAAGGTGATTGATTTGGAAGCAGAATAAACAATATTCTCCAAAACAGACTTTTCTGACCCTGGAAAAGACTGTTGTACTTCAACAAACTGTTGGGGGAAAAAAGAAAGTAAAACTAAACATTCATTGTGTAAAAATACATACTGAGCATTTGTTGAACCATTATTTTATTTGATTTTGATTGTGCATTAGTTTTGATTAAAATAAAATTTGTTTATTTGTGCAGAGTTATGCTCAGTGATGGCTATGTAGATGTGAATAAAACATGTAATGTCCGTAACATTTCTTTAAAGGGGAAGGCTAGTAAGTGATCAGTGGGAATCAGTGGAAATGCTGGGAGATGATTGTTCCAATCCTTATGGGATTCATTCAAGAGTTCATTGTATATCTATCGTTGTGTGAAAATGATTTGCTTCAGAACGGTCTCATATTCAAGTAATGTGCAGATTAATGCCCCGTCACTGACCAGGGACACTAACCTGGAAGCATTAAACTGCACATTACTTGAATATGAGACCATTCTGAAGCAAATCATTTTCACACAACAATAGATATACAATGAACTCTTGAATGAATCCCAAAGGATTGGAACAATCACCTCCCAGCATTTCCACTGATTCCCACTGATCAGTTACTAGCCTTCCCCTTTAAAATTACGTTTTGAGTAATTAAAAGTTTGAATATCATTAAAGGATGATCTATATGTTATTTATTGGCAACTCCTGAAATAAAAGATCTCCTGAAAGGGCTATAGTAGCATTGTCCAATGTGTATTGATTACCATCCAAGTGAAAAGGATAAAAAATATTAATACTTGCATGTGACTCCTGCCACTTAATGAAAGTGGACAAATCTGTAATGTCCGTAACGCTTAGAATGTAATGTCCGTAACACCACAATTATGGCTATAGGAGGTACATGTGCCATCTGTTTCACTAAATTTGATTTGATTTTCTTTAAACATTTCTTTACCTTTCAATTTATTCCTACATTGGTCTAATTATGTGCTTAAACTCACAGACTTTTCAATGATTGTATAGGCATGCAAAAAGTCATGTCCAAAAAATGTAATGTCCGTAACGGCCAACATTTTATGCAGTAAGTGCCATATGATGTGGTGAAATGGATTGAAATTTTCACTGTTTATGATTTAGCCTCATATGTGAGTGATTCCATTGTATGAGTTCAGAATGAAAATATTTTGTTATCTTAATGACCTTTTGAAGTTGCAAATTTTGTCTGAAATGTAATGTCCGTAACGCTGGAACTGCCCATATGATGATAAGGATTAAATGCCCTAAAAAAACAGTACTCAGCAGTCACATCTATGTAAAATACATGCAGCTACAAGAAGCATTTTGAGAAAGTCTGTCACCAGCCTTGTCAACAAACTCTAGACTTTTGCTTCATACAAACTTTTGAAACCAAGTTCATTTCTTGATATTCATGACATGCATGATTGTTATAAGTGTCAAACAACTTTATATTAATAATTAGTTAACCAAATTTGCTGACATATACATGGTATATCAAGAATTAGTTCGCAAACTGAGAAAATGGTTTTTGCTTGAAAAACGAAATGAATATTTTCCCTTCTATGTGTCTTCTTTTTTTTACAGGGTATCAATGATACAGAACTCCTCAAGACACATGTGACTGGTGTTATCCTGCATGAACAACAAACGAATTTGACTTTTAAATATTGGACAACACAGCTATGATTCAAATCTTACCATCAATATCCTGCTGAAAGTATTCCTAGGTGTTAAAGGTAAGTTTTTCATTTGCATCAAAGCAAAAAGTAGGCATTAGTAAAGTAATTACTGCTATTCCGCATGATGCATACTGGTCTTAAAAGAGGTCTTGCACTCGGACAGTTCCATTCTTTGTAGTTTTTAGTAGTAATCACATTCAGCAAGTACTTTCAACTATTTAAAAAAATAAGTCTATGTTGAAAGGAAATGCATTTAATCCCTGTCTTCATACGATGGTTGATTGCCTACATCACAATGTATAGATTCCTTTTAACAACAGATAACCAATTACTGTCATGGTTATAATATCTGGCAATAAACACAGAGCAATTTCAAAATATTATAATACTGTTCAATTTTGGAAGGAATAATAATCAGTCAGCTCATTTGACATCCCTTTGTCATATGCAAACCTTTATGTATGTGCACTTCCTGCCTCCCATTCAAAAAATGTGATGCAATTCTATTCTGTTGAGATCAAAGGAACCAAAATTGTTGTCGAGCAAAATTTAGGCAGACAATGACAACATTGATACTGAAAAATATGTGTGTATTGTTTCTTCCAAAATGTAACAATGTTAAATTCAATACTAAGGCAATAAGAAAGAGCAATGGACTGGTGTGTGAAAATGAAATATCCCAATTCATTGTTATACAGTATAAAGTAAAAAGATATATACAGTTGTAGGTACATTGAAACTTACACGACATTTAAAGAAAAAAAAATGTAGTAGAAGACTTGACGGGTCTTTAAATGTACTTTGAAGGGTAACGTTTACAGATAGGCCCTGATCATCATGTAGTAATCACACTGCAGTTTAGAGATAGAAAATGATACATGACCGAGTACAATGTACATTGATAAAGATTCCAGAAAGAAGGTAAAATTTGAAGAGGCGTCATATGAGCAACAAAGAAGATAACTCAAGAGAGGAGAAAGATAAAGGTGTTGAAATATGTGAAAATCTATCTGTACATCCTCGAAAATGAGAGTACAGATTTATTATGAAAATTTGTCTGAATAGTTCATACAATGTACATGCTAGGGATGACAGGAATGGTTCATCCTCAATTATTTGAAAATATACTTGGCATTTTATACTATCATCGCTAGCTCAAGTACCCTATCGACAATACAATCGGATGAAATAAGTGCTATACTACATGACTGTAATAATGAGCCTTTTACAATCCAGTGTGAGGACAGACAGTTCACACTACTGGTGTGCTTCCTATGCAATCACAGCACGTATACTCCCCATATAATAGTCAAGAGGCATTTAATCCTAATTCTGCATAAACTTGGCCCTCTAAAGAGGTGTGGACAATGTAGGCAGTTTAAGAAGTACATGTGTGGTCACCAAACAGGAGATTTGAAAAGTCAAACAAAGCTTAAGAAAACAAACACCTCTGTGCTGCAGCTAAACAGGAAACACCTTACTATCTGTGTTTTATACTGTCCCAAGAGTTTGTGTTTAAGTTTTTAAATCGCATATTTTTGTTTATATTCTTCCTTATAGGGTCATGTCACCAGACAGAAGTAACAACAGCACCAAGACTTCGACAGCACTCTGCAGGATTCAGAATGGCATTCATCTCCGTGAAATGAAACATAAATAGGCATATGGATACATGCAATTACAATTAGTAATGTACTCCTGTGTGCAATGGATGAGAATGCTTCTGCTATTGCCATAGATGAATGTGCTTATAGCTAGCGGCAGCAGTACCACTGCTCCTCAGGAACATTAGTATAAATGGCTCAATGTGATGTGGACATCATTTGTGTCAAATGAACATGGAAGCTATACATGAAGTATGGACAAAAAGTGCTAACAGATTTAAGTTAACAGTGTGGGATTCAAATTTCCTTGGCTTGTAAATAAACTGTTTGTCACATAGTATGTTTTGGAAGCTAGATACTCTGTAAGTAGAATCACATCAGCTCAAGGCTTGCCTAAATTACTGCACTCAGCCCCATATTTTCATATGTGTATAAATACATTTTACTGGCCTGCCAAGCTGTACCAGAGAGAGAAGTATCCTTTTGTATATTTCTTCTGCCCCCCCCTTTTTTTTTGGGGGGGGGGGTTGAAATGGTGCTCTAAATACATTTGAACTAGATGTATGCATTCAATAATATTTGTTTTGTTTTGTTTTTGTTTTTGTTTGTTTGTTTTTGTTTGTTTGTTTTTTTTTTTGGGGGGGGGGGCAGCCCAAAATTAATATCGCATTGTTTTGTGTGTTCTTTGTTGTTGTTTGTGTTTTTGTTTGTGTGTGTGTGACTCTGTGTGTGTGTGTTTGTGTGTAACAGGTGTCTAAGATGGTTTAGCCTGAAATTTTGGTGGCCAAAAAAGGAAATGAGTACTGGCCCAAAATAAGACCAACAAAACAATCTACAAATGTATTTTCTATGATAGTTCCTTGCTTTGGGGACAACAGATAACTTTTTTCTTTTAAATTAATGGTCCACAATTAATCAACCTAAAACCAGGCTAATGGGCCACAGTTAATTTTAGACCCTGCATACTGCATATGGACCTGCAAGCAAGAGTTACTTATCCTAACTTGGTTAAAAACTTTTGAGTACCTTTTTCTATTTCAGTGTTGAGTAATGTTATCCACAGAGAATAACTCCACCACTTTCTGAGGCCACTTTAAACAAACTAAAAAAAAAATACAGTTCAAGACTCTTCTTTTCTTAACAATCATGGATTCAATTTTCTCAGTACTCTTTTTGTACTGGAAATCAATTGAAGTGTGCCTATCGCTTGACACGGTAAATTTGAAAAGTCTATTTATTTAGTGTATGTTGCTCCACATATTAGAAGCTTCAGTTACAGTGCATGCTTAATGCAGCCATGTAGACTGCGTCTGTGTGTGAAAGACAATATTATGAACCCTTATGTCTCCATCAATAACATTTTTTTCAGCAATTAATTAAGACCATTTCTGAAAGACATCGAAATATAGAGCATGTAGTTGGCCTATTTCTTGCTGAATTGAGTAGTCTTTTATACAATTGATCATACAAATTGATTCATACAAATTGATTCATACAAATGAAGTGAGTATAGTATATGTATCACAGGCATGGCTGTTCTCTGATTTGAAAACTATTAAATTACATGCAATTTCATATATTTTTCTATATTGGTATAGGATTCCTTTCAAACAATTAAAAGTGTAGCATATCCCACGTAAATATGTCTGAACACCTACTACTATTTTTATGCAAACTATACATTACAATTCTTCGCAATAATTTTTGTTTCATTTTCTTTGCTGACGACACCTCTCACAAAAAGCTGGGAAGGTTCAGCAAAATCCAAACCTTGGCAGCTCGGCAGGTTCGTCAAAAGCCGAACCTGTACAGATTGGCAGGTTCGTCAAAAGCCGAACCTTGGCAGCTCGGCAGGTTCGTCCAAAGCCGAACCTTTACAGATTGGCAGGTTCGTCAAAAGCCGAACCTTGCCAGCTTGGCAGGTTCGTCAAAAGCCGAACCTCGGCAGCTCGGCAGGTTTGCCAAAAGCCGAACCCTGGCAGCTCAGCAGGTTCGTCAAAAGCCGAACCTTGCCAGCTCAGCAGGTTCGTCAAAAGCCGAACCTGTACAGATTGGCAAGTTCGTCAAAAGCCGAACCTTGGCAGCTCGGCAGGTTCGTCAAAAGCCGAACCTTGGCAGCTCGGCAGGTTCGTCAAAAGCCGAACCTTGGCAGCTCGGCAGGTTCGTCAAAAGCTGAACCCTGGCAGCTCGGCAGGTTTGTCAAAAGCCGAACCTGAGCAGCTCGGCAGGTTCGTCAAAAGCCGAACCCTGGCAGCTCGGCAGGTTCGTCAAAAGCCGAACCTGTACAGATTGGCAGGTTCGTCAAAAGCCGAACCTTGGCAGCTCGGCAGGTTCGTCCAAAGCCGAACCTTTACAGATTGGCAGGTTCGTCAAAAGCCGAACCTTGGCAGCTCGGCAGGTTCGTCAAAAGCCGAACCCTCGCAGCTCGGCAGGTTCGTCAAAAGCCGAACCTTGCCAGCTCAGCAGGTTCGTCAAAAGCCGAACCTGTACAGATTGGCAGGTTCGTCAAAAGCCGAACCTTGGCAGCTCGGCCGGTTCGTCAAAAGCCGAACCTTGGCAGCTCGGCAGGTTCGTCAAAAGCCGAACCTTGGCAGCTCGGCAGGTTCGTCAAAAGCCGAACCTTGGCAGCTCGGCAGGTTCGTCAAAAGCCGAACCCTCGCAGCTCGGCAGGTTCGTCAAAAGCCGAACCTTGCCAGCTCAGCAGGTTCGTCAAAAGCCGAACCTGTACAGATTGGCAGGTTCGTCAAAAGCCGAACCTTGGCAGCTCGGCAGGTTTGTCAAAAGCCGAACCTGGGCAGCTCGGCAGGTTCGTCAAAAGCCGAACCCTGGCAGCTCGGCAGGTTCGTCAAAAGCAGAACCTTAGCAGCTTGGCAGGTTCGTCTAGAGCCGAACCTTGCCAGCTTGGCAGGTTCGTCAAAAGCCGAACCTTGACAGCTCAGCAGGTTTGGCAGAAGACCAACATTGACATATCCAGCTATGACTGATGCAATTCTGAAAGAAATGAAGGATAGATTTGTTAATTCCATTTTGTTTATGCCGAACCTTGCACCACACTTTAAGATTAAGATTTAAAATTTCGATCATTTGTAGACTGATTTTCCCATTTTTTGAGCACCTTTTTTTAGCAAAATCAGTCTAATTTTTTAGACTAATGTAGAAAGTCTATTTCTGAAATAGAACGGGTTTTATACAAACGTTCATGTGCAATCTTTTCAAGGATTTTGGAAATGACGGGCAATAATGAAATTGGACGATAATTCTTTATTTGGGACGCATCATCTTTTTTTGTGAATGGGGATTACTTTCGCAATCTTTAAAGAATTTGGGAAGATCCCAGTAGATAATGATAAGTTACAAATATGTACTATGGGGGTTACTAAAAAATGTATTATTTGTTTTAGTAAATGCATACTTAATCCATCGTGGCCACAAGATCTACTCGACTTAAAAGATCGAACAATATTCAGTATTTCATTTTCGTTCGTGGGAGTAAAGAATAAAGAATTATTATTACTTTCTGGAAGGTAATCTGTAAAATTTCCAGCGTTTGGAAGTATTGTTGAGGCGAGATTGGGGCCTATGTTGGTAAAGAACTTATTAAAACAATTTGCAATGATTTCAGGGTCGTTAATATCTTGGTCATTTTCGGAAATAACGGTCGGGTATATGGTATATATATATGGTATATATATGGTACATTTATATCGATGTTGATGTCAGAAATTTTGCTGCTCAACTTTCATTCAGCAATGTCAGAGATGATGTCAACCTTATCACTTTTACCATCTACCACACGGTGAAATACAACGGCGTTATTACACATTCCTCTATTCAAACCTATTTATTATTTGTGACCGTGCACCTCAAAACGAACATAAAGTCGCACACACTGATTTTGCGTGAGGACTGAACATAAGTGAAATGGTTCAACCTAGCCGAACTTGACTTTTTCATGTTTTCTGAAAGAGCAGGTCTTCTTTTACATTATGCTAAAATTTGGTATCATAAAACGGGCAGAAAAGTGTGTGTTTTTTTAGCAGTTTATCTCGAACATTTTTGGTAGAATAGTGTGATTAGGTGTGTCTTTAGAATCCCTTTTTCATTTCTGAAAAACCTTGTCCACACTCTTCACTTTCAACTCTAATAACTTTTGCAAGGATAATGCTACTGCTTTGAAAGTTGGCATTAATTATGGACAGAATGTGTTAATGAGGCATGCTTAATTTCAGTTTAATCTGATAATCCCTTCATTGTTGTTACTCCGGTGGTTTACTTCCTGTTTTTTGTCCCATTCATTGCACAGTCAGCACGGCTTGGTAAAGATTTAGCGCTTGAATAGACACTGTACTTCAGAGCCTCTTTTCTCATGTCACACTTTTCCTGAGTTTGTGCTTTCTTTCCATTATTTAGATAGGTTAGGAGAGTCCATTTGATTCGAGTTATGCATCATTTTAAAGCTTAAAGTCTGCTCTTTCAGAATATGGTCTTAACTAAAAATTCATGTCTGGCGACTTTTTTTTTTTTTTTTTTTTAGGTGCAGGGTAACATTTAGTGTAAATGTGAAATGCCTGGAGTCTTTTCTTTAATGAGTGTTAGTAAGATTGAACTCATAATTATATTGTAGTCAATTTCATCGTTTTGACCATCTTTGCTTCCTTGAAAGCAAATTATTATTTGCAGATTCCTGTCTATGATGGTTGCAAGTTATCAAATGTGTCTACGAGTGTTGTCATGAATAGATAAAGAGTACTACAAAATTCTACATGAAAATAAGTAAATGTCAACCACTGAAATATAGACATGAATGTTATATTACTGTACAAAAATTAGTGACATCAGTATGACGTCAGTAAAGTCAGGATGATCACCAGCCAATGACTTTTATTACAACAGATTTATTTACATAACACACTTTATAATGTACTCATGGGTCAAACTTGTTGAACTAGATCAAAGAAATTTACAATAATGATTTGTTGGTAAGGGTATATAGGCGTAATAAGATATCCAGTCGTTTGTACAAAGAATAATAATGACAGTTTCTTTCCCTTATACATTTGTTGATATTCCAATTCTCTTACGAGTATTCGAAGGAATGGCAACCGAATTTCGTTCAGCTTTATGCGTAATATATTTCATAAAAGCAACGCATCAGACTTATTAGAGTGAAACGTTGTACTGCCATACAAGTCCAAAGAATGAGTAAAGCCCATCTCGATAAAAGAGTTTCTGTTTTTGTCTAAATATATTGATATTTTAGGACATTCTGCATTGCAGAAAGGTCGTTGGTGCCAATTTTTCATTTCATACACTGAATAGCTTAATGTCTGGGTAGACTGTCGACCTGCCTGTAATAATATTAGCTTTAACTATGCCGAGATATACATCTTAAAATAAATACCCCTCAAGAACAGTGAAAAACAGTTATATGAATTATTTAGCTTTTTCTCCTGACATTTGAACTTTGATTTTGGCCAAGTAAATCTCTATTATGGACTGCGTGAATACACGAAGATTCATAAAATACCTTTAGGCATTGCAACGAAATGAGGACATACTGAAATTTTCAGGAGTTGTCCTTAACGTTTGACCCCTATGATCTCCAAATTCCCAAGAGAATCACTATAAGGCAATACATGAATATGCATTAAGTTTCATGACAACAACTTGAATCTTTTTCGAGATATGGAGAAGAAAGAAATGAGAATTTTGCATCTAAATTAACCTTTGATCTTAAATTGAGCTTTGCCTCATTGCCGAACACTTTCTCTACGGATTCGTTATTGGGTAAATCATGTATATGCTAAATACCATGAAATACCTTCTGATATTAATTAGATATGAGGAAAATATTAAAATCTACGCATTTAACCTTTACTTTTGACCTTGGACTTGTGTACCCCAAAATTGATAGGCGCAACTCCATCCACTCTTGAATATATTTGCCAAGTTTTATCAGGATACGTCAAACGGTTTTTAGTTATTTTGTCCACAAAACTGATTACAGATGGACAGACGAACTACCCTAAAACATGAGTCCGGCAGAGGCGGTAAAAAGAAAAAATGACAGGATGGCCATAACTTCATATTTTTTTTTTTTTCGGGGGGGGGGGGACACAAAAACTTCATAGAGCAAAAATATTACAGATCCGCAGAATGAATTTGTGGAGTTGGAACGAAAGTAAAGATAAATAAATCCTTTGGTCAGGATAGGCGCAATACTATTTTAATTCGTAACCATAATCTCATTTCGTGTCTATTATATTTGTGAATGTTTGAATCATCTAATATCTCTGAGCACTCGAATGAAAACAGGCAAAAATATTGGAGCTTTGTGCATCATCTGTTTAATATCAAAAGAGATCAGATATTGTGGAATGAATCTCTATAACATGAGAAACGTTCAAAGAATGAGTCAAGTCCATCAGAATGAAAAGAAAAAAAGAAACCGTTGAAGCGTTTCGCCTAATTATTCATAATCTTTAGTATTTTTTATTCCGTAAAGTTGCTGATTTTGTAATCCGTATATTGAGTCGTTTAATGTTGGGAAAACAAGAGTAACCAATAAACCATGCTAATCGAACGCACTAGACTCAGATCAAAATACGCAAAATAATTATTTGACAGAAGGAAATCCTACGTATCATGTAGCTGTTATTTTTGTGTCCTGAATTTTCAAAAGAAGAAGAAAAAAAAAAACACGTCCAATATCCTCCCTGCGGGAACTGACACCAAAAAAAAAAAAGAAAAAAGAAAAAAAAGCTTACATACCTGACAGGATGGTGCTAATTTAATTGCTGTAGAGTAAAATTCATCTTGCAAGTTGAGAAACACCAGACTGAAGCTCGAAAGACGTGGCATAGTGTACACCCATTGGGCCAAGTTTCTTCCCGTTGAGGATTGTAGTTTTTCCGGAGAATGGAACGGGTAGTTGTGGTGAATTTCCAATTTCAGATCTTGAATCTGTGGAAGTAACACAAACAAACCATGAAAACGCCATGGAGGAATAGAATGTCATGTATCATGTACTAAATCATATATTTACATTTAATGCCACTATGCATTGAAACAAAACGTATTAGTTACATTTACTGTCCTGGGGCCCGTTGCATAAAAGTTACAATTATGGTAACTTTGCCATCCAATGGTAACTACCATGGTAACAATACTCAACAGCCAATCAAAATCAGGAATTCCATGGAAGTTACCATTGGATGGCAAAGTTACCATAATTGTAACTTTTATGCAACGGACTCCTGCTGCGATTATCTTTTTGCTTTCATGTATCCCAGGGCTTAATCTTACTTGCATTTGTTTATTTGTTTGTTTGTGTGTGTGTTTGTGTATTCGTGTTTTTCTCCTACGTTTTGGGTTGTTTTGTATATCAAAAGACGTCGTTGCCTTGCTGAATCATGGGTTTCCATAAATGTATGTGTCAGTCCTAACAAATTACGGTTCAATTTCCTTGACAGTATATTCCATTATGGACGTGTGATACGTAAGCCTCATAATGATTCCTCAAACCATCAATTATAAGCCGAACATTTCGATTGATGTCGATGTCATTGACTATTTATGTCGCGGTTTTATTAGTTTTTTGTTTGTTTCTTTGTTTGTTTGTTTGTTTGCTTGTTTGTTTATTTTTCTAATGATGTGTGATCACAGGAGCATAGAAAACAGTCTACTACAGACAAACATGAGCTTCATTAGTTGATGTATACCTCTCCCAAAGAGCTTACACAGTGTATATCCAAGAAGTGATTTCATTCTTCCTAAATTGGCACATAAGTCTGGAATCAAAGTTCTTTTTTTTTTGATTGTCTTTAATGAATATCTTAATTCTTATATTCTAGGTATAGCCTTGCATTATTATGATATCGGCAAGTGCAAGTTTTTCTTACTCTGATAAATTCATTGACAAGGCCTATTGACTTTTCCCTTGGGGTGCCCTTCAACTTCCTAAGTGATTTACCAGCCAAGTTTGGTCCCAAACAGACATAGGATCAAAAGTTTTGAACCATAATCACAACGCGCCGTATAAACATAACATTGGGCCCTAAAAGTTCATTGACCCCTGTCTATGACCTTTGAAAATGTGTTGACCTTCAAATCCAAAAGAGGCATCTACCATCAGAATTTTGTCACAAACAGACATATACATCAAAAGTTATGAGCCATAATCGAAATGCGCCGTAAAAACTTAACATTCGGCCCTGAAGTTCATTGATCCCTGCCTGTGACATTTGACCTTAATGTGACCTTCATCTTTGATGTAAGGTGTACCTTTAAATAACCACTCTTCCCTCCAAGTTTGATTGAAATTGAAGTCCTCAGTAGAGAGTTATTCAAGTTTTTGTAGCGTTACGGACGAACAACGGACGGACGGACAGACGACGTAGGCATGGGCGTAAATCCCGGGGAGGGGGGGGGGGCGATATATCCCCCCCCTGAAATGAAGGAGGGGGGGGTGGCCTGTAAAATCATCAACCCCCCCCCCCCCCCCCCCCCCGAAATTTGAGAAAAAAAAACTGGAGGAAGCTGAAATGTGATTGTATCAATTTTCGCATATTGCATGACGTTCGTACGCCCGCCTTCAGACAGGTAACAGCGCCGAACAGTATTCTATCTTGTAGGATAATGTATGCATATCAAGCGCTCGCTTCGCTCGCTCGCGAAGAAAGTAATATCGACATAGGGCATGGTCCGGACGTTGACAACGTCAAATAGCATAGGCTTACATGTAAACATGCTATGACGCGAGTAACTTGGGACCATCTGCAAATTGTGTACGAAAACAAACAAACAATAAAAAAAAAAATTATACCGCCATAATTATGAACTCCCCTCCTTTTCCTGAATCGTTCCTGAAACGATGATGGTTCTGATACATAGAATGGGCATACCCGGGGATGATCAGGGGCGTTGAATCTATCTCGGGGGGTAAAGGGGCATTTTTGCCCAGCCCCTACGGTATTGTTGGGGCAGACAAATCATTTGTCCTACAACAGGGCTCGACACTAACGGTGGCCAGGTGGCCAGACGTTGACAACGTCATTTATACATGACATAGTGTAGGCCTACATGTAAACATGCTATGACGTGAGCAACTTGGTGCAAATTATGTACGAAAACAAACAAACAAACAAACAATAACAAAATCTATATGGCCATCATTGAATCCCCCTCCATTTCCAGAATCATTCCTGAAACAATGATGACTCTGATGACTCAGTCAGGATACATATATCGGCATGCCCAGGGATGGAATCTATCGGGGGGGGGGGGGGGGGTGGGAGCCAAGGGGCATTTACTTCGTCCCTACGGTATTGTTGGGGCAGATAAACCATTTGTCCTACAACAGGGCTCGACACTACCGGTGGCCAGGTGGCCCGGGGCCACAAAAAACGCAGGTCGGGCCACCAACATTTCCGTTTCAGAAAGGAAGATTTTGGTGGCCCGATCGGGCCACATCGGGCCACCCAAAAAAGTCGGATGACAGCCTTTACTTTTGGAAATGAACAGCGGTAACAATCGGCTCCGTAAGATGCTAAAATAAATGTCAGATGTTTGCTTTTAATTTTGGAAATAAATAACAGTAATATTCGACTCCGTATGATACTAGAATGAATGTCGGATGTTTGCTTTTACTTTTGGAAATGAATAACGGTAAGATTCAGCTCCGTGTGGTGCTAAAATTAATGTCAGATATTTGATTTTGCGTTCGGAAATGAATAAGGATAACATTCGGCTTCGGAAGATGCTGAAATAAATGTCGAATGTTTGCTTTGACGTTCGGAAATGAATGATAATTATATTCAACTCCGTAAGATGATGGAATAAATGCCGGATGTTTGCTTTTACGTTAAAAAGTAAATAGCAATAACATTCAGTTGCGGAAGATGCTAAAGTAAATGTCGAATGATCCCTTTGACGTTCGGAAATGAATATCAATAATATGCAACTCCGTACGATGATTAAATAAATGTCGGATATTTCCTTTTACTGTCGAAAGTAAATAGCAATAACATTCGGCTCCGGAAGATGCCAAAATAAATGCCAGATGATTACTTTTACGTTTGGAAGTGAATAGCAGTAACATTCTGCTCCATATGATGCTAAAATAAATGTCAGATATTTGCTATTACATTTCGAAATGAAGAACAGTAACATTCAGCGGCGTTTGATGGTAAAGTAAATGTCTGATGTCTGCTTTACCGTTAAAAAATGAAAAAAAGCAGTAACATTCGGCTCCGTACGATGCTAGAATAATTGTTAGATGTCGGACCGGTGTTTGAAGCATCGTTTGAAGCATCGCTAAACTGAAACATCGCTAAACATCGCTAAAATATGCGATTTTTGAAGTTTCACAGAATTGTGTCTTTACGTTACTCCGCTGCAATATCTCTGGAGGAAACATTCTGAAACTTTTGGGGAATCATGCCGAGTTTTTTGAGGACCTTTTCGTCCGATTTCTGTGAGCGAAAGTGAGCTGAGTCCTGGGAGTAAGGATCTGCGTAGTCAACGGACGTAGCCAATTCAACATGATGTGCGCAGATTCATCGGCGAGCAAAAACCAGAGTTACCTGTTATGTACCCATCACTCTCCATTCTAAGAAGTTCACAGGTGAGCTCATATTGTTATATACATCTTATCTCCCGGACAATGCGCAAGATAAATAATGACGCAGCTTAAAGCGAACACTTGTCACGGAACTCCCGGAGAAAGTAACTTTCGATACAAACTACCAAAATATGTGACGAAAGTAAGCCTTACGAAAGCAACGAATTATCTGAAATCTACAACTGAACTTCTCGGCAAAGGGAACCTACACAGATAGTGTCGAATATCTTACGACTAACAAATCTACTTAGGGACATTTTGCCTTATCTACACATTGATATACGCAAGCACTTCGCCTGTCTGACTGATCGAGAATCAAACGACTCTAGCGAACATGATGCCAGCTGCCATATTGTCACAATCTCAGATGACGGCATAAGCCATTGCCCTCTTTGTAGAAAATCCCCCGCCTCCGACAACGATGGAATCGGATTATGTGAACAATGTCTCTCCCTGCCGGACATGATTAGGTCCATTCAAACCCGACTTGATCGTCTGGAATGCGTTCGACGTCCAGAATTGGGCAATGGGACAAATACCCCCGATAGCTCTAAACACGATGATGTCAACTGCGAGTGTCACAATGACACTGAATGAGGAGCAATTGGAGTGTGACGATGACCATAGTTACACGTCACCACCATCATCACCTGTCACGGAGCTCACAAACCATTCCAACGATGTTCAAACTAACGACGTAAACGGGTCACTCTGTTCACAGCTGGATGAATACAGGAGGAAACACAAGCAAGTGTTCACGGCTTCTTGTTCTGCTTCGGAATCGAATCCTATTGATGATCCCCGCTTGAGTGTTCAGGCACCTCAGACAAATACGGAGAACAAGCCAGTGAATTATATTACGTCAAACAACACCCTGGCGACTCAGACGGATGACGAAATCAAACTGTTTGTCAATCCATCAAACAATACCACCCAGGCATGCCAAACAGAAGCGAATGATTTTGTCTACAATGACGCATCTAGCCAACCAGACAGCGACTTCAAGGCAGATATCTTGCTAGTTGGAGACTCAATGGTCAAATACATAGATCCGAAAAAGCTATCACGAAGGAAAGTGGTATTGTGCAAATCTTTTCCCGGTGCTAGAATTGATTATGCCTTTGACGTAGCCAAAGATCTAGCTGGAAAACAACGCATCGGAAATCATTTTCCATCTTGGCACCAACAAACTTGGCCGATGACGAGCCGAACGAAATCGTCGCCAACTTGGCATCACTCTGCGACTACATGCAAAAGTCTTTTGCAGAGCTCAAGTCAATCACAATCTCGACGATAATTCATTGTAGACAGGCCCCGCAAACAATTTCCTGGAAGACCCATCGCCTAAACGCTGACCTAAAACTTCTGGCCAATCAGCGAGCATGGAACATCATTGACAACGACTGCATAGATACCAATACCCAAATCGCCGTAGATGGCGTACATCTAAACGCACACGGGATAAAAGTCTTCGCGCAAAACCTTGTCCAGCACATCAGGACGACAATCAGCGACGATGCATCACCTTTTCGCAGACGGCAAGACTGGCATCGCAGGAAGAAGACTCCGAAGGGCAGGGTTTTTCCGCGAGATTGGATGGACTACCTGCAGACCGCGAAAACACTGCTAGCTCAGCAGAATCATTGAATTATGTCGCGAATGAAGAAAACGTAAAAGAGATACAACGTAATGAAAGAGAATCTGTGGAGAACAAAAACAGCTATCACGAACTCATTGATGGTATAATTCCCAACGTTTGTTAGTCTGGGTTAAAAATATGTCATGTTAACATAAACTCTCATCCGAATAAAATAGATGAGTTGAGTCTGTTGTTAGATAATGATCCTTTTGATATTGTACCTATTAGTGAAACTCATTGTGATGCAACAATTTCAGACACGGATTTATTTATAGACAATTTTACTGTAATACGTAAAGATTGATCAAGATATGGGGGAGGAGTCGAACTTTATGTAAGAAAAAGCTTAAATTTCTGTGAAATAGATATTTGTGGAAATGACTTGGAGGTCATCTGGATTAAAGTTAAATTAAAACGAATAAATCCAGTGTTTGTATGTGTAATCTACCGACCTCCTAACTCATCCAATGATTTTTTTGTTGGTAACATTATCAAACATGCTTCACTGTATAAGCGAAAACGAAGGAGAAATCATAATAGTTGGTGATCTAAACTGTGATCTTCTTCCCGATAATCACAACTCACAGTCTCGCAGTCTTTTGTCAGTTATGAATACTAATCTCCTACACCAGCTTATTGATGTACCAACTCGCGTATTGCCCAACTCTAAGTCATTGATCGATCACATGTACTCATCCAACCCCGAAGAACATCAGGTGACTGGGGTCTTTGAGACACACAGAAGTAACCATTATTTGACTTTTACTGTTTTTGGTACTACGAAGGTGGAGACCAAACAGTTTGATAAAGTAATTGAGTATAGATGTTACAGACAATTTTCACAAGAGAATTTTATCAATATGTTACGAAACTTATCTTTTTTTAGATATTGTAGATGATACCGATCCGAATCACGCTATAAAAAGGTGGTATAAATTGTATATGACAGCTGTCAATGAACACGCTCCCCTGAAGAGGAAGCGCCTTAGGTTAAAGTTATGTCCGTGGATGACTGGTGACTTAATAGACACCATGAATAAGCGTGACTGGTACTACAAGATGTCTAAAAAAGCAAGCAGCCCACAAAACTCTCATTTCTGGCTCATGTATAAATCCCTGAGGAATGAAATTTCCACTAAAATCAAGGAAGCCAAAAATGATTACATAAATGCTTTATCAAGTGAAAATGATGGTACTCCGAACGCCATGTGGAAAACATTAAAGCTTATTTCATCATCGAAGAATGAAAATCAAATTAAGCTTGCGTTAAATGGTGAAGAATAGTGTCTGATGCAGAAGAAATAGCTCAGCAATTCAATGATTACTTTGTAAATTCTGTTGATATGTTGTTTAATCCAACAAACTTTGATATCCGTGAAAATAGCGGTGGAATTAATGAATTTTATAATGAAAGGGCTGTTGGTTATGTTCCCCCTGACATCTCATTTGATCTCCCTGATGTGACAGATGAATCTATTGTTAATGAAATCAACCGTATTCCAGTTTAAAAAGCCGCTGGTCCTGACGATGTTTCTACAAAATTATTGAAATATGCTTGCAATGCACCGAATGTAATTCAAAGCTTAACGCATATTCTTAATTTATCTTTGGAACAGGGGGAATTTTTGGAAGATTGGGAAATCGCACGAGTCCAACCCATACACAAAGCCGGAAGCAAATCAAGTGATGAAAATTATTTACCTGTTTCATTATTATCAATATTGTCTAAGATACTGGAAAAATTGTTAATGTATCATTTCAAGATTATTTGATCGGAAACAATGTATTATCAGATAGACAGTTCGGTTTCCGACCTAATCATTCTTGCGAAACCGCCTCTCTTTGTATGGTTGATCAGTGGTCTCGGAATGTAGATCACGGATACGTAAATGGTGTTGCATTTATTGACATGAGAAAAGCTTTTAGATGCAGTAAACCACGAAATATTGTTACTGAAATTGAAGTCTGTAGGTTGCACAAATAGAAGTGTACGATGGTTTACTTCATATTTGAAAGGTAGAAGTCAATTCTATCTGTAAAAGGGGAAAAAAATCATTCATTAGAGCAATACAACACGGAGTTCCACAGGGTTCAGTGTTAGCGCCAATACTTTTCTCCATATTCATTAATGATTTACCCATGAGTATCCACAACGGGGAAATGTTTCTTTTCGCAGACGACGCGATTTATCTGTGCGAGGTAGAAGCGTGGATGAAATTCAGTCAAAACTGAACCATGCTCTTGAGGAGGTTTACATATGGACCCCCCCCCCCAAAAAAAAAAAAAAAATAAACTGCTTCTGAATATTAATAAAACTAAAGTAATGGTAATTGGGTCTAGGCAAAAAGTCCAAACTTTAAATGTCAGCAGATTATATGTACAGATAAGGTCAACCCCAGTCGAATGTGTTTCTCAGTATAAATGCCTTGGAATTGTGATAGACGATAATTTGCAGTTCAGCAAGCATGTTGACAGAGTCGCCTGCAAGTAAAGCAAAAATTAGGTATTCTTAGACGGCTCAAGGGAGTGTTCAACACTTACTACCTTAGCCTATTATACTGGGGTTATATCCTCCCACATGCTTTGTATTGTTGCAATGTATGGACCAACAGGTCACAACAAAACTACGAAACCATCAACACGGTTACGCAAACGAGCCGCTTACATTGTAGCTGGCTGTTCATGGGAAACCCCATCCGCGCAAGTGCTCAATCAACTTAATTGGCCAACGTTACAAACATTGTATTCAAAAGCAATGACATGCATGACAGTTAAATCTTGCACCCTTGTTACTCGCAAATAAGTTTGTTATGCATGATGCAGTAGCCCAACGCGTTACACGCAACTCGGGGCAGTGTAAACTTGAGATCCCGAGATGTAATACCGAATTTTACAGGAGATCATTTGTGTGCACAGCGGTATCTCACTGGAATAATTTGCCATTAGAGACACGATGTTCCCCCAACTTAGGTTTGTTCAAAAGCAGATTCTGATATGTGTGAATCTATAGACACGATGTTCCCCCAACTTAGAATTGTTCAAAAGGAGCCTATGATATGTGTGTTTTATTATCAAGATTTTTTTTTTAATCAATAGCTAACACTTTCACAGTTTTATCGTTGTTTTATTGTTGTAGTTTTTCCCAATTCATTTTTGTTCATTAAGAAACGCTGTAGTATTTACATGTCTTTGATATTGTTCTATAAGCGTTATATGTTTGATTTTGATTGTATTGAATGTATATAATATATTTTTTTTCTTTTTCTTTGTTTGTTAGTAAATGTAATTCTGGAATTTTTATGTGTTGTGTTTTTAAAGGGCCCCGATGAAAACCACCAAGTGCTGACTTGGGCTACCCTTTTTAAATATGTGAAATAAATAAATTCATTTCACTTTCGGAAGTGGACCGCTGTAAGATTCGGCTCCGTACGATAATAAAATAAATGTCGGATGTTTGCTTTTAAATTTGGAAATGAATAACGGTAATATTCTGCTCCGTACGATGCTAAAATAAATGCTAGTAACGGATTGTTGCTGTTACATTTGAAAATTATTAACGGTATCAATCGGCTCAGTTAGATGGTAAAATAAATAGCGGATGTTTGCTTTCACGTTCGGGAATAAATATGGATAACATTCAGCTCCGTAAGATGCTGAAATGAATGTCGGTTGTTTGCTTTTACATTTGAAAATTATTAATGATAACATTCGGCTCCGTAAGGTGTTAAAATACTAGTAAATGTTGGATGATTGCTTTATAATCAGAATGAATAACGGTAACTTTCGGCTCTTTACACTGCTAAAACAAAATGTCGGATGTTTAAAAAATGTCTGCAAATGCTCCCACTTTCTCATTTCAAACGTAATTTTTGACCACCTAAATAGGCATCAAGTTTTATAATAATCTTTAAAGGGGAAGGCTAGTAACTAATCAATGGGAATCAGTGCGAATGCCGGGGGATGATTCCAATTCTTGTGGGATTCATTTAGAGTACATTATATATATATATATATATATATATATATATATATATATATATATATATATTGTTGTGTGAAAATTATTTGCTTCAGAACAGTCTCATATTCAAGTAATGTGCAGATTAATGCCCCGTCACTGACTTGGCATGCTAACCTGGAAACATTAAACTGCACATTACTTGAATATGAGACCATTCTGAAGCAAATAATTTTCACACAACAATAGATATACTCTTGAATGAAACCCATAAGGATTGGAACAATCATCCCCAAGCATTCCCACTGATTCCCACTGATCAGTTACTAGCCTTCCCATTTAAGCCTGTTTGCTAAATCTTAGAACTCATCAGAATAACGATAAGATAATTAAATTTTCTATTCATTTATTTTAGAGGAGAAATCTCGAACTGTCTTTATGGAAAATTGTCCAAATACCGCCAGAACTATTTTCACCAAAACATTGAATTGCAATGAACATGCAAAACCTCCGCTACTTGATCCGTTTCGATAGACTTTTTACACTAAGTCTTTTGAGATTGACGATTTTCCTAATATTTCATCCAGTGGCGCAACTACGGGGGAAAAAAAAAATACCAAAATCGTAATTCAAGGGTTAGTAAACTGCTTTTGAAATCGACATGAAAGGGAGATTAAGAAATAAGATATTTTTAAAGATTTCTTTTGATAGATACTTTTATTTTTTCTGCAAATCAATATACATAAGTTACATGATCATGAAGATGCAGGAAGTATACAAAGTAAATTCAACGCAGAGTCGTTTGACTTGCATAAACCGCAATACATATAAGTACATGATCATGAACATGTAGGAAATATATAAAATGAATTTAACACAGTCTTTTGACTTGCATAAACAACGATATGAAAGAAATATAATATACAATATGCATGTCTATGCAGCAGTGATAAGAATAGCATTTATAGTTAAGAAACGATAATGCAGAGGGCTGCCATTATAAGCATTGCTTGAAAAGATGGCCGGCCCGAGGAAAAGATGAGGACGTACTAGATTCGTAACGATATAAATTCTGCTGCGAAAGTAGCAGGGGAAAATAAACTCTAGTGTGTGATGGTGGTGGTGGTGAATGTGTGTGCAGGTGCTTGAAGGTGCATAACGGCAGATAGGCTGGAATTTAGAATAATAAAATTGGTTTACTGAAAGAGGGGACGATATGCGTTGTTGCTATCGGGAGACCAACATTAATTGTATAATTTGTTTGTTTTTAGTTCGTATTTGAAGTATACTGTAATAAAATATACTTCTTTAAGTTTCCTTTAAATGAAAACAAGTAGGCACACTGTTTCAACTCCTCAGGAAGAGTGTTCCATGTATCCGGACCTTGATGTCTAATTGACTTTTGAGCAAGTAAAAGCTTCGGATTACTTAAATGAAAATCATGGGAACGACGAGTAGGGTATAAATTAATATGGTCATTGGTTACTAGGGTATTATGAAAAAATGGTAATAAATTTCGAGTGTGTTTATACATAAATATGGCAGTTAGGTATAAATGTATATCATGGGCTTTCAAAGTTTTTAGGCGATAAAATATGGGATCAGTGTGAGCCAAAAAATTTGAATGTGTGCATATACGAAGAGCCTTTTTCTGGAGAAGAAAAATTGTATTCAATTTTGTTTTGCTACTGTTGCCCCATACAATATTACAGTACATTACATACGGTAAAAATAAAGTATTGTATAACATAATTAAAGTTTGATCATTAATTAAATATTTTATTCTTCTTAAAACACCAGTTGCTTTAGATATTGCTGTTGTAATATTCTGAACATGAGTATTCCAAGATAGATTGCTATCTAGGGTCACTCCTAGGAACTTGGTTGAATGTTTCTCAGCAATGTTTATATCATCAATAAAAATACTTTGAGGAAGGGTGGGTTGGGATTGCAACGTATGAAAGTGTATAAAACATGTCTTATCAATATTCAATGAAAGCTTATTACTTCTAAACCATTTCGAGATATTGCTTAATTCCGTATTTAATGTATCAACCAGTGTTACAATGTCCCTGTGGGAATAAAAAACATTGGTGTCGTCTGCAAATAAGATGAAATTTAAACGAGGAGAGGAGTTAATAATATCATTAATATAAATCAAAAAGAGTAGGGGCCCGAGGATAGACCCCTGAGGGACACCGCATAACACGTTAGAATATGTTGAGTGAGTGGATTTAAATGCAACATAATTAAGGAGGAATACGTGAAACATTGGGCCGAATGCATAAAACAAGCAATTGCTTGTAAGCAATTGCTTCAAGCAAAAGCACAAGCTCGTCTAGTAAAAGGTGTAGCTCAAGCAATTGCTTAAATACATATGCATAATCTTTTGCTTGTGCACATACCTTTTGCTTGCATTCAGCAAGCAATTGCTTAGGGTTCGAACAATAGCGTCACGCCTGTGCGAACACAAGAACAAAGGCGAGTGTGGCAGCATGCATTTGAAAGGGCACACACACACACAACTATACACACACTCGTATTACTGGCTGATTCCCACCACTGCTTACAATAGCCCGCATCTGCCAGATCGCACGTGGAGAGACGTCTCCTTGCTCTCCACCGAAGTGAGACATCCCACCTGTTTTTCATCAAATTTTGCGTGCTAACCACTGGACATTCCCGTTGTTGAAATGAAAAATTTCTTACTCTACTTAAGAGTAATTTCTTGTAGATTTATACCACTCCTTCACAATTGTTGTCTTTCTTCCATGAATATGAAAATGATACTTAAAAGGGAACGTCCCAGATAAGCAAAAGCTCAAGCTCATTTTACAGAGCTTGGAAAATCGTAAGCAATTGCTAGCAAGAACTAGCAAAAGGTATGTTTTATGCATACGTTTTTAAGCAAATGCTTGGTCTCTAAGCAATTGCTTGCGGACAGCAAGCAATTGCTTGTACTTGCTAGCAAGAGCTTCTGCTCGCAAGCAATTGCTTGTTTTTATGCATACGGATTCGAGTAAAAGGCTAGCACAAGCAATTGCTAGCGTTTATGCATCCGGCCCATTGTTCAAAAAGCCCGGAGCCGACAAAAGATTGTGATTCAGCGTGATTCCTGGTTGGCATTCTGAATATAAGCAGGATGTGCGCAGTGTACTCGGAACATCCGAACGGCAAAAAGACTCGCTGCATTGTTGCGCAAAGTGATGTAGAATGTACACCTCTGTACCTTACGCTTCATTACATCAAAGCTAGATCATTGATTTTGCAGTGTTGCTTACATACAAGACTATATTAAAATGCCTTGCATTGCCAATAATAAGACTTGCCCTGGGCTATTTCCTAACTTTTTCAAGTAAATAAGACACACACACAAACAAACACAAACAATTAGGGGATGCTCTAAAGTGCAGATTTTGGACATCCTTTCCCCGCCTCCCCGCTTGGTCACTTCGACGACCCCTCGCAGCGGCTGGTCACACCTACACTTTGTACCCCAATCATGAACATAAACCGATATCCTTGACTACCAGTGGCGGATACAGGGGAGCTCACCGCCCCCCCCCCCCCCCTCTTAATTTCCAAAGCGAAAAAATATAGTTACAAACGGCAGTTTTTGAACTGCAAAATGTTACAAATTTCAAGCTCGTTCGCTCAGCTCGCTCGCATGTAATCGCTTTGCCATTCTACTGGTGTTGCTGCCAGTAATTGCTAGCATTTACGCCCGGTGCGCTCCCCTTAATTTCAAAAGCGAAAAAGTATAGCTACAAACAGCAGTTTTTGCACTGTAAAGTGTCAAAATCTTAAAGCTCGCTCGCTCCGCTCGCTCGCATTTAATCGCTATGCCATTCTCCTGATGTTGCTGCCAGTAATTGCCAGCAGTTGCACCCGGTGAGCCCCCCCCCCAAAAAAAAAAAAAATATTTCCAAAGCGAAAAAGGTAGTAGCTACAAACGGCAGTTTTGGGACTGTAAAATGTTACAAATTTTAAGCTCTCTCGCTCCGCTCGCTCGCATCTAATCGTTATGCCATTCTTCTGATGTCACTGCAAGTAATTGCCAGCAGTTGCGCCCGGTGCGCCACCATTTACGACATCAAAATGCAAAAAGTTCTCACCGTAGGAGGGGGAAGATCCCCCTCCCACACCCTCAACCCCTCCCTCGCTCGGGTTAAGTCGCGTTCATGATATTCATTGTAAGAATTAATACAAGAAGTTTATTTATGATACCATTTTATAGCTAATTATTGCTTAATTATAATCGACATTTGAATATGTTGCTACCTTAAACAAGTGGGACTGTTTCAAATCAACAAAACGGGCAAAAACATGCATCGCTCCCTCGCACAGGTATTTAAAAAAACAAAACAAAAAAGTCTTCGTACTTTAAGGTCTGATTTTCCGTCGAAAGTCGGCTGACAAGCCAAAAAAAAAAAAGTATGTTTATGTGCGCACCAAGCTTCACCAAGCCCCCCCCCCCCCCGTCCGCTTATGGGCTTGTAATCGTGGTGATGGTGACTATCCGATCATCCCCTCCCCCCATTTTTCAGTACGGATTTACGCCGTTGGACGTAGGTGATCCCTATTAAAGTCTCCCCTTACCTCCGGTGGGCTCGAGAAAAACGGAGAAATTGGAAACTGTTAAGCTAGATGAATTGAGTCAAATCATGATGCGTAAATCCGCCAATGAATCTTGTTTTCAACCCCCAAAGAAAAAAAAAAAAAAAAGAAACCGCCACAACTGTTGAATACCTGAATTTCTTTGCAGAGGAGCGCCCATGAATGTATGCGGGGGTTATTTATGATGTTATGTTCCAATTCCCTATAACCAGGTAGATTCTTTCATGAACATTTCACTCGTAAATTTTACAATGACTCCATTCATTTTCTTTCCCTTATACTTATTCCTATATATGGTTCATTTATATCGATGTTGATGTCAGAAATGTTGCTGCTCAGCTTTCATTCAGCAATGGCAGAGATGATGTCACACTTATCACTTTTACCATCTATCACACGGTGAGATACAACGACGTTATTACACATTCCTCTATTCCAACCTATTCATTATTTAGTGTAAATGTGAAATGCCTGGAGTCTTTTCTTTAATGAGTGTTAGGAAGATTGAACTCATAATTATATTGTAGTCAATGTCATCGTTTTGACCATCTTTGCTTCCTTCAAAGCAAATTATTCTTTGCAGATTCCTGTCTATGATGGTTGCAAGTTAACAAATGTGTCTACGAGTGTGGTTATGAATAGACAAAGTGTGCTACAAATATTCTACATAAAAATAAGTAAATGTTAACCACTGAAATATAGACATGAATGTTATATTACTGTACAAAAATTAGTGACATCAGAATGACTTCAGTAAAGTCAAGATGATCACCAGCCAATGACTTTTATTACAACAGATTTATTTACATAACACACTTTATAATGTACTCACAGGTCAAACTTGTTGAACTAGATCAAAGAAGTTTACAATAATGATTTGTGGGTAAGGGTATATAGGCGTAATAAGATATCCAGTCGTTTGTACAAAGAATAATAATGACAGTTTCTTTCCCTTATACATTTGTTGATATTCCAATTCTCTTACGAGTATTCGAAGGAATGGCAACCGAATTTTGTTCAGCTTTATGCGTAATTTATTTCATAAAAGCAATGCATCAGAATTATTAGAGTGAAACGTTGTACTGCCATACAAGTCCAAAGAATGAGTAAAGCCCATCTCGATAAAAGAGTTTCTGTTTTTTATCTAAATATATTAATATTTTAGGACATTCTGCATTGCAGAAAGGTCGTTGGTGCCAATTTTTCATTTCATACACTGACCAGCTGAATGTCTGGGTAGAATGTCGACCTGCCTGTAAATAATATTAGCTTTAACTACGCCAAGATATACATCTTAAAATGAATACCCCTCAAGAACAGTAAAAAACAGTTATATGAATTATTTAGCTTTTTCTCCTGACATTTGAACTTTGATTTTGGCCAAGTAAATCTCTATTATGGACTGCGTGTATACACGTAGATTCATAAAATACCTATAAGGCCGTATCACACCAGCCTGCCGCTAAGGGTCTCCTACTTGCGTTCTCCGTGGACCTCTACGGGCATTCCCGCGACTCACCCGGAAAAAAAAAAAAAATTGGTCATGCTCAAAACCTGGCTGCGGTTAAATCAGACTTGCGTGAGCACCTCCGGGCAACTACGCGCTAGATACTGTCAGGTGCGGACCAACTGCGGAGAGCTACTTGGAGTAAATTTGTTTCCCCGCAAGTCAAGCCGCAGAAGTTCCGCCATAGGGTATGACAAGGCATGAATGAAAATTGCAAACATTCTTGTTCGCCCGCTCAAATCTTCTACGTGCTGGAAACTACCTCCTCGCCACAAGCCTGCGTTATGGTGTGACACGGCCTTTAGGCATTGCAACGAAATGAAGAACAAAGTGAAATTTTCAGGAGTTGTCCTTGACCTTTGACCCCTATGATCTCCAAATTCCCAAGAAAATCACTACTAGGCAATACATGAATATGCATTAAGTTTCATGATAACAACTTGAATCATTTCCGAGATATGGAGAAAAAAGAAATGAGAATTTTGCATCTAAATTAACCTTTGATCTTAAATTAAACTTTGCCTCATTGCCGAACACTTTCTCTACAGATTCATTATTGGATAAATCATGTATATGCTAGATACCATGAAAATACCTTCCGATATTAATTAGTTTAGAGAAAAATACTAAAATCTACGCATTTCACCTTGACTTTTGACCTTGAACTTGTGTACCCCAAAATTGATAGGCGCAACTCCATCCACTCTTGAATATATTTGCCAAGTTTTATCAGGATACGTCGAACGGTTTTTAGTTATTTTGTCCAGAAAACTGATTACGGATGGACAGACGAACAACCCTAAAACATAATGAGTCCGGCAGAGGCGGTAAAAACAAAAGATGACAGGATGGCCATAACTTCATTTTTTTTTTGACACAAAAACTTCATAGAGCACAAATATTACAGATCCGCAGAATGAATTTGTGGAGTTGGAACGAAAGTAATGATAAATAAATCCTTTGGTCAGGATAGGCGCAATCAGTGGCGTATCTAGGGAAAACGGCGCCCGGGGAAAGCGCGAAAATTGCGCCCCTAACTGATGATTTCTGAAAACGTGTTCAACCCCGACCCGATCCCGGTAGGGACTTTAAAAAAAGGTCCGCATGATATGCTTTTTCAAGCACCTAAGAGGGGTCTTTTGAGGGTGATTTAAATGAAATAAATTTTGATAAATTTTGGCGAACGAGCGCAGCGAGCGAGCCGAAAATTATTGTATTTCAGCTTACAAAACATGGAATCCATGTCATTTTTTCTTATTAAATCTTATAATTCTAATCTAGATATAGTGACGGCCTTATAGATAACGATTGATACCAACAAACTGAGGACTTGAAAAAATACTCTAAATTAGTATATATGCGCGAGTCAGCCGAAATTTGTATACTTCTGTGTCATCATTACGTTTTGTTCTTATCTTCTTCATTTTTTTATAAATTTAAGCGAGCGAGCGAGCACAGCGAGCGAGCACAGCGAGCGAGCCGAAAATTTTTGTATTTCAGCTTACAAAACATGGAATTCATGTCATTTTTTCTTATTAAATCTTATAATTCTAATCTAGATATAGTGACGGACTTATAGACAACGATTTATACCAACAAACTAAGGACTTGAAAAAATACTCTAAATTAGTATATATGCGCGAGTCAGCCGAAATTTGTATATTTCTGCGTCATCATTACGTTTTGTTCTTATCTCTTTTTTTTTTGATAAATTTTGGCGAGCGAGCGCAGCGAGCGAGCCGAAAACTTGTGTATTTCAGCTTACAAAACATGGAATTCTTGTTGTTTTTTGCTTATTAAATCTTACAATTCTAATCCATTACAAAAAGTGCGGCGACATCCTCCATAGGAAACGAGCGTTTTTAAATGCACCGCGCAGAGCGCACAATCAGGTATAGGACTTTTACACGGACTCTCAATTTTACGAACTCATACCTCCCAGCATATGTCTTTTTGCTTAAATGCACCTGGTTTTTATGAAAATCTAGATTTCAAGCTTGCTCTACATACCTCATTTGTAGAGTTTTGTGAAAATTTCTCATCGGTACCTTTCGAGTTGAAAATTTGGTGTCATTTTCCACTCAAACGCAATCAGCTCTACGATAACACGCAATTGTACATTGACGGTGCGGCGTGCCAACTGTGAGCCTGAAGGCCATTTTGGAAGAGTTACTATACTGCCATGCCTCTTGTTTTTGTACAATGCACCTGCCTAGCAATTTGCAGCAAATACTCACGTGTATTTATACTGAGTTTGGAGGAATTTCGTGAAACTTCGCCATCGGTACCTTTCCAATATTCATAAACCATGTCAGTTTAGCCCCGAGTAAGTAACCCACCAATATGTTCATACACTAAAGCAATGGCGCGTCCCTGCGTGCTTCTCACTTGAATACGCTACGCTGATTGGCTAATGGTCACTGGCCTTACGAGGTCGCATCGGGTCAAAGCGTGATCGTGACGTAGCGCGTATGCAAAATCGTGACGTGACAATAGGTGCGCGCGTCTTTGTTACTCTTTAGATTTCATTAATACACTAGCTCAACGTAGCATTTGCGGCGCGTGATTGCATCATTAATATGTATTATTCTTCAACGCTCAACGCACTGTGATTGGTGGTATGCAAATGACGGATCTACGTCATAGCTCATTATCTGTTTGTCACCGTTCGCGTGTAGACTTTTTGTAATGCAAGATATAGTGACGGCTTTAGAGATAACGATTTATACAACAAACTAAGGACTAGAAAAAATACTCTAAATTAGTATGCGCGAGTAAGTCGAAATTTGTTTATTTCCGCGTCATCATCACGTTTTGTTTTTATCTTCTTCTTTTTTTTGATAAATTTTGGCGAGCGAGCGCAGCGAGAGAGCCAAAAATTTTTGTATTTCAGCTTACAAAACATGGAATTCTTGTCTTTTTTGCTTATTAAATCTTACAATTCTAATCAAGATATAGTGACGGCCTTATAGATAACGATTCATACCAACAAACTGAGGACTTGACAAATCGTCGCTGATACGGCGAACCGACGAAAACCGCCGCGCAGCGCAAAATCACAATTCCGAGATAATCGCTTTTGAAAAAAATGAGTAGCGTCAATGCACTAATTTCATACCTTCTCCCCATCAAACTGATGAGATGTTTGGAAAGTGGTGAGAGTAAGAGTTATGCTTTCAGAAAATGTTGTTTTCACAGAGAAACAAAGGCTAATGTTAATAAAAATAATGTGGAAACAAGGAACGTCAGTTCGTCGAATTCCCCCTTTTTGCGATCTCCATAGACCCCGTGTATAAGGGCGAGTACGGCGAAGTGACAAATACCGCATTCTGTCACTTCGTCGAATCTCGGCGCGTAGGCGCAACGCGTGTTAGTCAATGGGAATCATGATATTTTGTCACTTATTACATGGTTCGGCCGATGCTCTAAATATGTAAATGTTCTTTTGTCATGCCTGGAGTTTTAGACCAGATACCACGCCAAAACAACAAAATAATATAGACGTAATTTGTTGTTTTTCTCCTCGTTTTGTGGATTTCCATGGTTCATTGACAAATCAACTGTGTTCTTGTTAGTATAATAACATGTACCTATGTGCTCTCTATTCTTCACCTTTTTTCAAATCATTTGGGTCTTAAAAAAAAACAACTTCAACATGAAAAGCAACAATTAAACAAGAACACACACATTTTAGTGTTCATTAGGTCAGTGTTTTTTTCATCATTTCTAGCATTTTCTAGTGTGATTCCTTCTTACACATTGGAGCTCTATGACTTTCGGTCTATTTAATGTTTCAGTATATCTTTTTCTGTATCCTTCCATATCAGATGTGTCGTCTCTATTTAAAAGCGTAAATGGGGAGAACCACCTCACCAAACACTGTCTTTTAGTGAGAACAATACATAAAGGAAATTTAAGGAGGGGCTCCTAGGAAAATACATGCCGCCTTTGTCTCTCTCACACAACTCTCAGCTAGCAAATAAACTTATCATCACCGTTTTGCATCATGTCCTATTTAATTACATTGCAGAATTTATTTTTTTTTTTGTGTGTGTGATTTTGCGAGTGAACTTGCAAAACAGTAGGAAGTACACTTGTAATCAAAATATACAACTCAAGGAAACATTCAGACATAGACAAGAACACGCACACACACACACAATCTCTTCCTCATACATACGCAAATACAAAAGAGCATTTTGTCACCCAATAACTTACGAGTTGAAAATCACTTTAGATTTATTATATTACACGAGTACAGTGATTAGTAAGCTATTCTTAATTATTCTTTTCAAATCCTATAAGCATTGTTTGTAGTAGGTTCCTCATATTTACACATCATTATATTACGTGTCCTTATGCGTTTGTGAAATTATGTCTAAAATTGAATGTTGTGTTATACATATTTTACTCTGAAATCAAATGGAATATGAAACCTGAATATGGAATGTGGAATATGGAACTTGAATTAAAAAAAAAAAAATCAGATGAAATTGCACAGTTAAATAAAATTTACTAATTGGGTTACATAAAGTTTGCTGTCACACGTCTGGAAGTAGAAATATCAAGAATGCATGGCAACATGACAAAAGATGTCTAACATATCTCTCATAATCATTAGAAATATTTTTCATAGTTTATCAAGGAAATCAAGAAAGCAGCTGAACTGCCAGCAAATCTATCATGGCAGAGATTTACTCGCATATACTGACATGTGTTCCAGTTCACACTCATTGCACTCTGAGGCTCTCTGTATCAATGTAACAATGATGATAATGATAATAGTAATAATGAAAATGATGATTATAATGATAATGATAACAATAGTAATGATGATATATGATAAAATCAAGATCAAAGAGATTTGCATTTGTCCATTTTAAAATGCCTCCTTTCACTTATGAATCCGTTTAACTTTCCTGGTGCTATGATTAACCCCTATACTATTTACACTTTTTCTGTTTTGTTTTTGCTTTGTTTTGTTTTGTTTATTTTCCTTTTGTTCAAAGGGGATTTGTCTTTTTTCTAGTTTGGTTGATATCTGGCAGACACTTATACCATCGCCTATGGACTCATGTATGACAAAACTCTGAGTGAAGTTCAGGGGTTAGACCGCAACAGTCTGGTTGTAGCTCAATGCCTAAAACTGTAATTGTTACCGTACATTAAAAAAAAAAAAATCCTCAAATATGGATTTTTAGTTAAATAGTACATTCTGCATAAGCAGACTCTCAGCCTTTAATGGTCTATAACTCAATTGAAATTGATTCTTCTAACCTATTTGAATGTTGGAAAGAAGTACACACTCTGGAAAAGTATACTGAGAAATGGGCTCTGAAGTATCGGGTCTACTTAAGAGATTAAAATTACCAGTACCTTGAAAGAGACAAAAGTATAATGGAAAGCTCCATAGTAACAGTAGTGAAGGGATTATCAGATAAAGCTGATAATATTAATGTGAACACAAATTAAAGAATCAGTCAAATATGAACAGTCAATATGCTTTATGAATTAAACATTATACATGTTATTTGTAGCATACACACGGAATTTGAAATTCATTATCATGTGTTTGAACTATACCACACAACAATAGATTTTTTTTTCTTATTTTTTTACATGATAGCCTAAAAGACTTGATTATTAAACTTATTTGAATTTGAACTTACATGTACTTGAAAGATATAGTATTTCAGAAATTTTTGTTATGTTGGAAGATTTTGTCATTATGATCTATCAAAAAATCACCATGAAATCTGCATTCACGACTGTCATCACAGTGCAAGCAAAAATAAATAAATAAATAAATAAAATCACAGCAGCCAAAACCATCATATCTCGCACTCAACTTGTCTGCATCACCCTCAGCAAGGTCCATGCCTTGAGAATCTAAGTTTAAAAGAAGAGAAAGGAAGAAAGAAAACGAAAGAAAAAAGGGAAACAAGACAAAATACAGAAATGCAATTTAACATTGGTAACATCCAGAAATTTTACGACACTCAAATAACATCCACTGTGCCTCATACAGAATGGTTAAAGTAGGTAGGGTTTCGATTGAATGAATACACACACAACTAGCACAGATATGCAGAGCTGCTTTTCAGTGCTCGGTGATATGTAAACAACAGTTATAAATCAAGCAAAAGAAAATGTATAAATTTTCATACACGAGACTTCGTCTCGCAGTTTCATTCTGATAACAAAAAAATCTTTCTCTAAAGGCATGACCCACATGCAATCTGGGAATGTGATTACAAATAAAGACACTCCTTTGACAGAAATTTACGTTCATGTCAGTAAACACTAAATCGATTTTTTTTGTTTTTGTTGTATAGCATTGTAACTTACGTCGTGTAAATTGGAGGTTCCGAGGTAAAAATAAAATATGATTCAACAGGTTATGCAACAAGTCAGCTGCATTGCTATGCCAATGCATTTATCAATTTCATTTATTGATAGCAAAACTGAAGCCCCAATTACGAATTACACAGACTTCAGCATAAAAACAACATCCAAGTGGGGTCTATAAATGCACTAGTTTCTTCATTACTTCTTTATAGAACAGTCCACATAAGAGGTGAGATGGCCTGTCACCTAGTCTTGAATGATAGCTAGAATATGAAAGAATGAATTCACTGCATCTCATAAGCCATCACCAGAAATTGGTTGATTTCAATCTTTATTGAAGTTGTTTATTTAGGGAAAGTCTTGATAATTTCAGATTTAATTATTTGAGAAAAGCATGCCTGTGTTCTTTTATAGATGGATGTCAATATACAGTTTGTAGTCCATTGCTTGTTTTAAGAGCTAAAAAAAAAATGATTGAACATACCAAATGAAGACAGTGGAATATCCATGTCTGGGACTTTTCCATTTGCACCTTGACCCTAGTCCTTCACTCTGAAATGGATGAAGTTCACCTGTGTTCTGGTCCTTGACTGTTTGGAGTTTATTCAAATACAAGAACAGCTAATAATACATCATACAAACAAAACACAGAGTGCCTGACATGGTATCATTAGAAAGTATGTAGAGATGGGTGTATTTCGAGCTTTCACTATAACTAGCAATAACATCAAACTGAAAAACCCTACAAATGATGTTGAAAGATTGAATAATTTACTAGTATCAAGTGACAAGCTGTAATAAGGAGTTTTTACAGTTTGAAATGATTAACTCTGCAGAATATTGTTTTTTTTTTCAACAGTGTAATAGCAGGAAGTTGTTTCGATATAAGAAATGGGGGTTGTAATCACAAACAATCACAGTACATCACAGAACAAGTTTGTTTTAGGAGCTATGAAATAATTACTGAACATACCAAATAAAGAGAGCAGGACGTCCATCCCATAGTCACTTGACTATTTGATGAACACCTTGCTCTCCTGCCCTTACCTCTGAATTGGATGGAGTGTATCAGTCTGATTCTTGGCTGGGTGAAGTTCACCTGGATGAGACTCAGCTGCAGCCTGTCTCTCTACAGCTGGATGAAGTTCTACCATTGTCTGGTCCTTGACTGTTTAAAGTTCATTCAAATGCAAGGAGAGTTAGTTATATTTTGGGGTCTATATCATAATACAGATTAAAAACATACACGTGTATTGCAGTTTGAATGGTGATTGAAGCATGTTGGAGATGCTTTTGGGCAGTCTCCATCAAAGAATCTATTTGCAACCAACAACGAACTGAGGAAATGCATAGTTGTGAAAAGGAGGTGTACTACACTTGTAGTTTCAAGAATGCAGGGTATTCCTGTTTGCAGCTTTGTAAGAGCATGAAAATATTTCAGTACTCAATGAAGGAAATTTAACAGTACACTATTGTGTGTACTTTATAACTCAATTTTGTTTCTAGTGCTAGGGAACAATCATTGACGATGACAAATGAAGACAGAGAAATACTTGTCAGTGTAATTGTCATCTGATGACTGATTGCTTTCAGCATTTTTTCTTTTTATGACAACTTTCCATCCTGATCCTCTTGACCCTTATACAGTATTTGCCCCTTCCCCCTCCCACAGGCCTAAACTGACTTCTTTAAAATGAAGACAAGTGGGTCCATCCAATTTCATGATATTAATCTTTTTTGGTTTGATCAGCATGTCAAGTTTTAAAAGAATACATACAATTATCGTTCCTAGAAGTGTCACTTTTGATTACAACATTATGACTACCAAAAAAAAAAAAAAGAATGCTTATTTTCAATTATCTAGTTTGACATAGCAACAACCATTGTTTCTTTTTAACTTCTTCTGACTGTGACTATGCAACTAAGAATTCAGAGAAAATGATGTCCAATTTTTTTTTTAAAGTTGTAATTGCAGTTTTAGAAAATACACATATGTTGTGTAGTAGTTAAAAGTTTAAACTAAAACACTTGCATTTTGCTCTAGATGAATCTTGACGAGTTCGATGGACTTCCATAGAAGTCTGGCTCTTGTGGGGACGTACTCAGCAGCTTGGTTCTGGGCCGGCTAAAGTTCAGCGGTCTGACTCTGGGCTTTGTAGCAAGGTTCAGAAGTCTGGTTGTAACACTGCAATCAATGATGTGAATACAAAATTAAAAGTGTGCATCACAGCTCTTGTTTGAGTATATATGTTACAAATTACATGTTATTTCTGCCATCTGTATCAAATTTGAAATCTATTCACATGATTATGCCTTACACATGTACACAGACCTTATTTTTTTTTTGAAGCTTTTGATTATTAAACAAAAAGACAATTCATTTGTGTTGTCTCATTTCAACATGTAGGCCCATAATTTGGGATTAATGACCTCAGATTATACTAGCGTAACTAGGTCTTATCAATAAGCATCCTGGTTACAGATCTGAGGTAGATGTGGACATCTACCTCAGATCTGTATCTGTAAATATATAGATCTAAACACAGTTTTTTTGTTGTCAGAATCTTTATGTTTATCTATCTATTGTAGATTTTATAAATAAATTCTTGCATAGTTTAGAGAAGTACACAAGTAGGTACACGTAACTACTAGTTTTACAGAGGTAGGATCTAGACCAAGTGGTACGGTATCTATTATTCATACACACGTTGGCAGTATTGAGAAGAACTTGGATGACCACCTACACTAGCTTTGTCTTTGACTGCCATAGGGCCTACACTTTGTCAAATACCTACAACATATTTTTGGATATGTCTAAGGATTACCGGTACCAAGAAGAAATCCTAAAGCTACACTATCCGCACCAGTTTTGTTAAACAATTATTGATATGCTAGTAACAACAGTCCCCAGGCCTGAGTTACACTGTCTGAGGAACCATTTGTACCATAATATATCCAGGGTACAGTTATAATATATTGGCCTACTGTGGCTTTCCAGTGGGGCTGGACACGGTTAGGTCAGGGCTTGAAGTGCAGCCACAGTCAGACTCTGATCACTGACTGTTGTCATGTCATCATGAAATTGATTTGCTAAGACATGTTGCCTGCTGTCTCCCAATACTTCTAGTTCTACTACCGGTACTACTCCTACACCAGCATTGAAGTATGGGCCTATAGATAGGCCCAGATTTGATACTGTAGGCCTGATTAAAGACCCTTATTCTTAAATTTCTACTACACCCAATCGTTATACCGTTACAAGTTTATATTATTTAACTGGAAGCTAAACTAGAGTCTAGATTCGTTGATCTAGAACTCCTACTACTGCTAGGTCTAGCTACTCTAGAGTCTAGGATAGACTATAGTGTAGGCCTAGAGTTGAAGACTCTTATTCTTAAATGGTAAAACGGTTAGGCGTAGTAGAAATTTCTTCTACAGTCCTTAAACCTAACCGTTATACCATTTAAGAATAAGAGTCTCTAATTGTCCCTCTAGACAGTCTGTTCTATCCTACCTAGCTAGACCGCCAGGCCTGGTAGTGGTAGTAGACTAGTACTAGTAGAGTGGTTCTACACTTCTAGAATAGATCAACGAATCTAGTTTAACTTCTAGTTTCTCAGTCCAGCTCTAAACCACGATTTCAGACATTCTATAGATTTATTCTAGACTGTCTAGATAGTACTAGTACTTGACAAATATTGGTTGTCGAACTGTAACTCTCATTTCAAATGTAAAACAGTGTCTGACAGTGACACGCAGATTCTCCGTGACATGCTAGGGTCAACAAGCAGATTTATGTATGTGTGGGACTAAGATGCCTAGACCTTTAACAACGATCGTAAACATAGCGATTGAGGACAAAATGAATATTTGTACCTTTTCTGAATACTATCAGGGTACATCATATAAGTCCTAAAGGCATTTACAAACAAATTTATGAGAGGAAAAACTACGAAAGCTACATTTTCCTTCGATTACTTACGGAAGGGACTTGATTTCGTCAGTTCGTCAACTTCTTACACGCAATTCACTTCATGCATAAACAAAAGCCGGCGAACCGACGAACACGCTTTTTGTCAGTTCGTCAACACTCGATATGCCAAGGTCAGGATTTTTTACATTTACATTTTCTCATTTTTCTCAAAAAATATGAGTTTTTCATGGCACGAAATTTTGATAGTTGTTAGAGTACCTCAAAAGCAATCTTTTAATGACAAAAACTCAAAATCGAAAATCTGACCAAAATTTGGGTTTTCGTCACTTCGCCGTATCAGCGACGAAATACTCTAAATTTGTATGCGCGAGTAATGAGTCGACATTTGTATATTTCTGCGTCATCATCACGTTTTGTTCTTTTTTTATTAATTTTTGGCGAGGGAGCGCAGCGAGCGAGCCGAAAAATTTTGTATTTCAGCTTACAAAACATGGAATTCGGAATTCTTGTGTGAACACAATAACACCATAAACATTGTTATTTGTCCGCGTCATCATCATGTTTTGTTTTTATCTTGTTTGATTTGGTTTTCTGCCCCCTTCTCCCTCCCCCCCCCCTCCTCTCCCGTCCGGGCGAGTTTTGTTTTGGTTTTTTCCCTTCTTCTTCTTCTTCTTTTTTTTTTCGTTTTTTTTTTTTTCGTTTTTTCGTTTTTTGCGCCCCCAAGGAGTGGCGCCCGGGGCACGTGCCCCCCTTGCCCCCCCCCCCCCCCAGATACGCCACTGGGCGCAATACTATTTTAATTCGTAACCATAATCTCATTTCGTGTCTATTATATTTGTGAATGTTTGAATCCTCTAATAGTTCTGAGTACTCGAATGAAAACAGGCAAAAATATCGGAGCTTTATGCATCATCTGTTTCATATCAAAAGAGATCAGATATTGTGGAATGAAACTCTATAACATGAGAAACGTTCAAAGAATGAGTCAAGTCCGTCAGAATGAAAAGAAAACAAAAAAACGTTGAACCGTTTCGCCTAATTATTCATAATCTTTAGTATTTTTTATTCCGTAAAGTTGCAGGTTTTGTAATCCGTATATTGAGTCGTTTAATGTTGGAAAGACAAGAGTAACCAATAAACCATGCTAATCGAACGCACTAGACTCAGATCAATATACGCAAAATAATTATTTGACAGAAGGAAATCCTACGTATCATGTAGCTGTTTATTTTTGTGTCCTTAATTTTCTAAAGAAAAAAAAAAACTCGTCCAATATCCTCCCTGCGGGAACTGACACCAAAAAAGCTTACATACCTGACAAGATGGTGCTAATTTAATTGCTGTAGAGTAGAAATCATCTGGCAAGTTGGGAAACACCAGACTGAAGCTCGAAAGACGTGGCATAGTACACAACCATTGGGCCAAGTCTCTTCCCGTTGAGGACTGTAGTTTTTCCGGAGAATGGAACGGGTAATTGTGGTGAATTTTCAATTTCAGATCTTGAATCTGTGGAAGTAACACAAACAAACCATGAAAACGCCATGGAGGAATAGAATGTCATGTATCATGTACTGAATCATATACTTACATTTATTGTCACTATTATGCATTCATACAAAACGTATTAGTTACATTTACTGTCCTGCTGAGATTATCGTTTTACTTTCATGTACAGTGCTTCTTACTCGCATTTGTTGATTTGTTTGTTTGTGTGTGTGTTTGTGTGTTTGTGTACTTGTGTTATTCCTCCACGTTTGGGGTTGTTCTGTATATCAAAAGACGTCGTGTCGTTGCCTTGCTAAATCATGGGTTTCCATAAATGTATGTGGCAGTCCTAACAAATCACGGTTCAATTTCCTTGACAGTATATTCAATTATGGAAGTGTGATACGTAAGCCTCATAATGATCCCTCAGATCATCAATGATAAGCAAGTTCAAGTTCAAGTTCAAGTTTATTTAACCAATTCATTAAACATTTGACATTTTACAAAAGGATACAGCATTAAGAATAATGTATGGTTTGGGACCCCAAAAGAAGCAGAGCTTGTAAAAAGGGGGTCCCGGATAAACATATAAAACAAAGCAAAACATACTAAAGTTTTAAACATATTAACAAGAAGTAAAATAGTAACATATTTACATAGGACAGATGCAACACAAGCACACACACACACACACACACTCGCACACACACATATTCAATCACACTAACACGTGTCACAAAACGCTCATGCACATACATATAATTCACATGAAATTGCAGAAAGATACTTTCTATTTTACTATACTTTTAAATTCAGCTTCCCTGATCAATTCTTGTTTTACAAATTTCCCTCAAGATAGCTGCGACATGTACGTTTAAAGTTGGATAGTGATGAGGCTGACCTAATTCTCAATGGCAAATTATTCCATTCTCTAATACAAACATATACAAATGAATTTTGGGCAGTTTGAGTTCTTGCAAAGGGTTGATGAATGAGATTACTTTTACGCGTATTATAAGTATTGAGGGCGCTGTGATACTGCTGCCGTAAGAAGAATTTTGTCTCTTAAAGTTCGCCTTGATTTCTTCCTATTTTGGGATCATCAGTGATACGTCGTATGTAAGTTTGTTGATATTGTGTTTCTACCAGCTCTTAGTTGAGAAACTGTTTGTGTTCCAGCTCAGCATGTACCAAAAATGAAACTGTTATTGCTATCGGTTTTCACGTCTGCGTTTTGTGTACATTACGCGCTATCGTGTAGTCCCACCAGGAAGGAACTAGGCAGGCGAGGTCCCCCTCTGTTTGGTGAAATCGCCACCAAGAGGAAGCCCGTAGAAGGTCCTCTGCATATCGCCGGTGAGTTCACCGTCAAAAGGCCGTCTACCCCTCCCAGATGTCTAGTTCAGTGCCCCAGACCTTCAATTACCCTAACAATGAGTGCGTCTCGCATCACATATTCTGTCAAAGAACTCCATCGATTACGTAACACCGGAGCCTCGCAGTTACCCCCGGACACAATACGCGTTGCCAAGGGATGCGGTGTCTGGAGAACTCGTGGATGTCGGGCAGGTTCACACAAAATCCGAAAGATCCCTAGTCATGTCACGATATATAGCAATCCTCACGATCACAAACGCCAAAAATCGGGTCAAGGGAAAGTCAACGTGTGCAACCTAATTCAAGTTCCTACTCAAATCAACAGAATGGCGTACGCACTGCCATCTTTTCTTCTTACCAATGCCAGATCTTTGAACAACAAATTTGACGAGTTCCATGCCGTCGTTCTCAATCAAAACGTTGAAGTCGCCGTTGTGACTGAAACATGGTTTAGTCACGATCAACCGATCCAGACGATGTCTATCGCTGACTATGATGTTTTCTACAAATCACGTCAGAAATCAAGAGGAGGTGGGGTTGCCGTGTATGCTAGAGATCTACTACGCCCTCAACCTCTGGATGTCACCGTTCCGCCTGAGCTAGAGATCATATGGGTTAAACTCCATCCGACAAGAGCGCCACGATCGATTTCGTTCATGGTGGTGGCCGCGATATATCACCCACCAAGGAGTGACAAGGCGGATATACTCATTGAGCACCTTCACTCCACAATGGATTCAATAAGAACCAAGCACCAAAATGTCGGATTTGCGATTCTGGGTGATCTAAATGACCTAGATATATCATCACTTCTGTTGGACAATGACTTCAAACAGATTGTACATGTACCAACCAGAGGCAGCCGTACCTTGGACCAAATCGTCACTAACTTTCAAGAGCATTATGAGGCCCCCATCTCGTGTTCGCCCCTAGGAGCCAGTGACCATAGCGTGATTACATGGTCACCAAATCATCGACCACGCCCCACTCCAAATGTCACGCGAACGAAGATCTCCCGCCCAATGAGAGACAATGACATCCGGGAGTTTGGAGCCAGACTGGCGAATCATGACTGGTCTGAACTTTTCTCCATAAGTGATGCCAACGAAAAGTGTGAACTTTTTTACGCAGAACTGGTTCCGATGATCGACACGTACTTTCCAACGCGAGTTGTAAAGCTGCACATAAATGATAGACCATGGATGACACCAGCCATTAAATCAATGATAATGAAGAGACAAAAAGCATTTGAGAGAAAAGAGGACAAAAAATGGCGCGGCCTTCGGAACAAAATCCAGCGAGAAATTATATCTGCCAAAGCCAATTATTACTCGAAAAGGGTACAACAGCTCAAACATTCTAATCCATCAGCCTGGTTTCAACACATCGGAAAACTTACGTCTGGGCCAAGGAAGTCCCCCTTGATCCGAATTGAGAACATTGAACCAACAGATTACAAGTCAACTGCAAACATGATCAACACACAGTTCGTCTATGTCGCTTCCGACATCCCGCCGCTTGATGCACTTCACCTCCCGGCATTTCTTCCCTCTCGAGAGCCCTGCCCCCTTGTACAACCATGGGAAGTCTACCGAGAGCTCAAGTGCATCAAACCCCGTACAGCCCCAGGACCTGATGGCATTCCCGCCCGTTTGGTGAGGGAATTCGCACTGGAGCTAAGTTCGCCTCTCGCACACATATTCAGCACCTCCTTTCAACAAGCGAAAGTCCCAGAACGATGGAAGCGCGCATGTGTAGTGCCCATCCCCAAGACCACACCGCCATCTATCGACAATCTCAGACCAGTGTCTCTTACTGATCACTTTGCGAAAGTAGCGGAGAAGTTCATTGCAGGATTAACGCTTCGCGATATGCAACCACTAATAGATAAATCCCAATTTGGAAACCAGAAAAAAGTCTCCACATCCCACTACTTGGTCAGCCTGCTTCACGCGATTCACATGAATGCTGACAAACAGAGGTCAATCTCCACTGTAATCTCTACCGATTATAGCAAGGCCTTCGATCGCATAAATCACAATCTCGCATTACAAAAGCTACTGCTTATGAATGTTCGTGAGTGTGTGGTTGACTGGATTCGTGATTTCTTGTCGAATCGTACTCAGTGTGTGAAATATCAGAATACATATTCAGATTGGCAGAAGCTCCGCTCAGGAGCCCCGCAGGGCACCCGTCTTGGCCCCATCATCTTTCTGGCGATGATTAATGATGCATGCAGCAATGAAGTGATCCCTTGCTTGAAATACGTGGACGACCTCACCCTTCTGGAGTGCAGAAACCTCGGTGCAGTATCCACCATACAGGAAGCCGTGACACGTTTGCACATCTGGTCAGAGCAAAACTTCATGAAACTTAACCCGAAAAAATGCTCGTCAATGCAAATTTGCTTTGCTCGCCAAGTGCCGCAACCATCAGATATCGTGATCGGAGATACAGTTGTAGCCCAAGTGAATGAGATCAAACTTCTTGGTGTAACAGTGCAACAGGATCTGAGATGGTCTAGTCACGTGAATGATATGCTGAAGAAAGCCAATACGAGACTCCACTTTCTGCGAGTCCTGAAGGGTTTTCGTATGTGCCTTGCTGACATGATTGTCATCTACTGTACCTTCGTTCGCCCTGTCGTGGAGTATTGCGCGGTGGTGTGGTGCTCAGGCCTATCAGTTTCCCAAGTAAATGACATCGAGAGAGTGCAAAAACGCGCGTGCCGCATTATGCTTGGGTCACAGTATGAGTGTTATGATGACGCCCTGGTGAGATGTAACCTGGTGAAGTTAAGTGACCGTCGCATCTCCCTATGTGTGAAATTTGCTCAGAGCATCGCAAAGACAGACTCTCGCCTTCATGACTTAATCCCAGCCAGGAGAATGAGTTATCATGGACGCAATTTGCGAAACAACCATGAATTCACAGAGCTGAGATGCCGAACAGAACGTTGTAGAAATAGCCCAATCCCGTTCATGACAAGATTATTGAACAAAAAACAATGAATTAACGGTCGGGAAGCTCTGTTGTATTTATATAAACAGGTATATGATTCCCCCCCCCCTTTTTTTTTCAATAGATGATCAATGGGAACATGATTCAGTGTTTTATATTATGTCCTAGATGTGATATTGTGTCGAGACCCCCCCCCCCCCCCCAATCAATTTGCATAGCACGTTGACATGCTGTTTTCCTTTTTTTTTTCTGTAGATGATCAATGGAAACATGATTTTTTTTTTGCTTTATATTATGTCCTAGATGTGATATTGTACTGAGACCCCCCGAAACCAATCTGCATAGTACGCTGCCATACCGTTTGACCATGGTCAGCGTTAACTTCTTTTTTTTCCGCAATATCAATTACGTTGTAATTGCACACACGATTATATAAGTATAATTTAGAATATATTTTTAAGTCGTGACATACAAAAGGATCTTTCAGGTGCGGGTTTCTGCGGTTTGTCTCCCTCTATGAATTGGATTTGTTGGGGTCGCGGCTGCTGATATGTGGATTGGCCGGCGTGTCGGAGAGAGAAACCACTGGTTCCCTTTTTCCGACATATCTGTTAGTTTGCGGGTCGGCGGTGGCGATCATGGCAGGTTTGGTTTGTGGAGGGGCGCAGAGTGGGGAGGCTCGCACCTGAACCTTCTCCCCATTCATATCTTTCTTTTTGTGATGTATCTGTATAATGGTTGTATGATTACTTTTTTTTCTCTCTCTCTTTTTCTACTGTTATCAAAGGAGACATTATGGTGATGAGATACCTCTAAAATCTGTTTGTATGATATGCTGTTATTACCCGGTTGACCACGGACAGTTTTATGCCCTTTTGAGATCTCAATCATGTTGCAATGCACACAGAAATGTATAATTGCAATTTGGAATATTATATATATATTTTCTTTCTTTAAGTTGTGGTATATGAATGAATAATTTTGTATTTTTTATATATATTGAGATGCAGCACAGAAATATGAAGAAACAGTACTTTATCCTATTCAGGAACACAATATTGATTGAATACGGTGATTACTGTATAGTATTAATGGGTTAATTAAAAATTATTATGAGTTTGTAGTCTGTATGAAAGTTATGTACATGTATAAGAATAATTTTAGTATTATAGGTATATGTAGGTATGTACTTGTGAGTGTGTGCGAGTGTATGCGGGTATGTGTCTCTGGATCTCTCCATGTGCTGGATCTTGCCCGCAGTTGCGCGCACCCGTGGGTGTATGTGAGTATGTTTGTGTGTATGCGTACAAGTGTCTTGACATGAGGTAGAGCAAGTGTGCGAAGGCAAGTGTTGATGCGTGATTATGCCTGCGTAAATTCGAAATGGTTTGTTGGATTAAAGAAATTATGTTTGTTTTTTAGTAGTATGTAGCTATAAATATTCATGGTAATGAATTGTTGACTGAAATAGATTTATATAATTTGTTATATTTGTGATATATCAATAGATTTTTATGTCTATATATACAAATAAATTATGTTCGTTTTTGTGTAGTAAGGTGTGGTAATTGTCTTGTGCAATATATCTTATGTTTAATTGTGATTTTTGTAATGTGGATGTAATGTACGACAGTTTGATGTATTTGGTTGTCATTGCAATGTATTTTAGCCTTTGGGCTACGATTTTGCAAATTTTTACCTAATAAACCATTCTAATAATAATAATAATAATAAGCATGAACGGTAGAATTTAACACAAACGCATCCTTCATGAAAGATTTCGGATCACCTTGTGTCTTAAACATAAAAAAGCAACTCAAAATAATTAATTTTTCAAATGGCAAAATATGAAGTTGAATAAACAATGGCAAGCTTGGACTTCTATAGTTTGAATTTGTAATATACCTTACAGCTTTTTTCTGAAGAACAATCAACTTATCTATATGATTCTTATAAGTGTTTCCCCAAGCTACATTACAGTACATTAAATGAGGCATGTTGATGTCATTGACTATTTATGTCGCGGTTTTATTAGTTTTTTGTTTGTTTGTCTGTTTGTTTGTTTGTTTGTTTTTCTAATGATGTGTGATCACAGGAGCATAGAAAACAGTCTACTACAGACAAATATGAGCTTCATTAGTTGATGTATACCTCTCCCAAAGAGCTCACACAGTTTATATCCAAGAATTGATTTAATTCCTCCTAAATTGGCACATACGTCTGGAATAATTGGTCTTTTTTTCACATTGTCTGTAATGAATATCTTAATTCTTATGTTCTAGGTAAAGCCTTTCTTATGATATAGGCAAGTTTTTCTAACTCTCATAAATTCATTGACCCTGCCTATGGCCTTTTCCCTTGGGGTGCCCTTCAACTTCCTAAGGGACATTTACCAGGCAAGTTTGGTCACAAACAGACATAGGATCAAAAGTTTTAAACCATAATCAAAGCGCGCCGTATAAACATGACGTTGGGCCCTAAAAGTTCGTTGACCGCTGTCTATTACCTTTGAAAATGTGTTGACCTTAAACTCCAAAAGAGGCATCTACCATCAAAGTTTTGTTACAAACAGACATATACATCAAAAGTTATGAGCCATAATCGAAGTGCGCCGTAAAAACTTAACATTCGGCCCTGAAGTTCATTGACCCCAGCCTGTGACATTTGACCCTGATGTGACCTTCATGTTTGGTTTAAGGTGTACTTCTGAGTAACCACTCTTCCCTCCAAGTTTGATTGAAATTGAAGTCCTCAGTAGAGAGTTATTCAAATTTTTGTAGCGTTACGGACAAACGACGGACGGACGGACAGACGAAGTAGGCATGGACGTAAATCCCGGGGAGGGGGGGGGGGGGATGAAATGAAATTAAAGAGGGGGATGGCCTGTACAATCATCCCCCCCCCCCCCCTGAAATTTGAGAAAAAAAAAAGTGGAGGAAGCTGAAATGGGATTGTATCAATTTTGGAATATTGTATGACGTTCGTACGCCCGCCTTCAGACAGGTAACAGCGCTGAACTTGTAGGATAATGTATGCATAATTTTCTCAAGCGCTCGCTCGCTTCGCTCGCTCGCGAAGAAAGTAATATCGACATAGGGCATGGTCCAGACGTGGACAACGTCAAATAGCATAGGCTTACATGTAAACATGCTATGACGCGAGTAACTTGGGACCATCTGCAAATTGTGTACGAAAACAAACAAACAATAAAAAAAATTATACCGCCATAATTATGAACTCCCCTCCATTTCCTGAATCGTTCCTGAAACGATGATGGTTCTGATACATAGAATGGGCATACCCAGGGATGATCAGGGGCATTGAATCTATCTCGGGGGGCAAAGGGGTATTTTTGCCCAGCCCCTACGGTATTGTTGGGGGAGACAAATCATTGAACAGGGCTCGACACTAACGGTGGCCAGGTGGCCAGACGTCGACAACGTTATACATGTATAGTGTACACACAGAGAAATTAGGGTTCTATTAGGGTTCTTAGTTGCACCCTACGAGCAAATCTAAATAAGTGGCACCTTATAGGGTTCGGGATGGATGTAGAGGTGCAAATCCGAACCCTAAAGGGAGCCAAGTCTTAAGGGTTCGAATTTGGAACCATTCCATAGTCTTTCCCGAAAGCTGACATGTGGGTGTTGAATGGTGTTTGCTTAAAATGCCACACTATTTTTGGATATTATCGTATATTTTTATTTGAAAATATATCTATGCGTTGTTAAAGAGTAACAGTGTCATCAGTAATACTGTACTAAAAAAATTACTACTTGAATTAAACATTTGTTTTTTCTTCTCGCACCGGGATCAAGAATATCATTTCAATGACGTTATCATAGAGAGATAGCAAACGAGTACAAGTACACGTATTATGCGTGCACGCGTGGACCGTTGAGCACTTGGTCAATGGCAAAGCTAAAATCGCATGCGCACGCCACGCCGTAGGTCGCGCGGTATACGTACGTGCATACTACCGACGTTCCTCGTTTGGAATGGACAGACGACCGTGAGGTTGGGATGATGAATTAATCTTTTTGATGAGCCAAACGTTGTGAGTAGATAATTGTACTGTAATTCCGTTGAAAATATTTCACAGTAATCGATAATATGTGTGAATTATGCTCATAGAATGCTGAGTGGTGAAAACTGATGCGAAAGAGTTGCAGAGACTCCAACCCAAAGCACCTTCTGATCTGGAGATTCTCCCGCCTGAAACCCCTAGCAAACGGGAGACTCGAACTTGATGTGTGCGAAGCGCGAAGTTCCTAGGGTTCTAGATTCTCTCTTGTGCTATCTAAGGCTTATTTTTTCAACACACGATAGAAATAAGTAAGAAATCATTTCCAACGGGAGACAAAGAGCCAGGGCGGGAGAAATTAAATCTCAAACGGGAGAACGGGAGATTTTGCAAAAATGGTTTTCGGCGGGAGATCTCCCGTCGAAAACGGGAGAGTTGGAGTCTCTGGAGTTGTATCGAGGTACATGTGTACTAACATGTCAGAAGTGCGATCATACATACAGTAAAGCATAGCGAATAAGTCAATGAAAGTGCACGTTAATACGGAAAGCCTCAACCAAGGTACTAACTACGACCAACAGCCCCATATGCATAGCGTAATTACGCTATGCGTATGGGGCTGCTGGACGCAGCTACCAAGGTACGTACGTAAATAGGTGACCGGATATAGTCGCATCATTTTCGATAATGGGAATTATTACGTTTGAGCCGAGTTGAGGCTTAGTTGGATATTGGTTTCTGTGAAGTTGACAGAAAGAACGATGTAGGCATGTATGATGTGCATAATTCGGAAGAAAAATAGTGTTCCTGGTTCATTTAGGAGAATTTAAGACATGTATGAAGATTGAAGTCAGAAAATTTAGGTTGGCCTTGACTCCTTGTTGTCTATCAACGAAAATAGAATGTGTGTTTATAAATTAGCAATGCCATAGTCACAGAGCATAAGCAATGATACACGATATGTGAATTTAGATAATAGGCCTATCCACTGAAGAAGTTGCATGTGCTAGACATGACATAAAATAAGTCACACAAACAAGGTATGTAAACGGTAAATCACTTCAGAAGTACAAATACTTGATCCCATACTTTAGCAGGTAGATATTTCAATATTGATTGTATGTTGAACTTTGTTTTATTCAATTACAGGTTGAACCTTGCTGATCCATGCTGATGCATGGTGTTAGCTTGGTCTCATACTGGGCCAAAGGGACCTGCGTTTGATTGATCATTTATCATCGAGTTCACTATGCATGAAGTTCAATAATGGTCTTTAGGATGAGTGATGCAGGTCAACCTCGAGAGACTGGTGAGCCATATAGGATGCCAGAGCTGGAGATGGAAGATGTTCAGGATGTCAATCCTGGTTCCTCGTTGAGTCAGTGTGGAAGCCATGCCAGTTGTTCTGAGAGTGATGGCCAGAAGGGCATATTATTTGGCAGCTGAAGCAGCTGCTATAGAAATCCATCAAAAACTAGAGCTCGAGGAGTTTCGACTTTATGCAGCGTAAGATGAGATTAGCTATGAAGACCATGCTGCAGGTTGCTGAAGCAGAGGAGCAGATATACCTTGACTACGAGAACAAGAAGTTGGGAGTCGGCTTTCCTGTGAAAGCAGAGGATGAAACCTTGCTGTACCCAACTGAATGCGCCAACCAACCAGTACACACGAGTGCACCGTTTTACCTGACTAGAGAAGTAGCAAAAAATTTATTTTCAAATTTTCTTTGACTTTTAGCAGATATAGTGCAAAAGCCAATAAGATCATCAGCATCATGTAGTATCCCTGAACCAGGTTTGATGAAAGCCCATCAATTTTTCCGTAGATACATCCGTACAGACCGGGAGACAGACAGGCAACCTGAAAACATATGCCTCCGGCACCATTCAGAGCGGAGGCATAATAATGAGACTCCTATATGTCATGTATGTTTAAACCATATAAAATTTGAGACGGGCCACATTGAATCCCCCCCCCCCCTATTAGAATTGCTAAACACCACGGCTCTAGAAACATCTTTCCATTTTAATCCAGAAAGTAATCACCTCCCTGTTTTTAGCCGAGGGTGAGAATAAAGCCACTCCATGAAAGAAGATTAGCATTTTTTTTTTTGCAAAATATATGTGAAAATGTCTAATTTCATAGATAACAGTAACTATTTATTCTGTCTTCTAAACTGTTGTCAGGTTATTCCCTTTCTTAGAATGCACTGGCCTTGAATATTAACAAGAATACTCTAACGAAATATATAATAGAAAAATACAAGAGAACGAACTTGCAAATTACAAATTTAAAGACAGTCTAAAGAGAACTTGACTTCTATTCACTTTTATCTTCTTTTTTTTGGGGGGGGGGGGGGGAGGGTGGATTATGGATGAAAATATGAATCTGCTAATGGATATGAAATACTCAAAGTATGCTTTCCATTATATTTCATACTAGATGGGGATAGTTTGTATTGTTCATATTTTAGTTATTTCTTCACCATCGATAGCCTCAGTGCTTCAACAACACATGCACACTTTGAATTGATTGTTTAAGTACGGAACCAAAAAAAAAAAAAAAGTCGCCTGCTGTTTTTTGTAGTAGACAGCCACACAATGTATGTCAATTTTGGGCAATCTCTGGCAATGCAATGTCATAAGTGGAGTAGCTTTGTGACACTTGACAAAAGCATGATTTTCTCACAAACCCTTCATGTCCCTGACAGCGGACAATAGATGGAAGTATGTCGACGACCTGAGCATAGTCGAAATCTCTCACAAAGCAGGCCACAACAATTTGCAATCTCATATTGAATCTGTTTGTGAATGGAGCAATGCTAACTACATGAAACCCAAGCCTGAAAAATGCAAATTGATGCACTTCACCTTCTTGCGTAATCACGTCCCCCCTCCGGTCATTACTATTGAAAACAACCCGATTGAAGTCGTATCCTCCATGCGCATTCTTGGCGTTACCATCCGATCAGACCTGAGATGGGATAGTCAAGTACGGGAAATGATCTCGCGCGCCTCTCGGAGACTTTACATTTTGTGCTCACTCAGGAGAAACGGAGTTACCCATAATGATCTGTTGTTTGTGTACACCGTGTATATCCGCCCCCTTCTTGAATTTGCTGCCCCAGTGTGGTGCACCAACCTGACTCATGAGCAGTCACAAGCGTTGGAAAAGGTGCAGAGGAGAGCTCTCCGCCTCATCAGTTACCCCTTATATCTCCCCTATAATGATGCTCTCCGCGATATGAACATCGAGTCATTATCTGAAAGAAGGAGTTCCCTTCTCACGAGTTTTGGAAAATCCCTCCTTCGCTCTACCCGTCACCGTGACATGCTTCCTCCTCAACGTTCCCAACTCATAACTCGTAGCCTTAGGAACTCGTTAAATATCGACATCCCCCGAACCAGAACACAACGTTTCAGAAACTCAACAATCCCTTGCTTAGTGAGGCTACTCAATGGCTTGTAGACTTTTCTACTCATCAATGTGCAATATTCCTGACCTTTTGTAAAGTATTCTCTTTGTGTTTTTGATAGTAAATTTCATGCGTATTTTGTCATGTCCAAAAGATCAAGGTCAATTTGAAGTGCATATCTCTGCCCATCAATGATTCTCTTGAGAGTTTTGAGGGCGTGGGGTCAAAGGTCAAGGGTCAAGGGTCAGGCTGGATGCTATAAGTTTGTTGTTTGGTGCTGATTTTTTTTTCTCTTATGTTTTGATGCATGGATTTGTGATAGGTTCGGTGTAAGTTGAAACTTTTTGGATTTTTAGATAATTTATTTTTTTATTTAATAATTTGGATGTTCATTGATTTGGACTTAGTGGGTGGGGGTGGGAAGCACTCAATACCTTTGTGATAAATACACTGTATTTTTTATGTTTTGTCAATTGCGTTGAAATATTGTTTTATATTTGAGATGTGCTTTAGACTTGTTTTGTGAACCACATGTTGTGCCATAACGGCGCCTTGAGTTTGCTTACATTCATATGATTGTGTTTATGATGCATATCGATAATTAAGCCCAATTATTTTATTGTTCAGAAATTTAATTACTCCCTGCTCAGTTCAGTTGCTCAATGATTTTTGCAATCATTTGTTTCTTTACATGTGCAATATTTTTCAGTATTCGTACTCCATTATTGATGATTTTGATACATGCATTTTTATTGAGGGTTAAGGGGTCAAAGGTTTTAATCAGCGAAAAAGGAAATATTTGTGCATGTACTGTTTGTTGATAATTCCCATGGGAATTTTAGGGTCTTGTTCAAAATTCAGGGATTTGAGGCCGGGTTAAATATCAATGTTTTATCTGTTTGTACAGGTTTCCGTCATATCGTTTGTACAGTGTTTCCGTCAATTCGATTCCTATCGATAGCCAATTTCACAAATATATATATTTATTTTGTACAATGTTGTATTTCTGTTTTAATTGTAAAATGAACAATTTCAGCTTTTGAGCTGCATGTTCTTTTTTATTGTCAATAAACCTTCATTGAAAAAAAAAATTGAATTGAATTGAATATAAGGATTGAAAAATAGAGTTTGTTCCAAAACCTGAGAAAGCTCAACATATCATATCTACTTTTTTTTTTTTTGCATATAAAAGAACACTGGACTTCACTCTTTAAGAAGGCAGAAACTATTATCATTGCCCTTACATACGTCAGTGACTTGTCAAGGAAATGTGCATGTTTTTCCTAAAAGAAAAAAAAAATGTGAAATTCTCTTTAGGTTTTCCTTGAGTTGTTCTACGCATGTGACATCATAAACTCTTCTCACTCTGCTGCGACTGCACAAATGATTTAAAGATTATTAACTTTTGAACTGAATGTCCGCTTTTCAATTTTTTTCTGATGTGTTCTAATAGTATAAGCCAGTTCGGGGTACCAGTTTGAGCATGTGCAGAAAAAAGGTCATTTGTACCGAGAGACAGGTTGGTTTTTTTTTATTTCACTGAGATAAGCATCTGTAATGCTAGGATTATTCATGGAATCCTTATGAATGGTGCCTGCCAGTACATCCACTTGACAGCAAGCCTGGTATTTGGCAATGTTAACACACAAAAAAAGTTTGTTAACATATTCAAGACTGCACTTAATAAAATAGATGATTCCCTAAGTGTTGATTGACGAACCATACTGGTCACTTCATCTACACTGGTTAGGTTCATTCTTTGTTTGAATATGAGTTCCATAAAATATGGTGGGCAAGCTGCTGCATTATGTCACTTTGCATTGAGTGAAGTGCCTAACCAACTGAGAAAAATGAGAGGTCATTTGTACCTATGTGCACAAGAGCTATCTCCGGACTGGCTTATTGCTGCGCATTTACTCAATCCACATGTAGGTCTATATGAAGGTGGACTTGCCCTCTAACTCTGATTATAATTTCAAGCTTTCTTTAAGTCGGTTGTATAAAGTGCTGATATATTTGTGTAAGGTTTGGTGAAAATTAAGTGTTAAAATCAAATAATTGGAAGAGTTGTGAGACTGTAACATCAACACTTGAGGTATTTCTCATGCATGATCATAAATCTCTGTAAAATATTGATGGTAATAGTAATAATGATAATAATGATGATGATGATAATAATAATAGGAATAATAATGATGATAATAGTAATAATACTATATTTTGCTCCTGATCATTATGCTTCTGATGGTGCCAATTCCAATACCTGCTTTATAAATGTGAAAAATCGACTGCTCTTTACAATATTTTGAATGTTGGGGCTAAACTGCATACATTGTGTAATTATATTTATGGTCTACTGAGTACAATGTGCTTCTTGTTTCCATCGCCTAAAAAAAAAAAACAATGTATCAAAAAAAATGTTTTTAAACTTGTCTCACTGAAGACATATTCCTTCCTCTTTATGTCCAGTTTGTCATACCACTGATTGGTTAACCTTATTTTCCCTTTCTGAGGTAACATTAATTTTTCTGTGGAATTGTTAATGTTAATTTGATGCAATGAAAAGTGTTTTCAGATGTGCTATTCTGCCCGAGATTTATAACTGGGACATATCTTTAGCTGTGTGCATAAAAAAGTAACCAAATTTAGATGTGCATTCTTCATTTTTTGATTCTTTTTTTTTCACCTTTCTTATCATTGGTGTAATTGTATATGAAAAACAAAATGTGAAGTATACTAATTGTATAATGGGACACATTCGCAAGCTCTCAAGCTTGGAATTGGATGGAATATGTCAGTACAAGAAGTGAGTTTCAAATATATATGACAGAACTTTGAGATAACCTTCATTGTTTTGGCAATAACTTGTGTACTAGAAATCAGAGTTGACATATCGCTGTTAATGTCTAAGAGCGTCATAAAGGTGCTTTTGATTACCGTAAGATGTACCGGTAAATTCAAGGTACATATCTATGATCCATTCTAGAAGTAGAAGGACAATGTGAAAGATATTTGTCACATAGTTTACTATTACTATGCACAAGTTTCAGGGATTTTTTGTATAAAAAGAATTAGTGCTTTTTGTCAATGTGGTAACTTCCTTTAAAAGAAAAAAAAAGTAATCATTTGATGGAAAGAACGAATATTTTTCTTCTTATTCAATGTACTGACCAAATTTCATACATTTTTTCTTTACATTGCCCTTTTTATGACAAAATATGCATCTCGTTTGAGAATTTGTAGAAATACAATGTATATTTGATGTTCATTTTAAAGTAAACCATGAAAAAGAAAACCGCTGTTAACTTGTCCCTCTTCCATGAGACATATAATAAATTGTTAATAATTTATATGTAAGTATGCACTGTATTCATCATGTTTATGTTCTATTTGTTGTTGAATTGAAGTCTCTGACTTTAGTTTTCGAAAGATTGTGGATTTAATTGACTGAGAAACAGTGTGTGAATCTATGTATGCTATTTTGCTTCATATCTGGAGTGTTACCTTAGGTAATTGTTTGTGAAGTCAGTGAATGCATCCAGTATATAATTATTTTGGTTTTAAAAAAAGGTTATAATTTTCACCATATGGGGTGCAGAAAGGTAACCCTATATAGAGACGTGTGCAAATTGTATTGCATCCTATATTGCGGTGACTTTATCACCCCATATGGTGAAAAATTACAACAATAACAGTATGAACCATAATGGGTGCAGGTATGAGGTGCAGAAGGGGAACCCTGTATAGAGGTCCATATTTGCACCTTATAGGGTGTTGAATATAGGGTGCTAAATAAGAACCCCCCAAAATAGAACCCTAAATGGAGCCGCTGGTGTTACAACGATATGAACCAGAAAGGGTGCAAATTTGCACCTGAATTTTTGTTCACCCTATGGGGTGCAGAAATCGAACCCAATGGAGGGGTGCAAATATGCACCATATCTGGTGTTAAATATAGGGTGCTAAATAAGCACCCCCAAAAATAGAACCCTAAATGGAGCCGCTGGTGTTACAACGATATGAACCCTATTGGGTGCAAAAGGGAACCCAATGAAGGGGTGCAAATATGCACCATATATGGTGTTAAATATAGGGTGCTAAATAAGCACCCCCCAAAATAGAACCCTAAATGGAGCCGCTGGTGTTACAACGATATGCACCCTCTAGGGTGCAAATTAGAACCGTAATTTCTCTGTGTGTAGGCCTACATGTAAACATGCTATGACGTGAGCAACTCGGGACCATCTGCAAATTATGTACCAAAACAAACAAACAAATACAAAATCTATATCGCCATCATTGAATCCCCCTCCATTTCCTGAATCATTCCTGAAACAATGATGACTCTGATGGCTCAGTAAGGATACATATATCGGCATGCCCAGGGATAGAATCTATCGGGGGGGGGGGGGGAGGGGGGGGAGCCAAGGGGTATTTGCCCCGCCCCTATACGGTATTGTTGGGGCAGACAAACCATTTGTCCTATACAACAGGGCTCGACACTAACGGTGGCCAGGTGGCCCGGGGCCACCAAAAACGCACGTTGGGCCACAAAAATTTCCGTTTCAGAAAGGAAGATTTTGGTGGCCCTATCGGGCCAACCCAAAATAGTCGGATATTAGCCTTTACTTTTGGAAATGAACAGCGGTAACAATCGGCTCCGTAAGATGTTAAAATAAATGTCAGATGTTTGCTTTTAATTTTGGAAATAAATAACGGTAATATTCGACTCCGTATGATACTAGAATGAATGTTGGATGTTTGCTTATACTTTTGGAAATAAATAACGGTAAGATTCAGCTCCGTACGGTGCTAAAATTAATGTCAGATATTTGATTTTGCGTTCGGAAATGAATAAGGATAACATTCGGCTCCGGAAGATGCTGAAATAAATGTCGAATGTTTGCTTTGACGTTCGGAAATGAATGATAATAATATTCAACTCCGTACGATGATGAAATGAATGCCGGATATTTCGTCGGTGATTTCACGAACCGACGCTATTTCGATTTTGGTCAAAATTTTCAACATCGAGATATTGGTACCAAATGAAAGTGCTTTCAAAACTCTACCAAATCCCAAAATTTTAGATCACAAAATTGATTATTCTTAATTTTATCAAAGAAAGAAAAAAAAACCCGACAGTACTCGAAATATCAAGAAATTGAGAAAAGGGGGTTTCACGAACCGACGCACGAAAGATACGCCGGTTCGTAAAACCCGAATTGCTACGGTGAAGAGCAATGCGGGTTTTACGAACCGTCGCAGTTGCATTACTTTGAGCTTTGTTCAACTTACTGGCCTAGAATTAGGTTTTGGCCCTAATTCAGATCTCAGAGTGAGAACCAAACCTTCTGAAAGATGAATGACGGCCTAAGCCAGCCCACTGTCCACGAGTGAAGTGAATGGTAAGCTATAATCCTATCAAAATCATGCTCAGAATAACAGTTTCAGTTGGACTACCATAACCATTAATTGCGGTAGTGTGTAGTCCCATGTATTCAATCGCTTGATGCTTATGAAGCCTAGTCTGTAAACGCCATCCAATTTCAAATTAGATCCCAAATCATATTATTTATTGTTTCTTTTCAACTTATGTCGTTACTTCTGAGACTACTGAGTACTGTAGTCGTAACGTCTGTGTGCAAGACATGCATATTGCAAGATGTCAAAGTCTCGAAGACACTTATGGCCTAATAAACCTTGACTTTTGAGTTGAAAATGAAATCATGAGATTGAAAAAGTAGGCCTACTATTACTAGACTAAAAAAAAATAAAAAGTCTAAAAGTAAAACTCAAAGGAAGAGTAAAGAATAAAGTTAGACATGTTAGACTTTTACTTTCAAGTCTAACTATTAAGTCTAAGTTAAGACTTTACTTGTAATACCAGTTACTAAAACTATGATCAGCTGAAGTCTAAGACCAGGTCAAATAAACACAGAGTCTATAGTCTAGCTCTAGATCTACATATAGACTAGTGGTAATAGTAGGTAGAGTCCACCCATTTTTCCCCTAATTTTTACTGGACCATTCCTGAAAAAGTTACTGGTCAGTGTCCAACAGTGATTTTTCCTGGTCAGGGACCGTCGGACCGGTGCCAGTGTGCAGCGTTGGTGTAGATGTCATCTACTATATGACAGTATGTGGTCTAGTGATACTACCTAAACACTACGAGTACTCTACAGGTTAGGTGGCTTTCCTGTACAGCGCCGTGTTAAAGCATACTTGTGAATTCAGCCCTAGTACCGTACTGTGTGTAGTGTATGTCTAACGTTAGTTCGAGTGGAGCACCTATTAAAGCACAGCGGTGGGGCTTTTTTTCCCCTAAAACTTGTGAATGCGGCCCAACCAAATGGCGTTTATATGTTTACGCTTGATTGATAGTGATACAGTGGCGCTGTCGATTTCCACAGCAGCCATACATAATCTTTTGTCCTTTCTTCTTTCCTTTTTTCCCTTTGTTCTTTCACTCTTTTTATACACCCGCCAAACGAAGTTTGAAGGGGGTATATAGGAATCAGCGGACGGTCGGTCGGGCGGTCGGTCCGTTGCAAATCTTGCGTCGCGAACTACTTCCTCAGTTTTCAACCGATTCCCATAAAACTTGGCACAGATGTGTGCCTTGGGTTGTAGATGTGCAAGACGTATTTTTTGACAGTACCCAAAAGTACGTTGCCATGGTAACGGCATATTATGGGCAAAAATGGGTACAAATCTTGCGTCGCGAACTCCTCCCACAGTTTTTGATCAATTTTTATGAAATTAGGTACAGATGTTCATCTGAATATGTTAATGTGCAAGACACATATTTCCGCAGTGGCAAAAAGTGCGTTGCCATGGTAACAGCATGTTATTGGTAAAATATAGGGCAAAATGCTTCATGGCAAAACTGCTTCATCAGTGTTTTTCCAATTCTCATGGAATGCATATTGAATGTTTGTCTTAGGATATAGGTCAGCATGACACATTTCTTGACAGTGACAAAAAGTATGTTGCCATGGTAACAGCTCACATATTATGAGCCAAAATGATGGAAAATTTTGTGTTGCAAACTACTTCCTCAGTTTTTGCCCAATTTCCATGAAACTTGGTACAGGTGTGTGCCTTTGGTTGTAGATGTGCAAGACGCATTTTTTGACAGTACCCGAAAGTACGTTGCCATGGTAACGGCATATTAATGGCAGAAGATCAAGGAAAGATCTTGTGGATTTAACAACTTCCTCAGTTTTTTGACCAAAGCTTATGAAATGTGGCACACACCTTGATCTTGGTGGGAAGATGTGGAAGACATATTTTTCGGACGTGTCGGAAGCTGCGTTGCCATGGTAACGGCATATAAATGGCAGAAGAGCAAGGAAAGATCTTGCGGATTGAACTACTTCCTCTGTATTCGACTGAAGCTCATGAAATGTGGCACACACATTGGTCTTGGTGGGAAGATGTGCAAGACATATTTTTTGGACGTGTCGGAAGCTGCGTTGCCATGGTAACGGCATATTAATGGCGGAAGATCAAGGAAAGATCTTGTGGATTGAACTACTTCCTCAGTTTTTGACAAAAGCTTATGAAATGTGGCACACACAATAGTCTTGGTGGGAAGATGTGCAAGACATATTTTTCGGACGTGTCGGAAGGTGCGTTGCCATGGTAACGGCATTTAAATGGCAGAAGATCAAGGAAAGATCATTCCTTGGGTAAGACCGTCGTCACGGGGCGGGGGTATTAATCACCTTAAGTGATATTTCTAGTTATTCTTGGAATCGAAGGACTTCCTAAGAAATGTCCCTCGACTGATTTAACCAGGACTCTTGAGTCCTGGTAAACCTAGCCTTACCGAGTAACCGTTAACGTTTGTTAGGCCTAACATAACAGTAACACTGACTTAGCCCTGTATTGACTTTGTCTTTGACCGACTTACTGAGATGGCGAGTCTAACTCTTTAACGTTAGTCTAAACGTAGTCGTTAGATCTGTCAGTGTCAGTGTCACCGGTTATTGTATGGTGCCATCTCTATAAGGCACAAGAGAAAAACTATGTTAGAGAGATATCTTCGTCGCGACGATATGAGACAAAAGATCGTCGCCAATCGTCCCCAACGATCTAAATTTTTGGCCTAATGTGCTCATTACTGCGCTCTTTTTCGCTCATTAAAAAAGTCAACAATAGATGGTCCCGACGAGTCGGAACGAAGACGTCTCTTTTCGTCGCGGTTAATCAATTAAGGAGATCTTTTGTTGATCGGCGAGGCGTTTCAATGATTGTTCAAACGTCGCATATCGTCCCCGACGATTGCGTATTCAACTTGACTCACTGTTTTGTGAAGGGATTTGGTGATGGCTTCGCGTCGCACATCGTCCCGACGATTGACCATTGAATTTAAATCACCGTTCCGTGGCGAGTTTGTTAATCCATAATTGTTCAAACGTCGCACTTATCGTCCCGACGATTGTCCATTCAACTTGAATCACTGGTCACATATTCGTTTGGTAATTGCTAAAGCGTCGCACATCGTCCCTAGGCTTGCCCATTAAACCTAAATCACCGTTTGGTATGAGTTTCAAACGTCGCAAATCGTCCCGACGATTGCTCATTCAACTTAAATCGCCGCTCGATACTGAGGTTTTTATTTTTTTCTAACGTCGCTAGTGGTCCCGACGATTGCCCATTGAACCTGAATTGTCGTTCAATGATGCCACCGGGGTAATTCATCTTCTATGAAGGCTTGCTCTTATGTTTGCCATACTTGTCTGTAAACAATACAAAAACATCGTAATGAGATCCGATGGCTATCAGACTCCTTAAATTCTAGACTGAATCATGAAAAAAAAAAGTGGCGAACATACATTATCATATCTTTCCGCAAGTCCAGGGCTTGAAAGCAAATATCAGGCATTTATTCTATCATCGTACAATGCGGAATTGAATATCATTGTTATTCATTTCCGACGGTCAAAGCAAATATTCGACATTAATATCATAGTATCTTTCGGAGCTGAATGTTATTGCTATTTACTTTCGAACGTAAAAGCAAATATCCGGCATTTATTTTATCATCATACGGAGTTGTAAATTATTAGCAGTCATTTCTGAACGTCAAAGCAAACATGCGATATTTATTTCATCATCGTTCATCATCGTACGGAGTCGAATATTATTGTTATCCATTTCCGGACGCAAAATCAAATGTCTGACATTAATTTTAGCACAGCTGAATCTTACCGTTATTTAAACCCAAAAGTATAAGAAAACATCCTACATTTATTTTAGTATCATACGGAGTCGAATATTACCGTTATTCATTTCCAAAATTAAAAGCAAACATCCGACATTTAGCGTCTTACAGAGTCGACTGTTTCCGCTGTCCATTTCCAATAGTAAAGGCAACCATCCGACTTTTTTTGGTGGCCCCGGTCCACCGGGCCACCGTTAATAGTGTCGAGCCCTGGTGTATACCTCACTAACCTCAGCTTATTGGGGGAAACTTTTAGTGCCATACAAGGGGAGATGCTTTCATCTGTTCTGGAGAGCTTCCGAATGAAAATCTTTGTTTGGTATTTTCATTTCTGTACTCCATAATCATTTGTTGTTTTCAAACATTTTCATGATGTCGGTATTTCAATATTACAATATTTTATTAATGTATTCCATTTTCACTCCTTGACCAAAGTCAGTAAGTCCGCAACAAGTATGTAATCGCTACATTTCGCGCAATGTGCCGAAGTGCGAAACACGTGGTGTCAAGTTCAGTGAAACGTGCCATCCTTGTGTGCGTGTTGTTTGGTTTCGTACTTAGCTCCATATGGTTTCGGCAAAGACAATAAACGGAGAAGCCACTCTGTATAGTATTTTTCGTTTACGGTAAACGGTTTACATTCGATACAAATACAATGATAGTCACGTCTTTTACTGTATGATGATCGCTAAGTCAGAAAGAAGTATCTAGAGGAACTTCTCAGTTGATATATCGGTGATGTTCATTTTAATTTTCACACGCAGTGGTACGCAGATTTTAATGAGTGTGAGATCGAAAGAAGTTTCAAATTTATGTTGCTATGATATGTAGGCCTACTGTTGGGTAGGTATAGTTCTTACACTATAAACTTCGGCTTGTTGCAGCGGCATCTAGGAAAGCGATATTTTCCTCTGCATTCGAGACCTTTTTATATTATTTTTTGACACGTGATTCGATTGTTAGCATGAAGCGACGAATAACCCCTTTGTTTTGTTTTAGTGTTAACATTAATGTGTAATACACCTATACTGTTCAACGTGTTTTTTTTTTTTTTATTGTAAAGATAAGGCGACATTTTAATAGAATTATGCCGTTCGGTCGGTGTTCCCAGGTGATTTACAAACTGCTTTTAACCTGTTTTTGTCTGCCACCTGTTTTCGTAGAAATTTACACCAGAAATGTTGTCTTTGTTTATTCCCCCGCCATTATTTTCTCTTATGATTTGTTGTGGCCATTTTGCCTAAAGAGGCGTGTCATGTAGGTCTATTGGTAGTCCACTTCCTTGACTGTATTCGTATGCAGTGTCCCCGCGTACGTACGGACGTACGTTGATGGTGTCTGTATGTACACTACACATGATCACCCTTCCTGATTTTTTTTTTTTTTTTCGGGAGTTCCCATTGGTGGAGTGTCGCAACCAGCGGTTGGGCGCATTGTGTGGGTGCATGCATGCGGACAATTGAAATCGTCCAGTATCTGGACTAGTCTATTGGTTGCTGGACTAGTCTATTGGTTGACTAGTCTATTGGTTGCATTTATCTGATATGTTGTGCGGTTAAACCTGTTGTTGTTGTTGTCGTCGTCGTTGTCGTCGTCGCCGTCGTTGTTGTTGTTGTTGTTTTCATCATTCATGGGAGGGGGCAAACAAGAATGAGAAATGAGGGAGAGGTGAAATCAGAAGAAGGAAAATCTGTTCAGTTAACTTATGCCAGCAGTAGCAATTGTTATTCAGATCACTTAGTAATATCCTATAACATTCAATACACGACTATCATCATCGTGACAGTAGATAGATAGATAGAGAGAGAGAGAGGAAATACAAAAAAAAAAAAAAACCGTCGCCTGCTGTACAAAGCAAACGAATTGCAAAGTATATCAAGCAGGAAGGTGGATTCCTGGGACATGTAATAATATTCAGTATGTCATGCCAGTAATACAAACACGTTTCAGTTACTGCAAAAGAAAATGATACAATGTAGAACATGGCAAGCGAGCAGGCTGGAATCAAGCCTCGTGATGGTGATGATAATTACTGATGCTGGTGTAAAAGACAGCTTGCTGAGCAAACCTCTTCTTTCCCATCCGGCCCATGAATGATGAAAAAAAAAAAAATACATACACCTCGATCACAACAAGAACCAGGTGTTAGCAACCTTCGTAAAGTTAAATCTAAATGTTCATTACCAACAAATGGGAAACGAAAATATTGTGTATGCAGTCTTTGGTCTTACTCTTACAAGAAATTTGACACCCCACCCCCTCTCCCTTTGTGGAAATTGCCACAAAACCAGGTGCCAGACGAAAGAATGCGCGCACTGGAATAAACAGCGTGTATAGATAGCCTGGGAAATATCGATCAAGGAACTAGCTGTTAGTTGAGTTTAAAGGGATCACATAGTTTTGGTTGAGACTTAACTTCAGGTTTTTATCATTTTTTGGTGACATAGTGAGAAACCTCTTTTGAAATATGATGGAGCATGTAATTCCATGAGGATTTCAACGTTTATTTGATGAAAATTGATTTTGAAATGGCTGATATATCCAAAACAGAGTGATCCTAATAAAGTGTGGGACCCACATTTTATTACGATCGTTTTGTTTTACTTTGTTCTTGGATGTTTCAGCTATTGTAAACCCGATTTTCATCATATAAACTTTGAATTCCTCTTAAAATGGTATGCTCTGTACTATTTCATAATCGTTTTCTTGGTATCTCACAAAAAAGTAATAGCCCAATTTTCATCTCCACCAATACTGTACCATCCTTTTAAGGAATCAACGCGAAGATCATGATTATATATCAAAGCAACATATCATGCTTCTATAGCCTTTCTTTGGACCCATAGTAGAAATATCGAACAGTGGTGAAATATGATTACTGAACTGTAGAAAGGGATTGATTAATCACTTGATTAAAAACTAAATCACAGAAATATATGAAAGATCTTGTCTGCCGAGACAAATTCACTGCAAGTTTGTGATGCAGCCATTACCCAGTTAGACAGCAAAATCCTGACAATTTCACGTTCATGAAAACTGAACGGGTATTAATCTTTAAAAGTTTGAAGGAACTTCAGTTTACGAACTGTTCAGTTATTTGGCTAGCAACATTCGTTCGTTTTTTGTTTTTGCTTTGCTTTGTTTGTTTGCTATTTTTTTGTGATCAGCAACAGTAAGAATACTGCTGTCAGCTGTGTCAGCTTAAGTCAACACAGCGAGAACAGCTTACTCGGATACACAGTTCAATAGAACGCGGCAGTTTCCTTTTGAATGGACTTCTACTATCTACCTACTTTCGGGAGATTAAAATTGCCACGCACTCAACATTTAACGTTATAAAAGGACCTCTGTCATCTTTATCCCCATCCCGACAATACAAAGCGTCGCCTAAGCAACCACATCCATGTGTACTGATGTTTTTTCGTCCCGTCTCTTTTGGGAATATCGGAGCAGTAGACCATAAAGTCTTTATAGATCCGAACATGCATCGTAAGAGGGCTTGCTCCGGTCGATTTGAGCTACATCATTAGTCGTCTTTAAGATGACAAAAGCCTTTCAAACACGAAGTTCAAAATTGATACGCCCCTCTAGCGTGAAGTAACTATTATTCTCATATTCTATAGACGCATGGTGTCCACCAAGTACAAGAAAAGAAGAGTTTTGCTCTTGCATAAAAATGGCCACATGGTGCAAATATTCAAAGCATAAGACACTCATTCACATTGTAAACTTGCCCCAAAATTTGATAGAATGTATGTAATTAAAAGTAAAACAATTTTGATATGTTTAATGAAACAAACCATTGTCGAGAATATCTAAGCACCATAAATTATGATACTCTGTTTCATAGCTAGAATGGCCCACGCCGTTTTAATACATATTAATAGATATATTGAAAGTTAACGTTAACGACGAAAATCGCAAAATTATGGTAATCAAAGATTACAATCATGTAAATCCTTGTTTCTTTAAGCGATTTACAATAATCAATGGCAGTGTATCGTATAAAAACTCATACATTAGTCAGCTTTCATTACATACTACATTCCGCTGCTATCGAAAAGAAACTGTTAGTATTGACATCCGTCAATGACAATGTAAAGTGACACATTAATTATAAGTTATGAGTTCAGTATATAGTATTTACATATAGAACAAATCAATTGAAATTTATTCTCAAAGGTAGTCGTTCATGACGGATAGATAAACTTGTGTGTGAAGGGACCCTACATAGGAGCAGATGCTTGTAGGATTAGGTTCCCTGAAAGAACATCAACACAGCACTCACACACACACACACTGCACGCACGCATGTACACCTGGACAAGCGTGCGTGCACTCTCACACACGGAACAAGGAGAAGAGAATGAGAAAGAGGAAGAGGAGAAATCACCAACTTAAGACCGTCATAGAGACAGCTATATAAACGATTGTACCTGCAGCTGCAAGAGGACAGAATAATGAAAGAAACTATAAAGCCATGTTTAGACCTGCTCTACAATCATGCTGAATAATCTATATCAATATCCATCATTTCAAATCATCAGCTAAATCAAGTTATTTCGTATTATCACCAGAATACTGCGAAAAACGTTTATATTTTGAAGCTTACGTTTGAATGTACGCCACCAGCAGTTCGTCGTAATTTGCAATCTAAAGAATTCCATAATTTGGGGCCACTGTAAATAAAAGTATTATGTAATAATCGTAACCTGATTTTCGGTATAAGAAACATATCACTCTGTCGTGTGGGATATCTATGTAATTCTTATTTTTCTTAATCATTATGATAACATTAACAATAAAAATGATAATAAATGTAAAAAGGTCTTCTCTATTAAACATGTAGACTCTTCGGTGCTGTCAGTGCTATAGCAATCAGCAGGGGTGGATCCAGGAATTCTGTAAAGGGGGGGGGGGGGGGGCGTGACTTATATTTCTGGTGCCACTTCCGGGTTTCGTTTCATTGCTTTTCTTTTTATTTCTTTTGTTTTTTATGAAAAATAAGGGGGCGTGCGCCGGTTGCGCCCCCTCCGGATCCGCCACTGATCAGAGTGCCTGACATTATTGCCCTATCGTTGCCATAGGACGAAATAGGACGTAATCGCTGTGCGGGAATCGAATTCGGGTCTTGGTGCCACAGTGCCCCCATCACCCCCCCCCCCCCCCCCCACCCCATCATAAATAAAATACCAAAAACAAAAATATGCGAATTGGCATAAAACCGTTCATATGGTTCATCCCTGCAATAGTGAAGATTTGCAATTCTTGATATTTTAAAAGTATCCTGTCAAAAAGAGCATTCTTGGTTGAGTGTCGTCAACACAAAGAATAGCTTTCTCGGATATACAGTTCAATAGAATGCGGCAGTCTCTTTTTGAATGGACTTACTATCTAGCTACTTTCAGGAGATTAAGATAGCCACGCGCTCAACACTTCACGTTACAAAAGACTAGGACCTCCATCATCTTTATCCCCATCCCGACTATAGAAAGCGTCTCCGAGGCAACCACATCCTGTGTACCACTGATGTCTTTTTCGTCCCGTCTCTTTTTACTGGGAATGTAGTAGCATCAGACCATCAAGCCTTTATAGATCCGAGCATGCATCATAAGATTGCTTGCTCCAGTCGATTTGAGCAACATCATTAACAGTCTTTAAGAAGACAATAGCCTTTCAAACACAAAGTTCAAAATTGATGCACCCCTCTAACCTGAAGTAACCATTATTCTAATAATTCTATTGACACTACGATGTCCACCAAGTACAAGAAAAGGGAAGTTTGGCTCTTGCATAAAATGGGCAAATGATGAAATTAAAAGCATAAGATACTCAATCGTATTTGAAAACTTGCCCCGACAGTTGGGGGAATGCACGTAACTGACAGTAAAAAAAAAAAAGTAATAAGTTGAAGGGAACAAACCCTAGTCGAGATAAATTATCCAAAAGAGATTATCATGCACGATTTAATGTCTAAAATGGCAGACGCCTTTTTGATACATAATAGAGTATTGAAAGTTAACGTTAAAGACGGAAATCGCAGAATTATGATAATCAAAGAGTACATGTTAGTCCTTTATTTTCTTAAACGTGTTGCAATAACAGTGTATCATATTAGACTCGGTAACTATGTATCAACCATAAGTTGACTTTCATTACGTTCATTGCATACTATTCCGCTGCTATCAAAAAGAAAACTAATCCAAACATGTAAAAATTACAGCCTCAGTATTCCAGTTTCGTGTAATCAATGTGCTACAACATGTTCTACATGACTTGTTAATGAACTGCCCGCATTTTTTTTTCGATGGGCAGAGAAGCCTATTCACGGTGTTAAGCATGAAAAAGTATTGGCTGAGATGAGGATTCAGCTATTAGTCTTTCTCGAGATACTTTGAAAGTGTTAATGAAACGTTATAGATCACACATTTCTGAGTTTACTTGATGAAGATCTAGACAGAAATGGCTGGGGTATCCAAAATCAAAGTCAAAAAAAGCGATCCTTGTAAAAGGGGGTACATTCTTTAATAGAAATTGCTTTTCGATATCTTAGCCATTTTAAATCAGACTTCTCTTTAAATCATATTAATAACAATGAAATGATGATATTAATAATAATATGATAATATGCAGTAATTGCAAAAACGAATTCTCTGTATTTAGAGAAGCCTCTTTGGTGCTGTCAGGGCCGCAGATTTCAGAGGGCCTGATATTATTACCCTAGCTTTGCTAAAGGACATATAAAGGACCTAATCGCTTGGCGAGATTCGAACCCGAGTCCGTCGTAATTCTTATCCATGGTACCACAGGGCCCTTGCCCCCGACACCCCCCCCCCCCCACACACACACACACAAAACAAATTTGTGTGAAATAAGAAATATGACTGATTCGCAGCCTGAAAATTTCACGACCGGAGCCGACAATTTTCTCCGCGGCATGAAAACTTTGCTTATTGCCGCGAAATGCATAAAGTGTAGGCAAGGACTTCCACGTGCATGCTAATCTCTTGGTTCTCGGGAAATTCGCGACATTATCATGCACGCGAACATTTCTCGTTTTAGAGTAAGAACCTCTGTTCGTTTGTTGCAACTTACGCGGTAAAACGATTCAAAACCAAGCGAAGTTTAAACCTCGTCTTCCAATACACATCACTCTTCGGATGGTCAGTGACATTAACAACTTAAGGACTAACTGTCTTATAATTTGATCGACATTGTTGGATTTATACATCTTACGAAGAAAACGTGAAGCATAATCGCCAAATTAGGTTCAAGTATAAGGCAGTTAATAATTGTCAAACTTATTCATCTACGGATTGTTAGTATCGTATTCGAAATTCCGTCACACTCCCAAGGGTTCATTTTGAATATTCTATTACATGTAATCGTCAAATCATCAAGTGATCAGAAAGTTTGAATACCGCTGTCAGCTGTGCCAGCCTGTATTCAACACAGCAAGAATAGCTTTCTCGGATATACACTTCAATAGAACGCGGTATAGTTTCTTTTTGAATGGACTTCTACTATCTAGCTACTTTCAGGAGATTAAGATAGCCACGCGCTCAACATTTCACGTTACAAAAGGACCTCCATCATCTTTATCCCCATCCCGACAATAGAAAGCGTCGCCGAGGCAACCACATCCTGTGTACCACTGATGTCTTTTTCGTCCCGTCTCTTTTTACTGGGAATGTAGTATAGCATCAGACCATCAAGCCTTTATAGATCCGAGCATGCATCATAAGATTGCTTGCTCCAGTCGATTTGAGCAACATCATTAACCGTCTTTAAGAAGACAATAGCCTTTCAAACACAAATTTCAAAATTGATGCGCCCCTCTAACCTGAAGTAACTATTATTCTCATAATTCTACTTACACTTCGATGTCCACCAAGTACAAGAAAAGGGAAGTTCGGCTCTTGCATAAAATGGGCATATGGTGTAAATGAACGCATAAGATACTCAATCGTATTTGGAAACTTGCCCCGACAGTTGAAAGAATGCACGTATCTGAAGGTAAAAAAAAATAATAATAATACAAAGTGAATGTTGAATGAAACAAACAATAGTCGATATAAACTATCCAAAGGAGATTATCATGCACGATTTCATGTCTAAAATTGCCGACGCCGTTTTAATACATAATAGAATATTGAAAGTTAACGTTAAAGACGGAAATCGCAAAATTATGATAATCAAAGAGTACATGTAAGTCCTTATTTCTTGAATGTGTTGTAACAATCAATAAAACTGTATCATATTAGACTCGGCAACTAACATATCAGCCATAAGTTGGCTTTCATTGCATACTATTCCGCTGCTATCAACAAGAAACTAATCCAGACATGTAAAAAGTACATCCTCATTATTCCAGTTTCGTCAATCAATGTGCTACAACATGTTCTACATGTTAACAAACTGTCCGTATTTTTTCCATGGGCAGAGAAGCATATTCACGGTGTTAAAGCATGAAATAGTTTTGATTTTGATGAGAATTCAGCCCATAGCCTTCTTCGTGATACTTTGAAAGTGTTAATGAAATATTCAAGGGAATGGCTACTAACTGATCAGTGGGAATCCGTAGGAATGCAGGGGGATGATTGTTTCAATCATTGGTGGATTCATTTGAGAGTACATTACATATCTATTGCTGTGTAAAAACTTTTTGCTTCAGAATGAAATCATATTCAATGTTTCCAGGTTTAATCATGCCTGTACAGTGTCGTATCGATCGTTAACGGCACGTTGTAGATCGCCCGACAAATCCTACTTCTCTTTAAATCATCATAATAACATTAAAAGTAATAATGATAATAATTGTAAAACGGTCTTCTCTATTTAGACCAGACTCTTCGGTGCTGCCAGTCCTGAAGCTATAAGGATGTCTGACATTATTGCCCTAGTGTTGTTACTGGACGTAATAGGACGTAATCACTGGGCGGGGATCGTACTCGAGTCCTATAACGTCTGGTAGTTATGATTCTTATCCATGGTGCCACAGCGCCCCCCCCCCCCTCCTCCCCCCCCCCCAAATAAAAAAAGAGCCAAAACAAATTCTTAATATTCTAAAAGTATCCTGTCAAAGAGAGTATTGTTGATTGCGTTTCATATCTGTTTTCCTTAGCTCCTGGAAAAAAAAAACGAGTCCAATATTGGTGCATTTCGAATCGAAGCGTCTCCCCCTGTCTTATGAATAAATCTATTCTGGTAGCCCGCTGAAAGGACAAAGAAACAACCTTCAAAACGCTGACCCTCCCAAGGGGACCTGCGCCCAACGGTCAAACAAAGAAGAGATTACGTCAGAGCGCCGCCTTTGTATTCTGTCTCGCCTACAAATCACTTCTATTCTCTACCGCTCTCGTATAGTCAGCACGCTCTATTCAAATCGGCAACATCAGTGGTAGAGTTCATTAATGAGACACCGAGCGAGCGTCACTTCTCCAGTAGAACACTTGTGGGCGCCTTGCACCCAGGCGCTGACCAGCGTGTACTTGCCAGCAACACTCCCTGGCGAAGACAGCCCACCTAGCCGCCAGAGAATTCCTGCAGAGGAACGGAAGAGGAAAGAAGATCTTGTCTTTGACGCAGCGATGGAGGCGGTGAAGGAAGTTCATTGGAGAAACGTTCGCTTCGCCGGCTGCAAGATCTCCGTAGAAGTGGAGCCCAACGGAGCTCAGCCTCATCCTTATGGCCATGACTTCGATCACATCAAAGAAGTAGTCGGGTCATCTGCGCGCCGCCTCCACAACAGTGACATCATCGACGACTACAGTTTTGTCTCCGGCCACATAGACAAGCGCATCGGGACGACGATATTCACCAAGTGCACGCGCAACTCTTGTCTACACTGCTCAACGAATCCCCCTCTTCTGGCTGCTGCTGACATGGACATTCTCCGAATGTTTCCATCCCCTCTACCGTCTCCCGCTCATCCATCCCACTTCATGACGTTCCTGCAGGCGGTATCGGCACCGAGATGCAGGCCATGTGAGCACCTGCCCCAGTTTGCCGCCAAGGGTCTCGGACGCTGTCCTGTCGTCGGATGCAGATACGTGTTCACGAGTAGAAAGGACGTCGATGATCACAGACGGAAAGTCCATCAACGCTGAATCCATACTGCAGTGAAACTGCAACTCCAACGGCTCTTTTCAGAGCCACCACAAATCCAAGAAAGAATAACTATATGTAATAAAGACACACTCCAACATGCATAAACATACATAAACATACTTGTTTTGATATCAAACTACAGCAACAATGGCAAAAAATATACATTATTGTATGTTAACACCATTAAATCAATATCTTTGGTTGAGTAGAATTCCCCTTTGACAACTGTTTTTACAGGACGACACATATAACAAATATATAACAACATATAAAATATAGGGCCTACACAATAGATTTATATAATATTATATAAAGTCAAGCACGATGTCCAAGACAGCTAAATGTTTGTAATTGGATGGTCTGAGATATATATAAGAGTATGAGTATGAAGACGAAGGCCACCATCAGTTGAAGTAAAGGCCGCAACAGAATAAAAACGTAAACACGATGTTAAAATACAACGATTTGAATCAATGGTGTGGAAAAGAATATAAACTTAATATCAATGCATTTTGAGCAACAACAATGAGAAAAATTGATGGAGTTTCACAAAAAGAGTACGATAATGTCGACCGATTGAAATCACGTTTGCAACGATTGGTAACGTTCAATTTCTATCGACTGCGGTAAAGCCTCCTTTCATATCGCCCTGACTACCATTTGCACAAAAGTCGGAAAGTCAGTCTGTTATTCACAATATAGCAGCGCAAATTCACATTCTCAGCAAGAATTTCGCTTTTGCTTTCTCTGTATATTATCGTGTTTGTGTTCTTCTCTTTATTCTTTGTTGGTAATGAAAATTTACGAAGGTTGCAAACACGTGATTCTTTTTGTTGTGATGTGTACGTACTTTATTTTTATTGTCATTCCTGGGAGGGAAAAGAAGAGTGAAAGAGGGAGAAAAGAAATCAAACACAGGACACGACCGTAGTACGCTCAGCATTCATTAGCCGTCCTTCTTACACCAGCATTCATTTTACACCGGGACCAAAAAAATCATCATCACCATCACTCAGATCATTTTGTCCTTGTCCTATCAACATTTAGAAACTCCACCACCATAATCGCTCGAGATAAAAAATAAATTCCACGAAGTATCAACACTCTTCACAACACAAACATAATCACACAACACATCGAAGCGTCTGGTATTAATCTGCAATAATGCAGTAAAAAAGAAGAGAAATCGCCGTTAAGAAAATGCATGTACTGTGCGAGACAAATAAACGAATAAAGTGTGATTAAACGGAAGATATCGTAACTGAACAAGAGGTGAGAAACGACAGTACATTGTAATAACATTATAACGCTATTAGTAGCAGCCAAGTTTTCTTACAACTCGTCTACTACTCGTTATCTACCATTGTAGAGACCAACTCTTCGCGCTCGGCCGGGAAAGACAATTTCGTGTTTTGTTGTCGTTGCTGTTTGTTTGGTCCCGAAACCAAGACATCATATACTGAAAACATTATTTTTATGTGTTTTTTTTTTTTTGTAGTTGAACAAACAGTGAGAACAGGTAACAGAGATTGACAAAAGCCGGATGGACAGCTGAAACAGGTTCTGCAGTCGAATTTGCGTTTGAAAGCTACAGAAAATGTCTCTCCTCCCTCTCTAAAGCCGTACTTGTCCGTGTAGACGTCCAGTTGGGATCCTGTTCACATCGTCATTGAGATGAAAATCGATATTTTGCATGCCGGAACACCACGGACGACGAGCCGTGGTCATCCGTGTAGCAATCCGTGAAAGTGTAAAAGGGGCTTAAGCAAGCTCTTTTTTTTTTTCAGCGGACATGCCGGATCAAAGATAATGTCGGATGACTTCACGAAGTCAACACGGTCATCCCGGAAATAGTACGGATGATCCCGGACCAACGATCCGTGGTCATCCGTAATGCAATCCGTGAAAGTGTAAAAGGGGCTCTAGGCGAAACATAATGGCAAGTGAAAACATTTGCATAATTTTCTTTTGGTGCTATTTTCTGGTTGCGGAAAGAGGGCGATAAAAAAAAATCCGCCTTTACAGTAAAGTTAAACGGCGAACGCAGATGACATTCTATGGTATGTTGACAACATGAAATCAAATCTTTTGTCTTTGTTTTGTTTCTTTTTTAAGAATAACAAACAATAAGAACAGTAAACACGGATCGACAAAAGCGGGATGGACAGCTAAAGCAAGTTCTTCAGTCGAATTCCCGTTTGAAAGCTGGACGGAATCTCTCCTCCCGCTCTAAAAATTTACAGGACGACATAAATTTTAACAATTATATTGCAACCGTGACGAAGGCCGACGACCAGTTGAAGTAAATGCCGCAACAAAGTAAAAAGGTAAATCCGGTATTAAAATACACAGATTTGATTCAATGATGTGTTAAAGAACACAGAAATCAATGTATTCTATGCAGCTACATAAATGACAGAAGTTAACGGAGTTTAACAAAGAAAGACAACCAACTGAAATAATCAATGGTAGTCTAGTTCCCGTTTGGAAGTCGGACAAAATCTCTCCACCTGAAGCGTAACAATTATATCGATAACAGTCAAGTTTCCTTACAATTCTTCGCACTCGGCCCGAAACCAAGACATCATCTCCTGAAACATAATACAAGTGAAAACATTCGCATAATTATCTGTTTGCGCTAGTTTCTGTGTGGCGCAATGTGGGTGGAAAAAAAAATCCGCCTTTACAGAAAAGTTAAAAGGCGAATGCAGCTGGCATTTTTATGGTATGTTGACAACATGAAATCGATACTCCTTTTCTAGCATAACAAACCATGAGAACAGTCAGCAAGGATGGACAGCTAAAACAAGTTCTGCGGTCGAATTCCCGTTTGAACGTTGGACAGAATCTCTCCGCCCGCTCTAAAATTTTACAAGACGACATAAAATTAATGTACAGTCTGTAACAATTAATACAACCACGCGAAGGCCGACGACCAATTGAAGTAAATGCCGCAACATAATAAATAGGTAAACACGTTGTTAAAATACAAATATTTGATTCAATGTTGTGTCAAGTAACAAAAAAAAAATCAATGTATTCTACAGCAAAAAATATGACAGAAGTTGTCGGAGTTTGACAACGAACGGCGACTATGAAATAAGTTTTGCAACGATGGTCAAGTTTTCGTTTGTACACCGGACAAAATCTCTCCGCCGTGTTTGCTACGCGTAAAGACAAGATAATACAAATTCAATGTCTACCGACTGCGGTCAAGGCTCCTTTCACATCGCCATAACTTATAGAATTTGCACAAAAGACGGAAAGTCGGCCTGTTATTCACAATTATCTATAGCAGCGAGAATACATTTTTTTTTCTCGTGAAAACACAAAACTTCCCATCCATTATCGTACTCGGCATTGCGAATCACATCACCCAGCGGATTAGCTGTAGCCACGCGTTTTGGACGTTGCTCGACGATGGAACAGAGACTGAATTTCGGTGGTACAGTAATGGTAATTCGTCGGGACGATATGCGACGTTTTAGATCACACGGATAATAGGCTTTATGCTGTGACAAGTAAAGCTTAACAAAACATAAACTTGAACACAAGCGGCGTTGAAACGAAGCCATATAGTCAGGACATTTCCCGACGGTTGAACAATGATTCGTCGGGAACGATATGCGACGTTTTTAACAAAAGAAACGCAAGGCACAATAGAAGCCGAACTTTGAAAATAGCTAGTAAGTCGGGACGAAGAGCGACGATTAGTGAAAGGGAATCCTTTCTCTATCGTCGCTTATCGTCGGGACGAATAAACAAAGGTATGAAAAGAAAGTACGTGTATTCATATGCACGGTTGCTTATTCATATGCACGTGACGCCTGTTCACATGCAAATCATCAAACACGCACAATGCGACATCGTCGCGACGAAGATATCTCTCTATCAGGTTTTTCTGTTGTGCCTAACGTACTTTAACAAGTTGATGTTAGTTATCTACGTCAACTTACTGATTTAGTAATAGTGGTACTGTCATCCTTTTGGACATCGCCGAAATATCATCCGTGACGTGTTAATTTCGTGTCACAAAGACAAAAGTTGTCAAGATCTAATAGTATTAGATGTCTAGATTTAGATGTAGTCTAGATCTAAGTAATATGAAATCTGTGTAACTTAAAAGTGGAAGGTCTAGACTTCACTTAGTCTATAATTAGACCAGACATTCATGAGGCAAAGGCCTATTTAGTAGATCTATTCTTATTCTATTTTAATGTCAATTCCTGCTAACTCGCCACGTGTTATTCTTAAGGCCAAGAACTTCCGGGTTATTTATTTATTTATTTTTTTGATAAATACCAAACAGCAGACGTGTTTCATTTGCATTCTTGCACAGACTTCATGAAAATATGTGCAGTATCAAAGAAATATGATGCACATGACAATGCCACTGTTTTATAGGTGAATGGTTAATACCTTTAAAAGCTGAATGATAATGTAGAGTGTAGGTCTAATTAAGATGTTAGTCTCTGATAAGAAACAGGTTTGATTGTCTTAGACTGTTTCCCAAATGCAGGTAGTAATATTCAGCTACTTCAATGCAATGCCTTGTTTACAAGTACATGTAGATTTATCTGCCCCCCCCCCCCACGGAAAAAAGCAGTAACTGACATTTTTATGAATGTTTATTTTTTTGCAAAAATGAATAGTTTACCCATGCTCTCCAATGTTAATGGGTCAGTTTTGCAAAAGAAAAATGAAAGTGACCAAAAATACAATTTTTCACTTTTGCAAAAAGCAGTAACTGCATCCAGTTGATTCAACTTTGCAAGTTTCCCCACGGAAAAGAGCAGTAACTAACAAAGCCCACGGAAGAAAGCAGTAACTAACAATTTAGTCTTTATCATTCAGACTCTGTATAGTCCTTCTTGTATATTTTTTTCCCTAATACCATTTATTTTTTCTACTATTTTTTTTTAACAATGTAAACAGCAGTTTCTCCCATAATTTAGGAGAGTAGATATAAAAAGATTGTTTCACCAGTAACTTGACTCTGCCCGCAGGGAATCATATGACAAGTTGTAGAAAAAGCTTCTTTCTGGAGACTAGCAAACCCGGCAGACTCAGCGCGCTCAGAGTGCAGAATACGCGTGCAGCAGCTGCATGCGAATAAATTCTGCAGCATATACAGTAACTAGCTAAACATTGCATCACATCACACTCATCACTTGCATGCACAGTATTGCAGGTCTGGTACAGTCCGAGTGATCATGCCAGTGCTAACCATGCTGTCACACAGTTTCTGCGGTCCAGGCATGCCTGTAAATCTATCATGAATTGCAGAGGAAAAGTCATGGTAGCCATGGCTTTGGCCAGAACCAGAAAATCTAGGTGAGCTGAAAATATATTGAAGGGAGATGAGCACTAGTATTAATGCACTAACGTTAGTCTAATGTTAGATGTAGGCCCTAAAGTTTAAAATAGGTCTACCAGATCTAACGTTACAGAGTAGATCTAGATTCTAATCTATTGTTAACTGTTTAGTGTTAGACAAAATGTCAGTAGGCCTAATCTAACGTAATAGATCTAGGTCTAGCACTAACACTGGGCATAGATCTGTAGTCTAGCTTAAGTGTAACGTCAGAGTTCGACTAGGATCTAAGACGAAGAGACTTGACTTTATTGTCTAGTCCAGGGTCATGTGTCAGGGGCCAGGCCGGGCACTCCAAAGTTCAATTAGGGTACATAGGTGTCTACCTTATTTTTACACAGAATGCCACTCAATCGACAAGACCTAGTCTAGGTCTAGCGATAGGTCCTAGATCTTATAGATCTAGACTAACCAGAAAGTAGAAGAACTTTATAACCTGGTGGTGGTAACAATTCTCCTCCTATGGTCATGTGACATGTGCAGTTACTGCTTTTTTCCATGGGGAAAACAGCAGACTCCTGGCCGTCTGCAGTTACTGCTTTTTTTCCGTGGGGAAACTACCCAGAATCAAGGGTGAGCCACCGCAGTAACTGCATTTTCCTAAATAACATTTAAAAAATAACGGAAACATAATTTTTTCCTAGGTATTGTTAGACAACTAGGTATGGTGCAAAATCATACCACAAAATTATTTTTGAATGTTTCTGTGTTTTTAAAGAATCTGCAAAAAACACAAAATCGCATTTATCTCAGCTCAGCAGCTATGCAGTTACTGCTTTCTTCCGTGGGGGGGGGGGGGCAGTTATATTCATGTGAATGATAATTCAATTTCTACATGAGACTTACTAAGTGCTAGACATAAGATCTTGCATCATTAAAATGTGTAAATGACGAGACAATTTGAATATGCATCAAAGACGAACAGCAGTATATTTTGATATTCTTTGATCCTGCATAAGCCTACCATTTTGTTTTATGTTTAATATAAATAGAGCAAAATAATTTCAACTTCAGTTTTGTTGGCTGATTTTTTTTTTCTTCTCAAAATTAAGGTTGTATCTTGTACCATGATGTTTGATTTTAATCAAAAGTTCTTAATTTCTTTTTTTTTTCAGATGACTGGTGCCACGTAGTAGCGAAGAACTGGACTGTCTCAGAAAAGTAAAGAAAAAGTACAGGGTCGTGTACATCATTAACGGATGTGAATACAATGGTAATGTACAGTCTAGGTCTAATCAAGATGTTAAAGTCTCTGATAATAAAGAAGTTTGATAGTCGTAGACTGTTTCCAAATGCAGTTAGTAATATTCAGCTTTTTCAAAGCAATGCCTTGTTTACAACGACATGTAGATTTATTCATGTGAATGATAATTTAATTTCTACATGAAACTTACTAAGTGCTAGACATAAGATCTTGCATCATTAAAATATGTAAAAGGCGAGACAATTTGAATATGCATCAAAGACGGACAGCAGTATTTTTTGACATTCTTTGATCCTGTATACCATTTTGTTTTGTTTAATATAGATAGAGCAAAATAATTTCAACTACAGCTTGGTTGGCTGATTTCTTTTTTTCAAAATGAAAGTTGTATCTTGTATCATGATGTTTGATTTTAATCGAAAGTTCTTAATTTCTGTCTTTTCTTTCAGATGACTGATGCCATGCAGTAGCGAAGAGCTGGACTGTTTCAGAGAAGAAAAAAAGTACAGCATCGTGCTTATCATCAAGGAATGTGAATACAATGGCTAGGAAAGAAGACAATCTACAGATAGGATAGAAGGGAGAAATTGGGATGAAGGGCGACAACATAAGGACGGTATATCTACAGTAAAATGTGATTGTAAAGTGGAAACATAAAAGAAGATTGTAAGATTGAAGGTGAAAACATGCATTCCATTCTGTGATGTCGTAATTACAATTTTGCTACACTTTAACAACACTACAGAGAGACATTTATATCAAGGCAAGCTTCATGTGGATATGGAATGTTAGATTTTCTTTAAGTGTTCATTGGTATGTATTTCATGATAATAAATCTTGAAGGTTCTGTGTGGTAATCATAACCTTGTGATACCTCTTGATAGATTTCTAAGTGCACATTGGCAATATTTAGATGATGCTGTAATCAGATGAAGTTAGACGGTTGAATAATCATTGCATAGTTGTAATAGTTATCGACTGAGGATTAACATGCCCTTCATTGATTTATTTTTCGTAAACAGTGATAATTGCGAGAGTCAATTTAAATTGTCGGGGGCATAACCAAATGTGTCACACTGTCAAAATGTGTATATCAGAAACTTTTCGCAGAAAACAGATTTATGAGAGTCACAAATTTATGAGAGTCACAAATGGTAGCTTAGACCCATTAACAAAAAGTTCCAGCTTCATCTTCAACCATGTTCATGATACATGTTCATCTACATTTTGCAAACATTCTGAATGTTGATTGAGACATGTTATACATTTATGTATTTTTATGAAATTAATGCAACAAATAATCAAATATGCATCTCTGCTAGATGATATTATAAATCCTGTTAATGACATGCCAAACTCACCTCAAACTGTAATTTATTCTATTCTCCTTTATTCCTTTATTTATTATTTTGTTGTCTTCAACCCACTTTGAATGTGTTACGTATGATTCTTATAAACATGGGAACATGCACTCCATATAACTGATAGGACTTATAACAAATTGACATAATCATTCAACCATCACTAGACAGCTCTGTTATGAGATGTTCTTTATATAACTAAAATTGTAAATTATGATACGTGTATGTTCCCATGCAAACTCACGACAAAATACAGAAATATGATTTCTTTTAATAATAATTCATTATGTCTCTAAATGTACATTTAAAGAAAGTGATTACAAAAAGGATGTCAAACATTGTATATTAAAATAATAGATTATTCATTTCTCTCCATCCGTAGTAACACATGCAACTGCAGTGTGCAGTTTGTGGGCTGCTGTGAAAAAAAAAAAAAAATCACAGGCAGCCCAAGCGGGATTCGAACCCACGGCCTCTGGATTTCTAGACCAGCGCCATAACCACTAGACCACCGGGATGCCCTACCACTACCTTTAGACATGAATAATTAAGTATAGAAGGGCTTGGGGGCGCTTCGAAGTTTACTGCTCTTATTAAATATGTACATGTCATCCAATGAAAATTAGTCTGCATCCACCCCGTAGTTTTGCTGATGACCTTTCTTTTTAATTATTTTAACCACACACAATTTTGGCCGAATCTCCCCACCCCTCTTGTGAATTTGCTAGTACATGTACTAAAACACATTCTCAGAATGTGTTTATAGTACTGGTGGATTAAGGATTCGGAGGGGGGGTGGGAGGTCGGGGCGAAAGGCTGATATTATGGGCTTTCTACACACATTTTTAGATGCTAATTATTGGTTAACATGAGCACGATCATTCATGTTGTGATTAATTTGTTTCCTTTTCATATATGTATGACTTCTATTAGAGACTTAATTGGCTTGGCACTCCTTACATCGACCTATTTTAGACACCCATTTCCTTCTCTCTCTCTTGCTTTTTTCCTGTACTCTCCTGTGAATAGTGTAACTACATGTACATGCAGTACCTCTTCTCTTTTGTATGATATACATCAAGTTTCAATCTGAGCATATGGGTGTCGCAGCACTCTCAAGCTTCATGCATATGCAGCAACGTCTTTGTATGTTCATATACATAATTATGCTTGATATATTAATTTGAGAATGTTATTCTTTTGTATATGTTCCGTCCGCACTCTATAGATGTAAATGTACATTGTAAGATTTGGTGCGCATGTTCGAACTGTGTTTCTCTTTTTGTGAACACACAAGAACTGATATAATAATGAACTTCAATCACGCATATTCTTTAATCTTGATTCCATCTCCATTTGCCATTAGATATTTATTGATTTATGGAGCTCTTTCACAATTGTTATCCTTCCCATTGTCATTACTCATCTCTGAATAATTCAAATTTGATATTTTATTGAGGACCTATGTTTCTTCGATTACATAATGTACCTCGCCAATATATTGCTGCAAAAGGCATAATAAAACATGACCATTATTATATATTTAAAATGAAGCTTGAAATTCTGATAATTTTGATATTTATGTATTTTCAGGAGTTTATCAGTTTCGAAGAGTGCATGCAGGATGAGTTTTATGTTTTTATATGATCAAGTGCAGCTATCAAAGAATCTGTTGAGCAGGAAAGGGAAAGATGGAAAATGAGGAATTATGAGTGAATTCGCATGCGAGCCAAATGACAATAATGACACCGATAAAAATTGTGACAAAGTAAAAGTCACAAATATGTGGAATAATAAGAAATTAAGAAATTAATAGATTTTTCAGAGAAAGAAATAACAGAGTATTTGAGTATGAAAGATGAGTAAATGCAAGTAATTATTATTGTCTGGCACGTCTTTTTCCCTATATTTAGCGGTATCCTTCATCTTAGAACAAACATTCATAATTATTATGAAAGAAGGGAACTGAATTTGAATTAAAAATGATGTGAAAAAATAAGAAAGTAAGTTAAAAAAGTTACAAAAAACAGTAAAAAGTAGAAAATATGAAACACAGTATACCGAGTACATGTTAATTACCAAATGATAAATGTCCACATGCAAAAGTGTTGAATAATATATCCACAAAAAAGGGGGGAGGGCAAAGAAATCTTTGGAACGATCAACGACAGCTCTAATAACAATACTAAATGAAGATGAAAACAATGACAACACGATTTTTAGAACAATTAAGAGAAACTGGCTTGTATTATCATCTTAATTATCAATAAATGTATTATAAACATCACAACAATCATTACATGACAATTAATTTCAATTAATAAGGTTATTGTTGATAAGCAGGTAAAGCCCTAATAGTATTTGTATGTAAACACATACAAGATGAAATAGCGACGGTTCGTAAATGGGTCAGAATTTTGAACGATGTACAATTGAGCCAAAACAGGGCAAAATTTAAAAAGTAGGAAATTCTCCAAATTATTCATCTTACCTGAAAGAGTATAACTCCAGCTTTAAATATGATCCCAATTATACTAGGATTTTCCCAGAGGAACAAGTTTTTATTCACCGCTGAAGTTTACCATGTCCAGAGCAGCGAACGTCCGTGAGGAGTAGTACAGCACATACACTTGAATACCATTTAACATAGTTTGCAAAGATCTGATTCAGTTCAAAATCCTAACAAAATATCTTAAGGGACATGACTGTGTACGTGCTTGCAGAATATTAAGCTTGTACTCTTAACCTGTACGTAATGGTAGACAACAGAGCATTTTACTAAATTCGTCGTTTCTGTTGAAATATTGCTCTCCCGCTAAACACTTTCTCCACTTTACGCGCATTTTACAGAAACTCAATATTTTGACCTCTTATTTCACTATCCCATACTTCAATCCCCACTCCCAAATAATAACATACCTTTTTAAGATGTATCTGATCTAGGCAGTCTCTATAACTCAACGAACATAGCATAGTTTTCATCACGGAGGTTCGCATGTAGCTCACGGACGTTCGGAACAAACAAGATGCAGCTCTCTTGAGTTGGGAACGCATTCTACTCACAACAAACAGCAATTTCATGTCGAGAACAAACTCCTCTGCAAAGTCCTGAACAGATATTACCAATTCTCAATCATATAAGCTTGTTTATGTTCTCATACTGAGGAATCAAAGAAAACAATTTTTCTATCTCTCGTAAATGAACGTATAACCGTACGTGTAATCTCAGTGACGTAGTCCATCCTTGAGAACGAATATATTTATCAAAATTTATTTATCATGAAGTAAAGATTCAGGTCCTAAATTTGTTATCTAAAGTCTACAATGCAAAATTTGCTTATAACGAACATGGTCACAGCTAAAATTATGACAAAGAATTAACATAGAAAGACAACAGAAATGTTTACCTGGGGAGGGCAAACGAATACGTTGGGAAGAAATCCCTCTATGTTTGCTCCTTGTGTTACACACAATTACCGAGGAGAATTTGTATTATTATATTAGTCAGAAATTATAATAGGTTCGATACTGCGAAGTTTCGTCATAACAAGACACAATAAGTCCATATTACTTGGATGGATGTTTGTGACTTCGATATTATACAATATGGTTTGTTATAACAAAGATGTTGTAGCGCGTCATTTCGGAGGCTCGTTATTCATACAGTTTGTCAATACGAAAATTGATAGAGTTCGTATAATTATGAAGCTCTTTTATTCGGTAAATGATAGGAATCTCCGAAGGTTAATCGAAAGATTTATTAATTGGAACATGAAAAATCATGTTCGCTCAGCCAAATGTGGAGAAACAAGTTAACACCTAAAATCCTCCAAATTTCAAAACCTCACAATAACCATTTTCACCTAAACGAATATCAGGCCCTTTCCACTTTTAGAAGAACGGACCTAAAAATAATGATCCTTGTTATTTATTTTTTGGACTAACAAACTTTCGGAATAAGAAAAATTTTAATAACAAACCTCCTTAATTAACTACAAACTTTTTTTTTTTTAATTTTCGGAATAACAAACCTTTGGACATCAGAGTAACGAATCTTAGGAAGAGCGAACGTATCAAAGTGCAACCTTAAACCTATTCTTAATCATTACTTTTGTTAACATGTGTTTTCAAAGTGAGCACAAAAGCACAAACAAATTGACGATCTCTCTGTCTCTTAAATGTAAAATGAAAAAAAAAAAAAACTTGGAAAGAATTACAAATGAACATTGCTTTTCATTGATGAGTATAAAACAACACCATGTGATGATAAACGGAGGATTTGTTTGTTTTCATCAGACAATAATTGTATACTGCATTATTTTTGTTCGCCTGTGACGGCATTTCGATGAATAAAAAACATAAACAAACAAACAAAAACTTCTCCAGAGGAACTTGGTACAACGGGAGTGCATTGGCAATTCTTTTCTCTGTGTGTTGGAGCTCGATCCCTTCTCTGTTTCTCAGTCATTTTTACTTGACTGCTTCCATGTACTTTTGAAACTTTTCCATTTTTTTATTCAACACATGCCCATTACAGACTTCTTCCGTCATTATCCTGCATGTGATTACGTAGCACTTTTCGGACTTATTTTGGTTTGTTTTGTTTTGTTTCTGTTTTCTGTTTGGTCGCAGCATGTGCAGGCTATTGAGGGAATGAGAGAAAAATCGTCATGAAGAGAAAAATAAGAATTAATTAAGGCATTTAATATCATGACAATTACAGCGAACGTCCGTTATGGAGGCCAAAACTGGATGTGTTTTGTTTGAGACGGCAGCTACCATACTCAAAAGATAAACACTTGGCGCACCTGTCACTAAAAAGTGGCACTGATCCTCTTTCTCCTACTATGTAATCCATTGACTTATTTTACCAACGAACATCCGTGACCAAAACGTTTTCCTTTTGTTATTACAAGTAAATTGAGTGCTGAACATTATTCACTTTTGGGTATGAGCGGCTCGGTGATTTGGTAATATTTCCAACTAACATTAACTTTATGTGCAGTGATATATTTGTAATTATCAGCAATTTCCTTTCTCGGACAGAACGTCCGTGAGCGAAACTTTCAGAACCTGTAACAGTACAAATTGTCTCCAGATCCTCATTAGAAAGAAATTTAAATGCACAGAAATTACAGATTACGCAAAATTCCATTTTCCTACAACTTTGTTTTCAATGTTTAGCTGTTTTTGTATAATTAAAGGGAAAACAAGCGTAAAATTGTGAGTAAATTTTCAACTGTTTCTTCATCATGATCACATAACGCCTTAAAAATTCTGAAACTACTGCCCTAAACTCATTGTTTACTTTGTAAAACTTTATTTGTGACTATTGGAGCTAAAAGTTTTAAAGAATACAGGACACTTTCGGGACAAGTTATCCCTATCGAAGGGATTGCATACGTCACGGACGTTCGCTGGAATTGTCACGGACGTTCGTTTTACTGATAGGGTCATGTTCCCGGACGGATAACTAATCGGCAGTGAGTACCTAGCCTTCCTAACTCTTTCAAAAATTTGAAAAGGTATTGTCAATGCAAATTATACGAAATTTGACATCCTTACAACATATGTATTGCTCAGAGGGGGATCAGGAGGTGAATTTTCAGAGAAAATATTAATTATTTGCTTGGTTTTCGGTGAATTGCATGGTCCAAAAACTGCGGACAAGCCTCAGTCCGCTCCAAAAATAACATACAGCTCCTCGGCTAGAGAGCCAAAGGTAAAATGCACCTTCGTCATCAAAGCAAGATGGTGTCCAACTCGAAAACGTTTTAATCATCACGGACGTTCTTTTTTTCTCGGAGGTTCGTCTAAAAATATAATTTCGGTTCCTATTTGACAAAGGATGGACAGAAACTCAAAACAAACATATTATCGTGTGGCTAGATCTTAGTTGATTACGACTCAGAACAATATTACCAATAGCGTTTAATGGGATACGATCTTTATTAGAAAATAGCGGAAGCACGTCCGTGACGAAAACTGAGTATAAGTTTGCATAAAAGAATATTACGTCCCATGTACTGCCAGCAGACGTACAATTTTTTGCAGGATATGTTCATTAGGTGGATCACCAAATTCTCGTATACATTACAGTTGGGATAACAAAGTAGAATTTGCAGCAGCGATAGAAATAAAAGCACCACGGACGTTCGTCTGTTTAGGACTTTGATATTTCAATTGTTCTCTGTGATTTCATACGTGCTCATAAAGTTCTTATAATTTTGTGGTTCATACCCATGATATGTCAGATCCAGAACATGGTCAGATATTAGATGCCACGTACGCTTAAAAATGCACATCATTAGTTTGAAAAACAAAAATTATTGTGAAAATAGCGTTTTTACCGTATTTTTACGCTTTAAGTCCTTGTCAAATGAAAAATATCAGGCAAAAGTCAACCAAACCATATATTTCCTGAAAGGAAATTTACCAATCTTTGAGATGACATGAAAAAATCTGGTTTCTTAGATCATCCTGGCGTGTTCTAAGGGAAAGAATGTCATAAGGTGCGAAAATTGGCAATTGTACATCGTTCAAAATTCTCACCCATATACACGCGTATCGCACGTTACCTATTGTACAGGCCCTACAGCGCGGGTCTCACGAACCGGCGTAATACAACTTACGTCGGTTCGTGAGACCCGCGCTTAAGTACATAACCTATGGTGCGCGCAAGAAACGATGGATTTATGAACCGACGCAGTGAGTTTGAAGACAGAAATATCGTAATTTTTTTTTTAATTCACAATAAAATTACACTATGGATAGGAAGAACAACTTCCACTCTCATCACCCTGTCAAAATTTTCACACACAAGGCAGGAAAAGTCATTGAAAACGTTGTCTAAAACTTGTGAGATCTTTAAACGCGATTTTCTCAGAATTGCATTTTCGCTCAAAAACGAAATAGCGTCGGTTCGTGAAAACACCGACGATTTGCTTTTCCGTTAAAAAGTATATAGCAATAACATTCAGTTTCGAAAGATGCTAAAGTAAATGTCGATTCATCCCTTTGACGTTCGGAAATGAATATCAACAATATGCAACTCCGTACGATGATTAAATAAATGTCGGATATTTCCTTTTATTGTCGAAAGTAAATAGCAATAACATTCGGCTCCGGAAGATGCCAAAATAAATGCCAGATGATTACTTTTACCTTTGGAAGTGAATAGCAGTAACATTCTGCTCCATATGATGCTAAAATAAATGTCACATATTTGCTATTACATTTCGAAATGAAGAACAGTAACATTCAGCAGCGTTTAATGGTAAAGTAAATGTCTGATGTCTGCTTTGCCGTTCAAAAATGAAAAAAGCAGTAACATTCGGCTTCGTACGATGCTAGAATAATTGTCAGATGATTAATTTCACTTTCGGAAGTGGACCGCTGTATGATTCGGCTCCGTACGATAATGAAATAAATGTCGGATGTTTGCTTTTAAATTTGGAAATGAATAACGGCAATATTCTGCTCCGTACGATGCTAAAATAAATACTAGTAACGGATTGTTGCTTTTACATTTGAAAATTATTAACGGTATCAATCGGCTCAGTTAGATGGTAAAATAAATAGCGGATGTTTGCTTTCACGTTCGGTAATAAATATGGATAATATTCGGCCCCGTAAGATGCTGAAATGAATGTCGGTTGTTTGCTTTTACATTTGAAAATTATCAACAATAACTTTCGGCTCCGTAAGGTGTTAAAATACTAGTAAATGTTGGATGATTGCTTTTACAATCAGAATGAATAACGGTAACTTTCGGCTCTCTACAATGCTAAAACAAAATGTCGGATGTTTACAAAATGTCTGCAAATGCTCCCACTTTCTCATTTCAAACGTAAGTTTTGACCACCTCAATAGGCATCAACTTTTATAGTAATCTTTAAAGGGGAAGTCTAGTAACTGATCAGTGGGAATCAGTGCGAATGCCGGGGGATGATTGTTCCTATTCTTGCGGGATTCATTTAAGAGTACATTATATATCTATTGTTGTGTGAAAATGATTTGCTTCAGAATGATCTCATATTCAAGTGATGTGTAGCTTAATGCCCCGTCACTGACCAGGCATGCTAACCTGGAAACATTAAACTGCACATTACTTGAATATGAGACCATTCTGAAGCAAATGATTTTCACACAACAATAGATATTATAATGTACTCTTGAATGAATCCCATAAGGATTGAAACAATCATCCCCCAGCATTCCCACTGATTCCTACTGATCAGTTACTAGCCTTCCCCTTTAAGCCTATTTGCTAAATCTTAGAACTCATCAGAATAACGGTAAGATAATTTAATGTTCTATTCATTTATTTTAGACATGGGTAACTGTATCACTTCAGTAATACTTAGTATTTAATTGTCTATGTTTAGTAGGACCGATTTAGTTTTTCTTATGGTTTTTTTTTATTCTTTTTTTGGGGGGCCACCAGATTTTACTTTCGGGCCACCAAAAAATAAAAATCAATGATTTTGATGGCCCGATCGGACCACCCAAAATAAAAGTTAATGTGGAGGCCTGCCTACAAGCAACTCCCGAGATGAGGAGAAATCTCGAACTGTCTTTATGGAAAATTGTCCAAATACCGCCAGAACTATTTTCACCAAATCATTGAATTGCAATGAACACGCAAAAGCTCCGCTACTTGATCCGTTTCGATAGACTTTTCACTCTTTTGAGATTGACAATTTTCCTAATATTTTATCCAGCGGCGCAACTACGGGGGGATGGGGGGGTGCACTGGGGAGCACCTGCCCCCCCCCCCCACCATCCGCCGGTAAAACAAAAACAAAAACAAAATGGTAATTCAAGGGTTAGTAAACTGCTTTTGAAATCGACATGAAAGGGAGATCAAGAAATAAGATATTTTTAAAGAGTACTTTTAACCATAATTAAGGAGGAATATGTGAAACATCGTTCAAAAAGCCCGGAGCCGACAAAAGATTGCGATTCAGCGTGATTCCTGGTTGGCATTCTGAATATAAGCAGGATGTGCGCAGTGTACTCGGAACATCCGAACGGCAAAAAGACTCGCTGCAATGTTGCGCAAAGTGATGTAGAATGTACACCTCTGTACCTTACGCTTCATTATATCAAAGCTAGATCATTGATTTTGCAGTGTTGCTTACATACAAGTCTATATTAAAATGCCTTGCATTGCCAATAATAAGACTTGCCCTGGGCTATTCCCTAACTTTTACAAATATATAAGACACACACACAAACAAACAGAAACAATTAGGGGATGCTCTTAAGTGCAGATTTTGGACATCCTTTCCCCGCTTCCCCGCTTGGTCACTTCGACGACCCCTCGCTGGTCACACCTACCCCAATCATGAACATAAACCAACATCCTTGACTACCAGTGGCGGATACAGGGGAGCTCACCGCCCCCCCCCCTTAATTTCCACAGCGAAAAAATATAGTTACAAACGGCAGTTTTTGAACTGCAAAATGTTACAAATTTCAAGCTCGTTCGCTCAGCTCGCTCGCATGTAATCGCTTTGCCATACTACTGGTGTTGCTGCCAGTAATTGCCAGCAGTTGCGCCCGATGCGCTCCCCTTAATTTCAAAAGGGAAAAAGTATAGCTACAAACAGCAGTTTTTGCACTGTAAAGTGTCAAAATCGTAAAGCTCGCTCGCTCCGCTCGCTCGCATTTAATCGCTATACCATTCTCCTGATGTTGCTGCCAGTAATTGCCAGCAGTTGCAGCCGGTGAGCCCCCCCCCCACCCCCATTCCAAAGCGAAAAAGGTAGTAGCTACAAACGGCAGTTTTGGGACTGTAAAATGTTACAAATTTTAAGCTCTCTCGCTCCGCTCGCTCGCATTTAATCGCTATGCCATTCTATTGATGTTCCTGCCAGTAATTGCCAGCAGTTGCGCCCGGTGCGCCCCCCTTAATTTCCAAAGCGAAAAAAGTATAGCTACAAACAGCAGTTTTAGCACTGTAAAATGTGAAAATGTTCAAGCTCTCTCGCTCCGCTCGCTCGCATTTAATCGTTATGCCATTCTCCTGATGTCACTGCAAGTAATTGCCAGAAGTTGCGCCCGGTGCGCCACCATTTACGATATCAAAATGCAAAAAGTTCTTACCGTAGGAGGGGGAAGATCCCCCTCCCACACCCTCACCCCCTCCCCCCCCCCCCTCCCTCGGGTTAGGTCGCGTTCATGTATTCTGTGTAAGAGATAATACAAAAAGTTTATTTATGATACCATTTTATAGCTAATTATTGTTTAATAATAATCGACATTTCAATATGCTACCTTGAACAAGTGGGACTATTTCAAGTCAACAAAACGGGCAAAACATGCACCGCTCCCTCGCACAGGTATTTGAATAAAAAAATAAAAAAAGTCTTCGTACTTTTAAGGTCCAGTTTACCTTTGGGAACAGTGATTTAAAATCTTTTTCAAGATATGACATTTAAATCATGTGTAGGTCTGTTGTACCACAAAACATCCTATCATATAAGATTTTCGCAATAAAGCCTAAAATATAAGGACATACCTGTATTTTCTCAATAAAACGTAACTGTACACGTTTTGTATATTTAACAATACTTAATATCGATTTTACCGATTCAAATTTTTACAGTGGTTGTTGCCATCCCTAACTCACATTTTAGAACTATTTTAAAACACTAATGCTGGCTTTTCGTCGAAAGTCGGCTGACAAGCAAAAACAAAATATATGTGTGTGTGTGTGCGGGGGGGGGGGGGGGCACCAAGCTTCACCAAGCCCCCCCCCCCCCCCCCCCCCAGGCTGAGCCGGTGACTATCCGATCATCCCCTCCCCCCCCCCCCCCCACTCCTCAGTACGGAACAGTGGTTGTTGCCATCCCTAACTCACATTTTAGAACTATTTTAAAACACTAATGCTGGCTTTTTGTTTCATCTGCAAATGGTAAATTATGCCTTTAACCCTATTAAGCCCAAGCTATTTTGACCCCTGGCAGGCCCAAGGGGGGGGGGGGGGCACATTGTGCCCCCCCCCCCCCCTCTATATAACTTTTTTATTATTTTATGTATCATCGTCATATTTGGCACGTGGGTAGAGTAACTCATACTCTACATGACCGTACATTTGAATTTTCATAAGGTCACCCATGGGGGCGCTATTTACAAAAATATAAAGAAATACATAGGGAATATGCTAAAAACATGATTTTTCGGTATAATCTCTTTATCCCCATTATATATGCCTTATTATAGACCAATCATTTTCATATTTGCCACAAATGATAAGCAAGGGGAATTTTATTATTTGTCATGTTTGAAATTTCTCAAGGTCACCCATGGGGGCGCTATTCAAATCAACATAGTGATACATTATGAGACCTGAGATGAAAAGTTTGGGATGGGTACATGTATGGTTATGACATTTCATATTTGCATAATAGTGGAATTTTGAGATTGCAAATTGATAATATCATAAACTAATGATATTAGAGGCATAACTTGGGTGAAGGGATCAAAATAACTCAAAATACAAGGGCAATCTGTTGAACATATTATTGTTTTCAATTATCTCTATTATATCTATTGTTTTATGAATTTTTGTCACATAAAAACAAAGGAAATAATAAGAAAAACTTTCCAGGACCATAATTACTTCAAATTTTGCTTCTTCAACAAATTTCAGCCAAGAAACACCCATTTCATACACTGTAATGCTGTTAAATGAAATGGGAACAGAAAAAAGATGCAAAATCTGACTGACATGGTTGTCAGTTTATGGTTGCCATGGCAACCATCAACATCAAATATAGCTAAATCATATATCAAAATTTCGCAATAAGATTTTAGGAAAAGTCACCAAATTTGGTTGAAATCGGATTAAGGACGAAGGAGTGGCAAACGAAAATCTGGTAGGGGGCACAATGTGCCCCCCCTTGGGCTTTATAGGGTTAAGATAAGATTTTCCGTCGAAAGTCGGCTGTCTGTGCGTGTGTGTTGTGGGGGGGGGGGGGGGCACCAAGCTTCACAAAGCCCCCCCCCCCCCCCCCCCCCCCAGGCTGAGCCGGTGACTATCCGATCATCCCCTCCCCCCACTCCTCAGTACGGATTTACGCCGTTGGACGTAGGTGATCCCTAATAGTCTTCCCTTACCTCCGGTGGGCTCGACAAAAACGGAGAAATTGGAAACTATTAAGCTAGATGAATTGAGTCAAATCATGATGCGTAAATCCGCCAATGAATCTTGTTTTCAACCCCCAAAGAAAAAACAAAAAAACCCGGCACAATTGTTGTATACCTGATTTTTTTTTTTTTTTTTTTTTCAGAGGAGCGCTCCATGAATGTATGCGGGGGTTATTTTATACAAATGATGCACAGGATAGAGTGTGTTAGTGTAGGCGTAGAGTGAGCTATACGCCTCCACTAACGCCACGAAATAATCCTGTGCATCATTTGTTTTATAAAATGGGTCGAAAATTCGAAAACTAACAGCATTTGTCAGCGTTTTTCACATACCTTTGTGGGTCAAGACGTCCGAGGATGTTCGTCCCAAACATTTACGCACGTCGCACTCGGAAATCCCGCACATGTAAGTACTGTACGTATAAGCGTATACGTACGCCACATGATCATTGTGCACAAGAAAGGCCGGCTGGCAGTAGCCCGAACGAGAAGTTGTTTACAGGATTGAGAGCGCGTATGGTAGCGCGCGACGCACTTGTAACAATTGATTAAGTGCGCACTGCTAGTGTAAACATTGTGACGTCAGTGACTTTACGCTTTTTTGCAAGGCCGTGCATGATAGTATAGTGCATGAGGCTGAATGCACTATAACAATATAAGCACCGACAAATTCTGAATTTGCCCCGAAGGCCAGTTATATTCAATGAGGCCGCAGGCCGAATTGAATATAATTGCCTGAGGGCAAATTCAGAATTGGGAGGTGCTTGGTACTTGTTATAGTGCAATAAGATGTCATGCACTATGTGATATATAAAATAGCATACATACCCAGGCAAGATAAGCCTAGATCATTTCTAACAGTTACACGTGTCTACACAAGCAATAATACCAGTTTCTTTGAACCTGAGTAGACAAAATCCTGAAGATCCAAATTCAACTATAGAGTCTAGGGTCTACGTGGTTATATCTAACGTTTTCTAGGCCCTACGATAGGTTAACGTTTTTAGGCCTAACGATTTTATACTAGATCTACGTACACTGTACTGTACGTCACTTACGAGCGACAGAGCTAGTTAACACTTGACCCTACAATAGGTCTATACCATGGATCAAACAGTAACACTAACAGTAACACGTTAGACGCCCTACTTACTGCACTGTGGGTCCAGGAACAGGACTAGATGATGTTTTGTAGGATTAGGGATCTACTGGATTTAAACACAAGGCTCGTACCAGGCCCCATTGCTGCACATGCGGATTCCGAGAGTGTGTTGTAAATGTCGTAGTAGCTAGTAAAGTTCATAGCGTAGCGTGATCAAAGAGCGCTTTAGCGTATACTGTACACACCACACGCTGCCCATTTCCACGGCGCACTTCCGCGTAGAATGTACGGAGAAAGCGGCACAAATCTTGGATTGACTTGCTCAGTAATATCCGTCGGATTGCTTCCTTTTTCAGAACAGTAGGAGTCCAAAATTCGTAGGGCGTATTTGATGGCATCCTTTGTGTCCTTATTGTCTAAGATACTGTTTCAATCAGTCTCTCTAAAAGTAGCGAACCTGTTCATTTCAGCTTCCATGTTAAAATCTACCGCTGAAAGTCTAGTCCCACACAGATAAGTTGCTGACATAGCCAGCCTGCGAGAATTGAGAATATAAACGATAATATCGAGCAAAGCATATCGCGGTTGTGGCGCAATCGCGTTGATAAGGTGCGGGATTCAAGTACTCGATGATTACAATGAGGGAGCAAAAACCGATATCAAATCGATAGTGGGTTATCGTTTGCAATCGTTATATTTTACGTGCACTATAACTTTTGTCATGCACTGCCGGCCTGTATCATAAGTATGTATGCTATTTTATATTAAAAATTAATGCACGCACACGTGACTCATTTCAGCGCTTCCAATTGGCTACATTCTTGAACCCATTTTATAAATGATGTTATGTTGCAATTCCCTATAACCAGGCAGATCCCATCATGAACATTTCATTGATAAATTTTACCATGACTCCATTCATTTTCTTTCCCATATACTTATTCTACTATTATGGTTCATTTATATCGATGTTGATGTCAGAAATTTTGCTGCTCAACTTTCATTCAGCAATGTCAGAGATGATGTCACACTTATCACTTTTACCATCTATCATACGGTGAAATACAACGGCATTATTACACATTCCTCTATTCCAACCTATTTATTATTTAGTGTAAATGTGAAATGCCTGCAGTCATTTCTTCAATGAGTGTTGGGAAGATTGAACTCATAATTATATTGTAGTCAATGTCATAGTTTTGACCATCTTTGCTTCCTTCAAAGCAAATTATTCTTTGCAGATTCCTGTCTATGATGGTTGCAAGTTAAGAAATGTGTCTACGAGTGTGGTTATGAATAGATAAAGTGTACTACAAAATAGCGATATTCTACATAAAAATAAGTAAATGTCAACCACTGAAATATTAACATGAATGTTATATTACTGTACAAAAATTAGTGACATCAGCATGACTTCAGTAAAGTCAGGATGATCACCAGCCAATGATTTTTATTACAACAGATTTATTTAGATAACACACTTTATAATGTACTCACAGGTAAAACTTGTTGAACTATAGATCAAAGAGGTTTACAATAATGATTTGGGTAAGGGTATATAGGCGTAATAAGATATCCAGTCGCTTGTACAAAGAATAATAATGACAGTTTCTTTCCCTTATACATTTGTGAATATTCCAATTCTGTTACGAGTATTCGAAGGAATGGCAACCGAATTTCGGTCAGCTTTATACGTCATGACTGCGGCTTAGCAAGACGTGTGTCTCACGAGCTCTCGAGAATTCATACTTTTCACAGAAATTACTGCCTTCTAACTTGGATAAACGTCATATTATCCTCTCAAGTGTTACTGGGACATGAGTCAGTACCACTTAAGAACTCGCAAAGGAGGCAAAAAAGCAGCAAATTCGCCTAATTTTCCTGGTCAAAATATGGATGCAGTTGGTTCCACGCCACCAGTACCAGCAGGCGCCACGCACGTTGCTTCAGGCCCCGACCATGCCCCAGCAATCCCCGCCACGCCTGACATAGCATCAAGTCCTACGAGGGAGGCATGGGAGTCCTTCGTCACGCTCTCCCGACAGATGAATGGAAAGCTTGATTACGTCATAACAGAGCTCGCTGCATTCAAGCAGGAATTGTCCGTAACCAAGCAAACTGTTGCGGAGCTTGAAAAAAGCATGGGGGACGCCTCTAGCAGAATTGATGACATACAACGAAAGGACATTCCTGAAATTTCAAAGAAAGCGGATAAATACAAGGAGGAGCTGGAAAACAAGCTGTTGCTGTTTGAAGTTCATGACAGGAAGTTGAACCTCCTCATCTACGGAGCCCACCAAAAGCCCAACGAAAACCCGTATAACACCGCAGCTGAGGTGTTTGCGAAGCTTCTCGCTATTCCTATGGAAACCGCTGCTAGAATTCCTCTAGTCAACGCTCATCGTCTGCCTACAAGGTCTGGAGCTGCTGCCCCTGAAACCAATGTTCGCGCAGGTGCTGGGAAACGTCCGGATCCTATCATCGTCCGATTTGCGTACATGATCGACAGAGATCGCGTACTTCGAGCATATGAGCATCCAACACAGTCCACACGGGACTCTGACGGCCCACCGGGCGAGCGGGAACCCGACCACGGTAAGCGAATCTCTATCCGTACCGATCTTCCAGCCTGCATGAAACGCGAAAGGGGAAGGCTTTCATCAATCGCTTACGATCTTCGAAAGAAGCAGCACCTCTCTACACGAATCAAGATAATTGGCACCAAAATAATTCTACAAACTCGCCCAAGATCGACTGGTAATTCCCCAAGCAGCTGGACTAATTGGTCGGATTCTCAGGCGTAAGCATTTCACTCATTTGATATTTCTAAATCACTTGATTAAAAGAATGCGATATTGTTAAAGTAACTATCAGAAGCATTGATCATTATTTCCATTCTCATGCATTTATTGACCTCTACTGCACACTGTTCCACTTATATATAAACTATATCATAGTCATAGACTCGTCAGTAAATCAATGACAAATGACAAATACGAACCCAATAATTTACTGCATGTGTTTAATATTCTATTACATATCGTTATCATATTTGAACTTCAACCCACTCAAAAGTATGGGGCTAGTGTGGGGTATATGCCTGACAACATGTTAGGATTTTTTGTGTTATTTATATTCTACTTTCAATTGGCCAAGCTCCTCGGCATTTGCTCATATTCGCTGAGCAGTGGAATTTTCCAATGTATAGGAATACGTGTTGAATGAATGCCGAAAAAATACCCTTGAAAATCTACGTGTTTATAATATGAATGACCCTGTACTGCATATGTTATCTTATTATCTATCGCTATCATATTTGAACTTCAACCCATTTAAAAGTATGGGGCAAGTGTGGGGTATATGCCTGACGTCAATGATTACTTTTTGTGTTATTTATATTCCACTTTCAATTGGCCTAGCTCCTAGGCATTCTGTTCATCCTCGCTGGGCAATGGAATTTTCTAGTGTAGTGGGGATTCATATTGAATGAAGGCAAAAAAAAAAAATAAAAAATACCCGTGAAAATCAATCATGTCTATATGAATGATCCGATACTGCATGTGTTATCCCATTACTTATTGCTATTACTTTAACTTCAACCCATTCAAAAGTCGGGGCCAAACCTGGGGCCTATGCCTGACAATCATGATATCATGTCGGTATTTGTGTGTGTGTGTGTGTGTCCTTTAAACTCCACTTTCAATTGGCCTATATAGTCCCTGGGCATTTTGCTCATCCACGCTGGGCATATGAATTTTTTAGTCTAGTAGGGATTCATGTTGCATGAATGCCGTAAAATACCCTAGAATATCAGTCTTGCTTTTATATACTACACTGCATGTGTTATCGTTTATTACTTTTCGCTATCATACTGGAATTTCAACCCATCCAAAAGTCTGGAGCAAGCCTGGGTATATGCCCGAAGATAATTATATCATGTTAGTATTTTGTGTCACAAATGTTCCACTTTCAATTGGCCTAGCCCCTAGGCATCTCACTCATCCTCGCAGGGCAGTGGAATTTTCCAGCAAGTCCAGTGTATAGTAGGGATATACATGCTGAATGAATGCCGAACAAAGACAAAAACAAAAAAAAAACCTCGAAAATCTATTGTGTTTCTATGAATGGCCTTATACTGCTTGTATTACCCTAGTACTTATCTCTATCATATTGGAACTCCAACCCATTCAAAAGTCTAGGGAAAGCCTGGGGTAAATGCCTTACAATCATCATGTTAGTATTTCCTGTGTCATCTTATATTCCGCTTTCAATTGGCCAAGCCCCTTGGCAATTTGCTCATCCTCGCTGGGCAGTGGAATTTTCCAGTGTGGTAGCGATTCGTGTTGAATGAAAGCCAAAAAATACCCTTGAAAATCCACCGTGTTTACAATATGAATGACCCTACACTGCATGTATTATTCTATTACTTATCGCTGTCATATTGGATCTTCAACCCATCCAAAAGTATGGGGCAAGTGTGGGGTTTATGCCTGACATTTGCCATGTCAGTATTTTTGTGTGTCACATATTATGTTCAACTTTAAATTGGCCTAGCCCCTAGACATTTTGCTCATCCTCGCTATAGACAGCGGAATTTTCCAGTGTAGTACTAGTAGGGATACGACTTGAATGAATGTCAAAAAAAAAGAAACCTTGAAAATCCATCGTGTTTATATGAATGACCCTATATTGCAAGTGTCTTCTTATTACTGATCGCAATGTCGCAACCTCAACCCATCCAAAAGTTCGGCACAAGCCTGGGGTATATGCCTGACGATTGTCATGTTAGTATTTTTGTGCCATTTATATTCCTATTTCAATTGGCCTAGCCCCCTGGCATTTTGCTCATTCACCCTGGGCAATAGAATTTTTCAGTGTAGAGATAAGGATTCGTATTTAATGAATAAAAAAAATACCCTTGAAAATCCATGTGTTTGTAATATGAATGACCCTATACTTCAGGTGTTATCCTATAGATTAGTAACTGATCGCTGTTATTATTGGAACTTCAACCCATCCCAAAGTATGGGGCAAGAGTGGGGTATATGCCTGACGATAATGATATCATGTTAGAATTTTTGTGTCACAAATGTTTCACTCTCAATTGGCCTAGCCCCTAGGCATCTCGCTCATCCTCGTAGGGCAATGGAATTGTCCAGTGTAGTTACGATACGTCTTGAATGGATGCCGAAAAAAAATACCCTTGAAAATCCATCCTGTTTATATGAATGACCCTATACTGTATGTGTTATCCTATGGCTTATCGCTATCATACTGGAACTTCAACCCACCCAAAACTATGGGCCAAGCCTGGGGTATTTGCCTAACAATACGGATGTCAAAGGGCCCTAGTAGTATTTTTGTGTCATTTATACCCTACTTTCAATTGGCCTAGCCCCTAGGCATATTACTTTTTTAAAGTGCTCTCTAATGATGCCACCTTATGCTGTAGCTTTGATCACCTTTTTTCTTCTTTCAAACACTTTAAAAATAATTGCTGTTCAGGGCCTTATCTGCCAGGGATCTAGTCTCACAAAATAATTTTGACCAGAGACCGGTGAACCAGCCCCTCAACTCACTAAGAATAAGACTTTTCTTTTTTTTGTGAGAATATTGTCCCTTTTCCCGTTTTGTTCTTGCGGTACGTCGACATGGTATCTCATTAATTAATATACAATTATTGTATACGATCAAGTACAGTATACAATATTTAGGCATTTGAGTGTAATGGATTGCTTTAAATCATAATGATTAGACAAATTTATAACTTTGCCTTTTCTATTTTTCTTTTGATGACGATAACAAACATGAACATAGTAAAAAATGACAGAAAACTGTATATTCTCTTTTGATCAAGTTAACTTCGTATAGTGTTAGCAATTCATTGACACATGATCCAAGTTGTTTATGATGTTTATGAACGTTGAATATTTAATTTTATTTTGAATTATTTGGACAAATATGAGTATTCATGAATCTACGCTGGTGGTTTATCAAAGTAGACCTATTCCATAATATGACTATTATGATTTTATATGTAAACCTGTATAAATCTTAGCGTATCGGCATGTATTATCAGTACGTATGCCAGTGCTGTCAATACGAGCATACATAATGCATATACAGATGTATGTGTTAACGTATACGGTACCTTAGTGCTTTTGCATTCTTCGCAGCTGATCACTAAGATTCAGAGCGTTATGTAACAGCAACAGTGTGAAGCTCTATGTTTTGTATAAGTGTAATTTTAAGATCAGCTGTTGCCTGTGATTTTGGTCAGGGTACTTGGCTCCGTTCATGCTACCGATTTTTATTCGGTGTAGTTTAATGGCATTACGGATTCCAACAGCTCTCTTTGCGACCAATTATTTTCAGAATGTTGAGCTGTCTCGTATGTAAATTAATGTATTCTCCATTTGTTTTTAAACACTGCTCTGTTTTCCCTTACGGGATTTTTATCGTTGATTTGTTATTTTGGTGGTGATGAGCCAATCCCTAAGTATTTGTCGTCCCCTCGTCTCTTTGTTGGTTGCTGATATTCTTGTTGTTGTTTTTTTTTTTTCGTTCGAAATACTCTCGTTACAAGCATATGATTACATTGTACGTCTATGTAATTCAAAAATCATACGTCATATGGTAATTTCTGTGAAATTCCACACAAATTTATAACACACGAGGGATCTCGTGAGCCAAACTTGTTTATTAGCATGTACCCTGTTAAGTCCGACAGAGTTTGGATTCTCTACATTTGTTGTTGTTATTATTTCGGAAGCCCACTGAGTCCTTCGATGTATCTTTGTCCGCTCGTTGTATGTGTTCCATGTTTGTCTTCTTCAACGTTACTGTGTTTTCTTGTCTCCCTTCTCTTTTCCGTTTTCCGTTCTACTCCGCAGCGTTACTCTGCTAGTTCTGATTCTAACGCCGTTCATATTTCCAATGGCTGAGAACATGAATGCGCCGTTTCATTCCGTTTCAAATGATGACTTCTTTGAACTATTTAGACATATGTCAGATACTGATACATTGAATGGGACAGATAGTGCACGAATTACCCCATATGATAGTCTTGTTGTTGATAATTTGAATTCATCCACAAATGAACTGCCTCATGATTTCAGTCCTGACTTAAGTCAGAATGTTTTGTGTAATTATATCACTGTGAATCATTGTAAAGACATGTATAACAACTTTTCTAAAGACACCTTTTCTTTGTTGCATATGAACATAAGGAGCATAAACAAACATTTTGAGGACTTTAAATTTCTGCTGGAATCTGATACAAATCAACCATTTTCAGTTATGGGATTATGTGAAACCTGGTTAACTTCTAATTCTGGAAATTCTTTTGCAATAGATGGGTATGATATGTTTTTCAATAACAGGCCAGATAATAGGAGTGGTGGAGGCGTAGCGTTGTATGTATCACGTACTTTTGAATGTACTGTTCTTGATGATATTTCTAGAATGGATAGTTTTGTTGAATCTCTTTTTATTGAAATTTGTATTCCAGGAAATAGAAATATTGTTGTCGGCATATTGTACAGACCACCAAATTCAAGCTTCAAAGATTTTTGTATTTATCTTTCAGATTTGACACAATCCCCGGTTTTTCAAAATAAGGACTGTTTTTTACTTGGTGACTTTAATATTGATCTGTTGAAATTGGACAATGACAATATCTCAAGCGAGTTTCTTCAAACATGTTTGTCTTCTTCCTTTCTTCCGCTTATTTCAAAACCCACACGTGTTACTGATCACTCTGCTACCCTTATTGACAACTTCTTTTGCAATGTTTTACCCCTCCCAGATTCTTTTATAATTCTGTCAGATATGACTGATCATTTTCCAATTATGACTCACTTTCCTCTTAAGACAATTGCTAATATTGTCAAACCTTCTGTATTTCCCTTATTTAGTCGCAGAGTGTCGCCTGAAAAGCTTGCTAGTCTGGACGCGGCCTTGGATAATACTGACTGGTCGAGAGTTTTAGAAAGTGATGATATTAATTTGTCTTTTAACCATTTTACGGAAACTTTTAATCACCATTTGGATGAAATAATTCCAAAACAAAAGAATAAATCAGATTACAAAGAGACACCCAGATTACCGTGGATCTCAAAATCAATTCTCCGTTCTATCAACAGGAAAAATCGATTATACTATAAATACAAAATGGAAAGGAATGAATTATCTAAGAATAAATATACATCTTATAAAAATACTTTAACAATGATTCTACGATCTGAAAAGAAAAGATATTATTCAAAGTTATTATTGAAATATAAGTTTGATATAAAAAGTACTTGGAAGGTTTTAAAACAGGCCATGAATATTGCAAGTAAAAATTCAGATATTGATAACATTAAGATGAATGACGAAATAATTCATGATTCTGTTCACATTGCAAATGCTTTTAATTCCTTCTTTTCAGAAATTGGTGAAACAATTGCTCAAAATATTCCTGCTACTCAGAACCATTTCACTGAATTCTTAGGACAGTTTAATCCCAACTCTATATTTTTTACTCCTACTAATAGATATGAAATAATTGACATGGCATTTTCTTTAAAGAATAAACGAAGTTCTGGTTATGATGAGATTGATAATGTTATTTTAAAAGGTGTTATATCTTCGATCGCTGATCCTCTTGCTCATATATTTAATTTGTCAATATCCCAGGGCGTATTCCCTGAAAAAATGAAACTGGCAAAAGTAATTCCAATATTTAAAAAAGGCGATAAACTTGATACCAGTAATTATCGTCCAATTTCATTATTATCTTCCTTGTCTAAAGTTCTGGAAAAACTTATTTATAAGAGAATGACTAATTTTCTGAAACAATATAAAATATTTTCAAATTCTCAGTTTGGTTTTCGTGAGAAGCACAGTACCAGTCATGCTCTCTTAAGTTTTGTTGAACGAGTGGCTCGTGCAATTGATGACCACTCTCATTTGATCAGCATTTTCTTGGACTTCTCCAAGGCCTTCGATACAATTAATCATGATATATTGCTTTACAAGTTATCACATTATGGAATACGTGGGAAGGCCTTGGAGTGGTTCAAGAGTTATTTATCCAATAGAAGACAGTTTGTTACAATCAAAAATGATAACTCGGGGATTAGAGAAGTTAAATGTGGGGTTCCTCAGGGAAGTCTGTTAGGGCCATTGTTATTCATTATTTATATCAATGATTTCTGTCAAGTATCTGAAGCTCTTTCTTTCATTCATTTTGCTGACGATACTAATGTATTTCTAGTTCATAGCGATATTGATGTTCTTGTACGAAAAGTTAATAGCGAGTTGAAGAAAGTAACAAATTGGGTCAGAGCTAACTAAGCTCTCTTTGAATGTTCAGAAAACGAAATATATGCTTTTTAGTAATACTGTTGGCACTTTAAGTACAGACATAGTTTTGGATGACACTTCTTTGGAAAGAATTTCACATTTTAAATTCCTTGGGGTTATCTTAGATGAAAAACTTTCTTGGAAATTACATATCGATTATATTTGTAATATAATTTCACGTAATATAGGAGTTATTAATAGACTAAAATTGTGTTTACCTAAAAAATCACTACTTATGTTATACTCCTCATTGATATTGCCTTACCTTAATTATGGACTTTTAGTCTGGGGCAACACGCACCAAAATCTGTTGGATAGAGTGTTCCTTTTGCAAAAGAAAGCTCTTCGTGTCATTTGTTATTCTCCCATACGTTCTCATACAGATGCACTGTTTGCCTCTAATAAGTTGTTAAAATTTAGAGATTTGCTTTTATTCAGTTTAGGTCAATTTATGTATTTGTACAACAATAACCTTCTTCCTGATGTTTTCCATTCCATGTTCCTAAAAAATCAGTCATTTCATGAATATCCAACTCGACGCTCTAACGAATATCATTTACCTCTTTTCCGTACGATTTTAGCAAAGAACACATTTGTTTACACTGGCCCGAGCTATTGGAATTCCATGCATCCTGATATTAAAAATGCCCCCTCAATATATTCATTTAAGAGGAAATTGAAAGTTTCTTTGTTGCAACCTTATTCTACTGAATAAAATTAACCAGCTGTTATAACTTCTTTTCTAAGAACTTACGTTTTCACATATTGATTGCCAAGTATACTTTAGCTCTTGTATACTACATTCATATAATGCTACGATATTTCTCCGATCATAGGCATGTCTATTGCCCTGTTCTTTCTTGCGTCACTTTTTCTCACCTTCTCCACATACTTCTTACGAGATCGCTGTCTGTAGAACGTTTTTGTCTGTTCTGTTCTTTTCTATTATGTTAGCTTTGCCTCATTTTGTCACGTCTCATAGTCAACTCTCCATTGTATTGTTACGCCTACTCCAGTCTCATTTCATGTTTATTTGTTTGTATATCTGTCTGCTTTTGTTGATCTATCTTTCTAGTGGGCTTCCAGACTATTACTTTTTTTCTCAACTGATGTTTTTCCTCTGAGGGGCCCACAATCTACAAGCTTTGTCTTTTTAGTGGGTCCCTCCATTTTTCGAATTTTGCATACTGTATAATTACTTCTAGTCACTTGAGTTATATGATAGTGTATAATTATTATAAGGTGGTACAATCATTGTATATGTATTCTTTCATGTTATACTTTACGCACCTTAATTTCTGTTATCAAAAAAGTGATGTTCATATCCTTTTGTCGAAAAATGAAATAAAACATTGAATTGAATTGAATATGTTTCATAAAAGCAATGCATCAGACTTATTAGAGTAAAACGTTATACTGCCATACAAGTCCAAAGAATGAGTAAAGTCCATCTCGACAAAAGAGTTTGTGTTTTTCTCTGAATATATTAGTATTTTAGGACATTCTGCATTGCAGAAAGGTCGTTGGTGACAATTTTTCATTTCATACACGGAATAGCTTAATGTCTGGGTAGACTGTCGACCTGCCTGTAAATAATAATAGCTTTCACTATGCCGAGATATACATCTTAGAACAGTGAAAAAAGTTAGATGAATTATTATTTAGCATTTTCTCCTGACATTTGAACTTTGATTTTGGCCAAGTAAATCTCTATTATGGACTGCGTGTATACACGTAGATTCATAAAATACAATAAAAAAATAAAAAAACAATAAAATAAAAAAAGGCATTGCAACGAAATGAGGAATAAAGTGAAATTTTCATGATTTGTCCTTTACGTTTGACCCCTATGATCTCGAAATTCCGAAGAGAATCACTATTAGGCAATACATGAATATGCATTAAGTTTCATGATAACAACTTGAATTATTTCCGAGATATGGAGAAAAAAGAAATGAGAATTTTGCATCTAAATTAACCTTTGATTTTAAATTGAGCTTTGCCTCATTGCCGAACACTTTCTCTACAGACTCGTTATGGGTAAATCATGTATTATTATGCTAAATACCATGAAAATACCTTTCGATATTCCTTAGATATGACAAAAATATTAAAATCTACGGATTTCACCTTGACCTTTGACCTTGACCTTGTGAACCCCAAAATTGATAGGCGCAACTCCATCCACTCTTGAATATATTTGCCAAGTTTTATCAGGATACGTCAAACGGTTTTTAGTTATTTTGTCCACTTACGGATGGACAGACAAACAGCCCTAAGACATAATGAGTCCGCCAGAGGCGGTAAAAAGAAAAGAAAATAACAGGATGGAAATAACTTCTTTTTTTGACACAAAACCTTCATAGAGCACAAATATTACAGATCCGCAGTTGTGGAGTGGAACTAAAGTAATGATAAATAAATCCTTTGGTCAGGATAGGCGCAATACTATTTTAATTCGTAACTATAATCTCATTTCGTGTCTATTTGTGAATGTTTGAATCCTCTAATAGTTCTGAGTACTCGAATGAAAACAGGCAAAATTATTCGAGCTTTGTGCATCATCTGAAAAAAAAAAGTGGAAGCCTTTCGCCTAATCATTCATAATCTTTAGTATTTTTATTTTATTCCGCAAAGTTGCACATTTTTTAATCCATACATTGAGTCGTTTAATGTTGGGAAGACAAGAGTAACCAGTAAACTATTCTAATGGAACCCACTAGAGTCAGATCAATATACGTAAAATAATTATTTGACAGAAGGAAATCCTAGGTGTCATGTAGCTGTTTATTTTTGTGTTTTTAATTTTCTAAGGAAAAAAAAACAAAACACGTCCAATATCCTCCCTGCGGGAACCGACACCAAGTTAAAGCTTACATACCTGACAGGATGGTGCTAATTTAATTGCTGTAGAAAAGAAATCATCTGGCAAGTTGAGAAACACCAAACTGAAGCTCGAAAGACGTGGCATAGTACACACCCATTGGGCCAAGTCACTTCCCGTTGAGGACTGTAGTTTTTCAGGAGAATGGAACCTGTAGATGTTGTGAATTTCCAATTTCAGATCTTGAATCTGTGGAAGTAACACAAACAAACCATGAAAAAGTCATGGAGGAATAGAATGTCATGTATCCTGAATCCATATGCTTACATTTATTGCCACTACTATGCATTCAAACAAAACGTATTAGTTACATTAATTTACTGTCCTGCTGCGATTATCTACTTGCTTTCATGTACAGTGCTTCTTACTTGCATTTCTTTATATGTTTGTTTGTGTGTGTGTTAGTGTGTTTGTGTATTTGTGTTATTCCAATACGTTTTGGGTTGTTTTGTATATCAAAAGACGTCGTTGCCTTGCTAAATCATCGGTTTCCATAAATGTATGTGGCAGTCCTAACAAATCACGGTTCAATTTCCTTGACAGTATATTCAGTTATGGAAGTGTGATACGTAAGCCTCATAATGATTCCTCAAATCAGGGTACATAGGGGTAATAAGATATCCAGTCGATTGTTCAATGAATAACAATGACAGTTTCTTTCATCTATACATTTATGAATATTTGAATTCTTTTACGAGTATATGACTGAATGGCAACTGCATTTCATGGAGCTTTGTGCATAATTTATTTCATTAAACAATGTGTCAGACTTATTAGAGTAGAACGCTATACTGCCATAAAAGTCCAAAAAAAAATGAGTAAAGTCAATCTCGAAAAAAAGAGTTTATGCTTTTCTCTAAATATATCAGTATTTTAGGACATTCTGCATTGCATAAAAGTCGTTGCAGGCATTTTTTTTATTTCATACACTGAATGGCTTCATGTCAGGGCAGACTGTCGACCTGCCTGTAAATAATATTAGCTTTCGCTATGCCAATATAAACATCTAAAAATAAATACCCCTGAAGAACAAGAAAAAGTTTACATAATATAGCATTTTCTCTTCACATTTGAACTATGATCTTTTCGCCAGGTGAATCTCTATTATGGAATGCATTTATACACGTAGATTCACAAAATACCTTTAGGCATTGCAACGAAATGAGGAACAAAGTAAAAATTTCAAGAGTTGTTCTTGACCTTTGACCCTTATGACCTCAAAATTCCCAAGAGAATCACTATTAGGCAAAACATGAATATGCATTAAGTTTCATAAAGACACCTTGAATCATTTCCCAGATATGGAGAAAAAAGAAATCAGAATTTTGCATCTAAATTAAACTTTGATCTTCAATTGACCTTTGCCTCATGGCCGAACACTTTCTCTAGAGATTCGTTATTGGGAAAAAACATCTTTACATTAAATACCATGAAAATATCTTCCAGTATTCCTTAGATATGAGGAAAATATTAAAATCCAAGCATTTCACCTTGACCTTTGACCTTGAGCTTGTCCACCCCAAAAGTGATACACGCAACTTTATCCACTCTTAAATACATTTGCCAAGTTTTATCAGGATACGTCAAACGATTTTTAGTAACGCTGTCCACAAAACTGATTACGGACGGACGGACGGACAACACTGAAACATAATGCGTAAGGAAGAGGCGGTAAAAGGAAAAAAAAAAAGACAGGAAGACCATCATTTCAATTTTTTTCACAAAAACCAAACTTCATAGAGCAGAAATATTACAAAGTTGCAGAATGAATTTGTGGAGTTGGAACCAATGTGATAATAAATTAATCCTTTGGTCAGGATAGGCGCAATAATATTCTAATTCGTTACCATATTTTATGTCTATTATATTTGTTTATGTCTTAATCCTCTTATGGTTCTGATTACTCGAATGACAATCGACAAAAATATTGGAGCTTTGTGCATCATCTGTTTCATATCAAGAGAGATCAGAAATTGTGGAATGAAACTCTATAACATGAGAAACGTTCAAAGAATGAGTCAAGTCCATCAGAATGAACAAAATAACGAAAACGTGTAAGCGTTTCACCTAACTATTTATAATCTTTGGCATTTTTCATTCCGCAAAGTCGCAGATTTTGTAATTCATACGTCGAGTGAAGTGAATATTGGAAGAAATCATTTAGATATAAATATTTTGTGGTGAAAAAGAGTTATTATTGAGTTATTTGAATTAGCATCGCTGAATATGGGCCATCCAGCCGTTGTTTTTATTCGGAATATAAAATCAATCAATCAATCAATCAATCAATCAATCAATCAATCAATCGTTCAATAATGTTGGGAAAAAAAGAGTAACCAGTAAGCAATGCTAATCGAACTCACCAGACTGAGATCTATATATGTGACCGTGCACCTCAAAACGAACATAAAGTCGCACACATTGATTTTGAGTGAGGACTGAAAATAAGTGAAATGGGTCAACCTAGCCGAACTTGACTTTTTCATATTTTCTGAAAGAGCGGGTCTTCTTTTACATTATGCTAAAATTTGGTATCATAAAACGGGCAGGAAAGTGTCTTTTTTTAGCAGTTCATCTCGAACATTTTTGGTATAATAGTGTGATTAGGTGTGTCTTTAAAATCCCTTTTTCATTTCTGAATAACCTTGTCCACACTCTTCACTTTCAACTCTTTCAATAACTTTTGAAAGGATAGTGCTACTGCTTTGAAAGTAGGCATTAATTATGGACAGAATGTGTTAATGAGGCATGCTTAATTTCAGTTTAATCTGATAATCCCTTCATTGTTGTTACTCTGGTGGTTTACTTCCTGTTTTTTGTCCCATTCATCGCACAGCCAGCACGGTTTGGTAAAGATTAAGCGCTTGAATAGACACTGTACTTCAGAGCCTCTTTTCTCAGTTCACACTTTTCCTGAGTTTGTGCTTTCTTTCAAATATTTGGATAGGTTAGGAGAGTCCATTTGATTTGAGTTATACATCATTTTAAAGCTTAAAGTCTGCTCTTTCAGAATATGGTCTTAACTAAAAATTCATGTCTGGCGACTTTTTGTTTGTTTTGAGGTGCAGAGTCACATATGATGAATAATTACTTCGACAGAGGGAAATCCTACATGACATGTAACTCTTTGGTTTTTGTGTTTTGTATTTTCTAAAGAAACCAAAAACAAACAAAAAAAAAATCACGTCCAACATCCTCCCTGCGGGAACTGCCATCGAGTTAAAGCTTACATACCTGACAGGATGGTGATAATTTAGTTGCTGTAGAAAAGAAATCATCTGGCAAGTAGTGAAACACCAGACTGAAGCTCGAAAGACGTGGCATAGTACACACCCATTGGGTCAAGTCACTTCCCGTTGAGGACAGTGGTTTTTCAGGAGAATGGAACCTGTAGATGTTGTGAATTTTCAATTTCAGATCTTGAATCTGTGGAAGTAACACAAACAAACCATGAAAAAGTCATGGAGGAATAGAATGTCATGTATCCTGAATCCATATACTTACATGTATTGCCACTACTATGCATTCAAACAAAACGTATTAGTTACATTAATTTACTGTCCTGCTGCGATTATCTACTTGCTTTCATGTACAGTGCTTCTTACTTGCATTTCTTTATATATTTGTTTGTGTGTGTGTGTGTTTGTGTGTTTGTGTATTTGTGTTATTCCAATACGTTTGGGGTTGTTATGTATATCAAAAGACGTCGTTGCCTTGCTAAATCATGGGTTTTCATAAATGTATGTGGCAGTCTTAACAAATCAAGGTTCAATTTCCTTGACGGTATATTCAGTTATGGAGGTGTGATACGTAAGCCTCATAATGATTCCTCAAATCATCAATGATAAGCCGAACATTTCGATTGATGTCGATGTCATTAACTATTTATGTCACGGTTTTATTAGTTTTTTTGTTTGCTTGTTTGTTTGTTTGTTTGTTTGTTTTTCTAATGATGTGTGATCACAGGAGCATAGAAAACAGTCTACTACAGACAAACATGAGCTTCATTAGTTGATGTATACCTCTCCCAAAGAGCTTACACAGTTTATATCCAAGAGGGGATTTAATTCCTCCTAAATTGGCACATAAGTCTGGAAGGATTGTTCTTTTTCTAACATTGTCTGTCACGAAGATCTTAATTCTTATGTTCTAGGTATAGCCTTCCATATGATATCGGCAATTGCAAGTTTTTCTAACTCTCATAAATTCATTGACCCTGCCTATGGCCTTTTCCCTTGGGGTGCCCTTCAACTTCCTAAAGGACATATATCAGCCAAGTTTGGTCATAAACAGACATAGGATCAAACGTTTTTGAACCATAATCAAAACGCACCGTATAAACATAACATTGGGCCCTAAAAGTTCGTTGACCCCTGTCTATGACATTTGAACATGTGTTGACCTTCAACTCTAAAAGAGGCATGTACCTTCAAAGTTTTGTCACAAATAGACATATACATCAAAAGTTATGAGCCATAATCAAAGTGCGCCGTAAAAACTTAACATTCGGCAATGAAGTTCATTGACCCCTGCCTGTGACATTTGACGTTGATGTGACCTTCACGTTTCGTTGAATGTGTACCTTTAAATAACCACTCTTCCCTTCAAGTTTGATTGAAATTGATGTCCTCGGTAGAAAGTTATTCAAGTTTTTGTAGCGTTACGGACGAAGGACGGACGGACAGACAGATGACGTAGGTGATCCCTTATAGTCTCCCCTTACCTCCGGTGGGCTCGACAAAAACGGAGAAATTGGAAACTGTTGAGCTAGATAAATTGTGTCAAATCATGATGCACAAATCCGCCAATGAATCTTGTTTTCAACAACCGCCCCCCCCCCCCCAAAAAAAAGGCTCAATTGTTGTATACCAGCATTTGTTTGTAGAGGAATGCCCATGGATGTATGCGGGGGTTATTTATGATATCATGTTGCAATTCCCTATAACCATGCAGATCCCACCATGAACACTTCACTCATAAATCTTACAATGACCCCATTCATTTTCATTCCCTTGCTTATTCTGGTTATGGTTCATGTCGATGTCGATGTCAGAAATTTTGCAGCTCAACTTTCATTCACCAATGTCAGAGATGATTTCACACCTATCACTTTTACCATCTCCACACAGCGAAATACAACGGCGTTATTACGCACTCCTCTATTCAAACCTATTTACTATTTAGGGTAAATGTGAAATGCCTGGAGTCATTTCTCCAACAAGACAAGACAGTGTTAGGAAGACTGAAGTCATAACTATATCGTAGTCAATATCACCGTTTTGACCATCTTTGCTTCCTTCAAAGCAAATATTCTTTGCAGATTCCTGTCTATGATGTTTGCAAGTTAACAAATGTGTCTACGAGTGTGGTTACGAATAGATATAATGTGTACTAGAAATATTCTACATGAAAATAAGTAAATGTTAACCACTGAAATATAGAAATGAACACTGCTTAATGTTATATTGCTGTACATAAATTAGTGACAACAAAATATCTTGAGTAAAGTCAGGATGATCACCAGGCAATGATTTCTATTACAACAGATTTATATAGATAACACACTTCATAATGTACTCGAAGGTTAAATGTGAAGGGCTAGACCAAAGAAGTTTACAATAATGCCTTGGGTAAGGGTACATAGGGGCAATAAGATATCCAGTCGCTTGTACAATGAATAACAATGACAGTTTCTTTCCTCTATACACTTATGAATATTTTAATTCTTTTACGAGTATATGAATGAATGGCAACCGCATTTCATGGAGCTTTGTGCATAATTTATTTCATAAAACAATGTGTCAGACTTATTTGAGTAGAACGTTATACTGCCAAGGATGCAAAAAAAAAAAAAATGAGTAAGGTCAATCTCGAAAAAAGAGTTTGTGCTTTTCTCTAAATATATCAGTATTTTAGGACATTCTGCATTGCATAAAAGTCGTTGAAGGCAATTTCTTACTTCATACACTGAATGGCTTCATGTCAGGGCAGACTGTCGACCTGCCTGTAAATGATATTAGCTTTCGCTATGCCAATATAAACATCTAAAAATAAATACTCCTGAAGAACAGTGAAAAAAGTTTACATAATATAGCATTTTCTCTTCACATTTGAACCTCATGATCTTTTCGCCAGGTGAATCTCTATTATGGAATGCATTTATACACGTAGATTCACAAAATACCTTTAGGCACTGCAACGAAATGAGGTACAAAGTAAAAATTTCAAGAGTTGTTCTTGACCTTTGACCCTTATGACCTCCAAATTCCCAAGAGAATCACTATTAGGCAAAACATGAATATGCATTAAGTTTCATAAAGACACCTTGAATCATTTCCCAGATATGGAGAAAAAAGAAATCAGAATTTTGCATCTAAATTAACCTTTGATCCTAAATTGACCTTTGCCTCATGGCCGAACACTTTCTCTAGAGATTCGTTATTGAGAAAAACATCTTTATACTAAATACCATGAAAATATCTTCCAGTATTCCTTAGATATGAGAAAAATATTAAAATCCAAGCATTTCACCTTGACCTTTGACCTTGAGCCCCAAAAGTGATAGACGCAACTTCATCCACTCTTAAATACATTTGCCAAGTTTTATCAGGATACGTCAAACGATTTTTAGTTAAGCTGTCCACAAAACTGATTACGGACGGACGGACGGACGGACAACACTGAAACATAATGCGTAAGGAAGAGGCGGTAAAAGGGAAAAAAAGACAGGAAGACCATCATTTCAATTTTTTTTCACAAAAAAAAAACTTCATAGACCAGAAATATTACAAAGTTGCAGAATGAATTTGTGGAGTTGGAACCAATGTGATAATAAATAAATCCTTTGGTCAGTATAGGCGCAATACTATTTCAATTCGTTACCATATTTTATGTCTATTATACTTGTTTACGTCCTAATTCTCTTATAGTTCTGATTACTCGAATGACAATCGACAAAAAAATATTGGAGCTTTGTGCATCATTTGTTTCATATCAAAGAAGATCAAATATTGTGGAATTAAACTCCATAACATGAGAAACGTTCTGTAAGGAGTTGATTTGAATCTAATTTAAATACCCTCCAGTCTGGGAGGAAGTGAATTTCCATATGAATTTAGTCGGGTTGGAGGCATCCCATCATGCAGGTGTTTGACAGCTATTGTTTCCCGGCATAGTTAAGTTTGCAGCAGCCAGCGTATGTATAGGCAGGCTCACAAGAAGTGAAGCTGCCACACCCTGTCTTGCCACCAGACAAACCAGAAGCTGCAGAGCCTTGTCTAGCAGTGATGCCACAACTGGGGTGTCCAAGGCCCAACTGTAAGTTTCAGTTTGTCTTACTTATAACTTTGTAGTATGGATAATGGTTTAAGTTTGCTCAGATAGTAATTGTTCCTGTATAGTTATATTTCTGGCGGTAAGCCGTAATTGATACCAGGACAGTTTAGAAGCCCCTCCTTATTGTCTGCAGTTGTGATATGAATACAGTGTAAGTTAATTCAAGAAAGTTGATATAGGGTTTTTTGTTTGTATTCAAGTTTGATATGAGGAGGACGGAAGGTAATTGTAAGGTAAAAGAACAATTTTGATAACTGAAGTCCGAAGTATAGTGTGTCTGTGTTACAATAATTATGCGGAATTGTGTCCCCGCGTAGTGAATTGTAATGATGATGATGCTGTAGGTCTAATTGTCTGCTGTACATTTTGAGATTAGGGTACATTTGAGAGGCCCTTGTGATATTTCTGTATTCTTTATATAAATGGCTAAAATAGGCTGTCTGAATGTATATATAATGCCCTCATTACGTTTGTGAGTTGGTGACGGCAACAAGGTAAAGGTATTATAGAAGTGGATAATTATTGTAAGACAGTTGTCCCGTAAGATGTTGTTTGTAATATTTTTCCAGACGGCTGTTAAGGGTATAGTGGAGCTTCGTCCAGATAAGCTCACGCAATCACCGGGTCGAGACTCCACAGGTGTCTCCTGTTCAGCCGCTGCCTGATCCGTTTGCCCGGATTTCCCTCGCCGAGTTTGAGTCACACCCCCTCCACAATAACGCCGGTTACACGGGGCTGGATCCGTCGCCTTCGCTGAACCGCGGTTGACCGGTCGAAGGACGTCGTTGTCGCCCCGACACATTCTCCTAGCGCTCCGCGTTCGCCGTCTCCAAGGACACAAGGCTGTCGTCACATATATGGAGAACGCCGATTCGCGAAGCAAATTCAGTATAATAACATTCCCCATTAACTGATAAACCGGAACCACAAGTTTGCACTGAACTGAACTCTGAACGCTGATCGACATTATGGTCAGGGATATTTTGTTGTGGCAAGCCACATACCCACGCCGTCTCATATTTATGTCAATATTGTGAGAAGTGCCATGGTACTTGGTTACTTAGTTTATAAGTCGAAAGATTAACATTGAGAGTTTTTAGTTTTGGAGTTAGGTGTTTAGTATTTGATGTATGGGATAACAGTCATTTAATCCGCGTGATATGTTTAAGCTCTGAGCTCAGAAGATTATATTGTACGACCGGATGTATGATTTGAAGACTTAATTACACGTTAATAAATGCACACATAACATCAACGGTACCCTGTCTCTGTATATTTCATTTCGGGTGATCAAACTGCCTCATCTAGATCAATAAGCTAGTTCACGTGTAACACACTGTGACACGTTCAAAGAATGAGTCAAGTCCATCAGAATGAAAAAAAAAAAATAACGAAAACGTGTAAGCGTTTCACCTATTTATAATCTTTGGCATTTTTCATTCCGCAAAGTCGCAGATTTTGTAATTCATACATTGAGTGAACTGAATATTGGAAGAAATCATTTAGATATAAATATGCTAAAGGAATACAATGACCTTCCCATGGATATTAACATTTCTCCCAGTGTTCATATATTTAGATATGAAATGGGTATGCTTAAGGCCACTGCCAAGTTGATTTATTATTATTCTTTTTTTTGTGGTGAAAAAGAGTTATTATTGAGTTATTTGAATTAGTATACAGGGTATTGTCAGCTATGATTTATAATTTTTCCCCTTCTCTTTCGTTTCCATCATATTCTTTTGCTATTTGCTATTCGATTTTGTTTTTTTTTTCTTTCTCTCAACTTATGTATTTTAAATACTCCAGTTTTACAAGTTATACTTCATATTCAAATGTTTTATTTGTATAACTTACATGTTCTGGACCCCACAGAAAACCAGCGATGCCATGATGGCATCGCTGAATATGGGCCATCGAACCGTTGTTTTTTATACGGAATATAAAATCAATCAATCAATCAATCAATCAATCAATAAATAAATACTGTTGGGAAGAAAAGAGTAACCAGTAAGCCATGCTAATCGAACTCACAAGACTGAGATCTATATATGATGAATAATTACTTCGACAGAGGTAAATCCTATACATGACATGTAGCTCTTTGGTTTTTGTGTTTTGTATTTTCTAAAGAAACCACAAAAAAAAAAAAATCACGTCCGATATCCTCCCTGCGGGAACTGCCATCAAGTTAAAGCTTACATACCTGACAGGATGGTGATAATTTAGTTGCTGTTGAGAAGAAATCATCTGACAAGTAGTGAAACTCCAGACTGAAGCTCGAAAGACATGGCATAGTACACACCCATTGGGTCAAGTCTCTTCCCGTTGAGGACTGTGGTTTTTGTGGAGAGCGGAACAGGTACTCGTAGTCAATTTCCAATTTCAGATCTTGAATCTGTGGAAGTAACACAAACCAAGAAAACACCATGGAGGAATAGAATGTCATGTATCATGTATTTAATCATATGCTTACATTTATTGCCACTATCATGCATTCAAACAAAACGTACACGTGTATTAGTTACATTTACTGTCCTGGTGCGAGAATATTCTTACTTTCATGTATAACTCTCTAAAAAAAATCGAGTGAAGATATTCACTCTTAAAAGAGTGAATACAAAAAAGAGTGCATTTAGAGTGAAATTGGAGTGATATTTGAGTGAAAAAGCTCATTTTCACTCATTTTGGAGTGACCTCAGGGATCACTCGAAGATTTTCTTTTTTGTATTCACTCTTTTAGGAGTGAATATTTTCACTCGATTTTTTTTTTTTTAGAGAGTACAGTGTTTCTTACTTGCTTTCTATTTATTTGTTTGTTTGTGTGTGTGTGTGTGTGTGTGTGTGTGTGTGTGCTTGTCTTATTCCCGTACGCTTTGGGTTGTTTTGTATATCAAAAGACGTCGTTGCCTTGCTGCATTGAGTTTCCATAGCTGAATGTGGCAGTCCTAACAAATCACGGTTCAATTTCCTTGACAGTATATTCAGTTTAATATGGAAGTGTGATACGACAAGGTCGTAAGCCTCATAATGATTCCTCAAATCATCAATTATAAGCCGAACATTTCGATTGATGTCGATGTCATTATTTGGCTATTTATGTCGCGGTTTTATTAGTTTTTTGTTTGTTTGTTTGTTTGTTTGTTTGTTTTTCTAATGATATGTGATCACAGGAGCATAGAAAACAGTTTGTAGTTACAGACTCACATGGGCTTCATTAGTTGATGTACGCCTCTCAAAAACAGCTTACACAGTATGTCTAAGCAGGGATTTAATTCTTCCTAAATTGGCACATAAGTCTGGAATGATTGTTCTTTTTTTTACATTGTGTGTCATTAAGATCTTAATTCTTATGTTCTAGGTATAGCCTTCCTCATGATATCGGCAAGGGCAAGCTTTTCTAACTCCCATGAATTCATCAACCCCGCCTATGACTTTTACCTTGTGGTGCCCTTCAACTTAGGGACATTTACCAGCCAAGGTTGGTCACAAACGGACTAAGATCAAACGTTTTGAGCCACAATCAAAACGCGCCGTATTAACATATTGTGACGGTTTTTGAAATAAGAATAATGCTGCATACGATTATGTTGTACGTGTACCACTATTCACCTATATTCGCCACGAGTATTCACGAACCCTGTTGACCCCTTCGATGTGATTGTTAAATGCTGACACCATCATGTTTCGAACTGCTATGCTGACACCATCATGTTTCGAACTGTTACAGTTTCATCTAATAATGCATCGCTGATCTGATTCTCCATCCACAGAACTAGTTCAGCCCGATACCAAATACCTGGTCCAGTTGCATGCTCACTAGATCGGTCCGCCTTGATTCTAAAATTGCCCTCCTTTGACCAAGCTTGAATGTAGACCAGACCGACTTGATCTCAGAAAGATATAGGTCATGACCCAGTTATACATCCACGCGCCTCTGCCTTCTTTGAGAAACTGGATGACCCAGTTACACATCGTTCGCATGGTAACTGGATCGCCCAGCTTTATGGCACGCGACATCCCCAGATCGTATATAAACGTCTGTTTTGGTAATTACGGGGGGAGAAGAGAGGAGAAAAGAATTCCCTTTACGCCCTGCTTTTACGAGACTGGACTAGGAGTTAGTAGTTCGAGACCGCATGATGTGTTAGCCCTTTTAATGTCTCGCTGTTACATGTGTGATGTTGTTTTGACGCTCGTCTTTTCAGTACGTGATGTCTTCTTTTAATAAAATACGAATAAAGTGAACTCGATACTTCTATTGTATTTAATTGAACTCTCCTCTACGACAAATTGTATGGGATATATGCGTGTGCGTGAAAACATAATTTGAACTCTCGCCATCCATGACATGCATCCACAACTCTCATCACAAACGCACCCAGAAAATTCGTCGCAATATAACATTGGGTCTTAAAAGTTCGTTGACTCCTGTATGTGACCTTTGAACAAAAAAAAAAAACACTTCATAGAGCACAAATATCACAGAGTTGCAGAATGAATTTATGGAGTTGGAACTAATGCAACAATAAATAAATCCTTTGGTCAGGATAGGCGGAATACTGTTTCAATTCGTTACCATATTTTATGTCTATTATATTGTTTACGTCTTAATCCTCCTATAGTTCTGATTACTTGAATGACAATCGACAAAAATATTGGAGCTTTGTGCATCATCTGTTTCATATCAAAAGAGATCAGATATTGTGGAATGAAACTCTGTAACATGAGAAACGTTCAAAGAATGAGTCAAGTCTATCAGAATGAAAAAGAAAATAGCGAAAACGTGTAAGCGTTTCACCTAACTAATTATAATCTTTGCCATTTTTTCACTCCGAAAAGTTGCAGATTTTGTAATTCATACATTGAGTGAACTGAATATTGGAAGAAATCATTTAGATATAAATATGCTAAAGGAATACAATGACCTTCCCATGGATATTAGAATTTCTTCCAGTGTTCATATATTTAAATCTGAAATAAGTATGCTTAAGGCCACTGCCAAGTTGATTTATTTTTTTTTGTGTGGTAAAAAAGAGTTATTACTGAATTATTTGAATTAGTATACAGGGTATTGTCAGTTATGATTTATGATTGTTCCCCTTCTCTTTCGTTTCCATCATTTACTTTTGCTATTTGCTATTCGATGTTGTTGTGTTGTTTTTTTTTTTCTCTCAACTTATGTATTTTAAATACTCCAGTTTTACAAGTTATGTATTTCATATTTGAATATTCAATTTGTATAACTTACATGTTCTGGACCCCAGAGAAAACCAGCGATGCCATGTTGGCATCACTGAATATGAGTCATCTTGCCGTTGTTGGTTTTATGCGGAAAATATAACCAATTAATCAATCAATCAATCAATCAATCAATCAATCAATAATGTTGGGAAGAAAAGAGTAACCAGCAAGCCATGCTAATCGAACTGACTAGACTGAGATCTATATACGATGAGTAATTGTCCCCGCCGTACGAGTTCGAGCAGGGGACTATGAAACAGGCTCGGTACGTGTGTGTGTCCGTGTGTGTGTCCGTGTGTGTGTCCGCGTGTGTGTCCGCGTGTGTGTCCGTGTGTGCGTCCGTGTGTTATCAAAATGTTCAATTTGCTACTTCTCTGTCATTTATGAGCCAATTTTGATTCTGTTTGCTTTATATGATAGCACTACATGGGAGCTTTGAAATAGAATTTTGACCTTTGACTTCTTCGACCTTTGACCTTGATTTGTGACCTTGACCTTTGACCTATATTTTACATTTTGCTACAAAACGCTACTCCTTCGCCATTTCTAACCCAATTTCGCTTCCGTTTGCTTTATGTGATGGCACTAGTTGAGGGCTTCAAAACTTCTACACAGAATTTTGACCGTTGACTTCTTTGACCTTTCACCTTGATTTTTGACCTATATTGTACATTTTGCTACAAAATGCTACTCCTTCGCCATTTCTAACCCGATTTCGATTCCATTTGCTTTATGTGATGGTACTAGGTGAGGGCTTCAAAACTTCTACACAGAATCTTAACCTTTGACTTCTTTGACCTTTGACCTTGATTTTTGACCTAGATTGAACATTTTGCTACAAAATGCTACTCCTTCGCCATTTCTAATCCAATTTCGCTTCCGTTTTCTTTATTTAATGGTACTAGGTGAGGGCTTCAAAACTGCTACACAGAATTTCGACCTTTGACTTCTTTGACCTTTGACCTTGATTTTTGACCTATATTGTACATTGGCTACAAAATGCTACTCCTTTGCCATTTTTAACCCGATTTCGATTCCGTTTGCTTTATGTGATGGCACTAGGTGAGGGCTTCAAAACTTCTACACAGAATTTTGACCTTAGACTTCTTTGACGTTTGACCTTGATTTTTGACCTATTTTGTACATTTTGCTACAAAATGCTATTTCCGGCGAGGACATATATTACGCACCGCGTAATTTCTACTTTTCCTTGTTACTTCTACAGAGGGAAATCCTACGAGAAATGTAGCTCTTTGGTTTTTGTGTTTTGTATTTGCTAAAGAAACAAAAAAAAAATAAATCACGTCCAATATCCTCCCTACGGGAACTGCCATAAAGTTAAAGCTTACAGGCTTGTGCCGAAAGGGTGGGTTGGGTGGTGGCACGTCACGTTAACGGGAACACCACCCTTCGTCCAAAGCCCCCCCCCCCCCCCGGTTTTGCCAAAAGGGTGCGTTGGGAGACATGGGAGCGTTGGGTCACGTCGTGTTGACTGGAACCCCTCCCTTCGTCCAAAGCCCCCCCCCCCCCCCCGGTTTTGCCGAAAGGATGCGTTGGTACTTTTTCTCATATAATATTAAAAGACGAGTTTTAAATTTATATTAAACCTTCAAACGACCATTTCAAAGAGGCTATCGTCCAGATCGGTTTACACTCTATTACCACTTGGTCTACAGCCAGTTGGTCTGATAGACTGTTTAATGTCAGTTGGTCTAATAACCAGTTGGTCTAGTCATAATCTTTTTTTTTCCAATTACTGTTTTGTCTAATTGCTATTTGGTTTAATTACTACATTACAGGGCATGGATCATGTGGATAATCAGTGGCTTATCTATATATAGTCCAGCTGCTGGGGGTGCCGACCTGGCACTATGGGGGAGGGGCGGGGGACCCTAAAATTTACCCTAATCTTATTTCATGTGTATAAACATCTGTTTTCTCCCTCAATGCAGGGTTAGCGGGTAGTCCGTAGTCGTAGAAAAAGCCCCCCCCCAAAAAAAAAAAAAAAAAAAAATATATATATATATATATATATATATATATATATAGGCCAGTTGGTCATACAGACGAAATAATGATTGGACCGAATGGTACCTGATTAGACCAGGAGGCTGGCTATTAGACCAAATGACAATAAGATCAATGGTTATTGGATTAAATGGGTGTAGACTAAATGATGATAGACAGAGGCTAGACCAACTGGGCAATGGACCAAAATTAATGATATGTACACCAAATTTATATAGGACAAATCTGGTTTTAGACCATTTGATGATTGGACGAAATGGAATTAGACCAACTCATAATAGACCAAATCGGTATTTGATGATGAAAATTGGTGTTAGACCAAAAATAGACCAAATGGCTATTAATAGACGAATTGACTGTAGACAAAATAGTAATTAAACCAAATAACAATTAGACCAAACAGTAATTGGACGAAATGATGACTAGACCAACTGGTTATTAGACCAACTGATATTAAACAGTCTATTAGACCAACTGGCTGTAGACCAAGTGGTAATAGAGTGTAAACCGATCCGGACGATAGCCTCTTTGAAATGGTTGTTTGAAGGTTAAATATAAATTCAAAACTCTTCTTTTAATATTACATGAGAAAAAGTACCAACGCACCCTTTCGGCAAAACGGGGGGGGGGGGGGGCCTTTGGACGAAGGGTGGGGTCCCAGTCAACGCGACGCGACCCAACGCTCCCAACGCACCCTTACGACAAAACCGGAGGGGGGGGGGGGGGGCTTTGGACGAAGGGTGGTGTTCCCATTAACGCGACGCGCCACCACCCAACCCACCCTTTTGGCACAAGCCAAGCTTACATACCTGACATGACGGTGCTAATTTAGCTGCTGTTGAGAAGAAATCATCTGGCAAGTAGTGAAACTCCAGACTGAAGCTCGAAAGACGTGGCATAGTACACACCCATTGGGCCAAGTCTTTTCCCGTTGAGGACTGTGGTTTTTGCGGAGAGCGGAACAGGTACTCGTAGTGAATTTCCAATTTCAGATGTTGAATCTGTGGAAGTAACACAAACCAAGAAAACACCATGGAGGAATGTCATGTATCATGTATTAAATCATATGCTTACATTTATTGCCACTACCATGCATTCAAACCAAACGTACACGTGTATTAGTTCCATTTACTGTCCTGCTGCAAGAATATTCTTACTTTCATGTACAGTGTTTCTTACTTGCTTTCTATTTATTTGTTTGTGTGTGTGTGTGCTTGTCTTATTCCCGTACGTTTTGGGTTGTTTTGTATATCAAAAGACGTCGTTGCCTTGCTGCATTGAGTTTCCATAGCTGAATGTGGCAGTCCTAACAAATCACGGTTCAATTTCATCAGGGGTGGATCCAGGAATTCTGTAAAGGGGGGGGTGACTAATATTTCTGGTGTCACTCCCGCGTTTTAATTCATTGTTTTTCTTTTTATTACTTTTTTTCCGAAAAATAAAGGGAGGGGGGCGTGCGCCGGTTGCGCCCCCCCCCCCCCCCTCTGGATCCGATGGATTCAGTAATGGAAGTGTGATATGTAAGCCTCATAATGATTCCTCAAATCATCAATTATAAGCCGAACATTTCGATTGATGTCTATGTCATTATTTGACTATTTATGTCGCGGTTTTATTAGTTTTTTTTTTTTTTTGTCTGATGTGTGATCACAGGAGCATAGAAAACAGTTTGTAACTACAGACAAACATGAGCTTCATTAGTTGATCTACATCTCTCCCAAACAGCTTACTCAGTTTATGTCTAAGCAGGGATTTAATACTTCCTAAATTGGCACATAAGTCTGGAATGATTGTTCTTTTTTCACATTGTGTGTCATTAAGATATTAATTCTTATGTTCTAGGTATAGCCTTCGTCATGATATCGGCACGTGCAAGTTTTTCTGACTCCCATGAATTCATTGACCCCGCCTATGACTTTTACCTTATGGTGCCCTTCAACTTAGGGACATTTACCAGCCAAGGTTGGTCACAAACGGACTAGGATCAAAAGTTTTGAGCCACAATCAAAACGCGCCGTATTACCATAACATTGGGTCTTAAAAGTTCGTTGACCCCTGCATGTGACCTTTGAACATTTGTTGACCTTGAACTCCTAAAGAGGCATCTACTATCAAAGTTCTGTTACAAACAGACATATACATTAAAAGTTTCAAGTTCAAGTTCAAGTTCAATAGTTTATTGTTATTAATGTAAGTTATGAGCCATAATCGAAATGTGCCGTATAAAAACTCAACATTCGGCCATAAAGTTCATTGACCCCTGCCTGCAAAATTTGACCTTGAGGTGACCTTCGTGTTTGGTAAAATGTGTACCTTTCTATAATCCCTCTTCCCACCACGTTTGATTGAAAATAAAGTCATCAGTAGAGAGTTATTCAAGTTTTTGTAGCGTTACGTACGAACGACGGACGGACGAACAGACGCAGTAAGCACGATCCCTTAGTCTCCCCGCACCTCCGGTGGGCTCGATAAAAACGGAGAAATTGGAAATTGTTGAGCTACATGAATTGAGTGAAATCATCATGCGGAAATCCGCCAATGAATCTTGTTTTTCAACCCCCCCCCCCCATAAAAGTAGAGGAAAGCCCATGGACGTATACGGGGCTATTTATGATATCATGTTGCAATTCCCCATAACCAGGCAGATCCGATCATGAACATTTCGCTCATAAATTTTACAATGACCATAATTTATTCATTTCCCTTCCCTTGCTAATTACATTATATTAATGTCGATGTCAGAAATTTTGCTGCTCAACTTTCATTCACCGACGTCAGGGATGATGTCATGTATCACCCCCAAATGTAATATCAACGCTAAATGTAATATCGACCCTAAATGTAATACACCTTAACCCTAAATGTAATAACAACCCTAAATGAATACATTTTAACGCTAAATGTAATAATCGAGTCAACCCTAAATGTAATAACCGGAGACAAACCTAAATGTAATACATGTCAACACTAAATGTAATATCGACCCTAAATGTAATACATGTCAACAATAAATGTAATATCGACCCTAAATGTAATACCTTTTAACCCTAAATGTAATATCGACCCTAAATGTAATACATCTTAACCCTAAATGTAATATCGACCCTAAATGTAATACACCTGAACCCTAAATGTAATAACAACCCTAAATGTAATACATTTCAACCCTAAATGTAATATCGACCCGAAATGTAATACGTCTTAACGCTAAATGTAATAACAATCCTAAATGTAATATCGACCCGAAATGTAATACGTCTTAACGCTAAATGTAATAACAATCCTAAATGTAATACATTTTAACGCTAAATGTAATAACAATCCTAAATGTAATTCATGTCAACCCTATAAATGTGATACATCTTGACGCTTAATGTAATTACCACCGTAAAAGTACAAACCTCATTATAGAGAGTGTAACCTACGCAGAATATCAGGCAAAAGGTCAGGGGGTATATGAAAGGGATATGATCCAACTTTTTATAGCGCTCTTGAAAGAGCAGCAATAGTTGCTTAGATTTGTTTTTGTTGTTTACCCAGGCAAAGATCACACAGTCTTATTAATTCCTTTGTTTGCTGCAAAGTGAATTAGGTACATTCAACAGAGTTTCTTTTTAATCTATACCTTTATCATATAATCACATAAACATTTTGTATTCCAATCTTCATTCAATGTTCATGTTTGTTTAAAGTTTTGATGAAAAGAAAAAAAATGGGCAAAAATTCTTTGCAAGGAAATTCTGAATATGAATAATATTGCAAGAAAAAAGAATATACCTACTGATGAAACGGGATGATAGAGCAAGTAGATTGAGAAATTAGAAATTAGAAAGATTTGGAAAGATTCGCAAATTTTTTACGAACCATCATTATCTATGTAATGTTTCAATGACGAAATATCTGTCACACATTGACATGGCAGCAAATCACTGTCCGAAATATTAGCCTCATGACATTGTTCACTACTCCTGGTAATCACTACTATACTTAGTGACACGAAACTGGGACAATTGGTCATGGGGAGGGTACTCGAAATAAATTTGAAAATGCCAGTGAAGCAAAAAGAAACAGCTGTCTTTTTTATCGTCTTGAGTCACCATTTGTGTATTGACTTTCCTATGATATATGAATGTAAGGCAAACTGACTTAACTTTTGCCCATTTTTTGTTCTTTTTCAACAAAACTCTAAGCAATAATGAACACTGAATAAAGATTGGAATACAAAATGTTTATGTGATAGTATGATAGAGGTAATAAATTCAGGAACTATGTCACATGGACCTAATTAACTTTGCAGCAAACAACAGATTTTATAAGACTGTGTGATTTTTACCTGGGTAAACAACAAAAACAAGTCTAAGCAACTATTGTCGTTCTTTCAAGAGTATCTCCTTCGTATACCCCCTGACATTTTGCCCCATATTCTGCGTTGCTTACCCTACCTATAATCAGGTGTATTACATTTAAGGTCGTAATTACATTAAGCGTTGAATATAATATTTGATACGGTTGACATGAACTACATTTAGGATTGTTATTACATTTAGCGTTAAAATGTATTACATTTAGGGTTGTTATTACATTTAGCGTTAAGATGTATGACACCTATAGGGTCGATATTATACATTTAGCATTAAGATGTAATACATTTAGGGTTGTTATTACATTTAGGGTTGAAATGTTTTACATTTTGGGTTGTTATTACACTTAGGGTTGAGGTGTATTACATTTAGGGTCGATATTACATTTAAGGTTGAAATATATTACATTTAGGTTGTTATTACATTTAGGGTTGAGGTGTATTACATTTAGGGTTGACATGTATTACATTTAGGGTTGTCTCCGGTTATTACATTTAGGTTTAAAATGTATTACATCTAGGGTTGACTCGATTATTACATTTAGCGTTCAAATGTGTTACATTTATGGTTGTTATTACATTTAGGGTTAATGTGTATTACATTTAGGGTCGATATTAGATTTAGCGTTGATATTACATTTAGGGGTGATACATGTCACACCTATCACTTTTACTATCTACCACAGAGCGAAATACAACCGCGTTAATACACATTCCTCTATTCAAACCTATTTATTATTTAGTGTAAATGTGAAATGCATGGAGCCATTTCTTCAATGAGTGTTAGGAAGATTGAACTCATAATTATATTGTAGTCAATGTCATCGTTTTGACCATCTTTGCTTCCTTCAAAGCAAATATTCTTTGCAGATTCCTGTCTATGATGTTTGCAAGTTAACAAATGTGTCTACGAGTGTGGTTACGAATAGATATAAAGTGTAGTAGAAATATTGTACATGAAAATAAATAAATGTTAACCAATGAAATATAGACAAGAACACTGCTTAATGCTACATCACTGTACAAAAATTAGTGACAACAAAATGACTTCAGACAAGTCAGGATGATCACCAGGCAATGATTTTATTACAACAGATTTATATAGATAACACACTTCATAATGTACTCGAAGGTCAAACTTGAAGGGCTAGACCAAAGAAGTTTACAATAATGATTTGGGCAAGGGTATATAGGCGTAATAAACCATCCAGTCGCTTGTACAATGAATAGTAATGCACATCTTCTTTCCTTTGTACATTTGGGAATAATTGAAGTCTCTTACGAGTATTCGAAGGAATGGCAACCGCATTTATTTATAACCTTTAGTATTTTTCATCCTGCAAAGTTACAGATTTTGTAATCGATACATTGAGAGATTTAATGTTGGGAAGACAAGAGTAACAAGTAACCCATGCTAATCGAATTCCCTACACACTAAGAAAAAAAAAATGGTTCACTCTTGCACCTTTTAAGGGTGCAAAGTGATGTCACACTGGTGGCTCCCTATGGGTGTTATCTTGCACCCTCAAGAAATTGGTGCAAAAGTTGCACCATGGTGCAATGGTATAATTTTGCACCCTGTGGGCGCACCTTTGCACCTCCATAGAGGATGCAACATTGCACCCTTTATTGAGGGTGCGAAGTTCTTCCCTTGGGTGCATATTTCCACCCACACTAAGTGGTGCTAAGTCTCACCCTTTTCTTGAGGGTACATCTTTCCACCCTCACTAATTGGTGCTGAGTTGCACCTTGAGGGTGTGATCTTTCTCCCTTTAATTTTCGGCGCAACTTTGCACCCTTTCTTGCCTCTACTTTTGGTGCAACTTTACACCTTTCGTGAGGGTGCAAAGAAGCACCCAAAGTTCCAAGATTGTAGCCTCTCTTGAGGGTGCGATTTTGTGCCATATATATAGGTATAATGTTGCACCTAAAAGTATGTGGTGCTTATTTGATCCATGGCTGCTGCAAAATTGCTTCTTTAAAGGAGACAATCAGTGTCACTGTCTACGCCTTTAGAGGCGCAATGTTGCCCAGTAACCTCAAGTGCACCTTGAGATTACTGGGCAATATTGCGTCTCTAGAGGAACAGGCAGTGACACTGATTGGCTCCTTTAAAGAAGCAATTTTGCAGCAGTTATGGATGAAATAAGCACCACATTTTTGCAACATTATACCTATAAGGTATATACTTGACATGAACTACATTTAGGATTGTTATTACATTTAGCGTTAAAATGTATTACATTTAGGGTTGTTATTACATTTAGCGTTAAGATGTATGACACCTATAGGGTCGATATTATACATTCAGCATTAAGATGTAATACATTTAGGGTTGTTATTACATTTAGGGTTGAAATGTTTTACATTTTGGGTTGTTATTACACTTAGGGTTGAGGTGTATTACATTTAGGGTCGATATTACATTTAAGGTTGAAATATATTACATTTAGGTTGTTATTACATTTAGGGTTGAGGTGTATTACATTTAGGGTTGACATGTATTACATTTAGGGTTGTCTCCGGTTATTACATTTAGGTTTAAAATGTATTACATCTAGGGTTGACTCGATTATTACATTTAGCGTTCAAATGTGTTACATTTATGGTTGTTATTACATTTAGGGTTAATGTGTATTACATTTAGGGTCGATATTAGATTTAGCGTTGATATTACATTTAGGGGTGATACATGTCACACCTATCACTTTTACTATCTACCACAGAGCGAAATACAACGGCGTTATTACACATTCCTCTATTCAAACCTATTTATTATTTAGTGTAAATGTGAAATGCCTGGAGCCATTTCTTCAATGAGTGTTAGGAAGATTGAACTCATAATTATATTGTAGTCAATGTCATCGTTTTGACCATCTTTGCTTCCTTCAAAGCAAATATTCTTTGCAGATTCCTGTCTATGATGTTTGCAAGTTAACAAATGTGTCTACGAGTGTGGTTACGAATAGATATAAAGTGTAGTAGAAATATTGTACATGAAAATAAATAAATGTTAACCAATGAAATATAGACAAGAACACTGCTTAATGCTACATCACTGTACAAAAATTAGTGACAACAAAATGACTTCAGACAAGTCAGGATGATCACCAGGCAATGATTTTATTACAACAGATTTATATAGATAACACACTTCATAATGTACTCGAAGGTCAAACTTGAAGGGCTAGACCAAAGAAGTTTACAATAATGATTTGGGCAAGGGTATATAGGCGTAATAAACCATCCAGTCGCTTGTACAATGAATAGTAATGCACATCTTCTTTCCTTTGTACATTTGGGAATAATTGAAGTCTCTTACGAGTATTCGAAGGAATGGCAACCGCATTTCGTTCAGCTTTGTGCGTAATTTGCTTCATAAAAGCAATGCATCAGACTTACAAGAGTGAAAAGTTATACTGCCATACAAGTCCAAAGAATGAATAAAGTCCATCTCGAAAAAAAAAAAGTTTGTGCTTTTCTCTAAATATATAAATATTTTAGGACATTCTGCATTGCAGAAAGGTCGTTGGAGGCAATTTTTCATTTCATACACTAAATGGCTTAATGTCAAGGTAGACTGTCGACCTGCCTGTAAATAATATTACCATTTACTATGCCGAGATATAGATCGAAAAATCAGTACCCTTCTAAAAAAAAAAAAAAAAAAAAAAAAAAAAAAGTTAGATGAATTATTATAGCATTTTCTCCTGACATTTCAAGTTTGATTTTGGCCAAGTAGATCTCTATTATGGAATGCGTGGATACTGTATACACGTAGATTCATAAAATACCTTTAGGCATTGCAACGAAATGAGGAACAAAGTGAAATTTCAGGAGTTGTCCTTGACCTTTGACCCCTATGACCTCCGAATTCCCAAGAGAATCACTATTAGGCAATTAAATGAATATGCATTAAATTTCATGATAACAACTTGAATCATTTCCGAGATATGGAAAAAAAAATGAGAATTCTGCATCTAGATTAACATTTGATCCTAAATTGACCTTTGCCTCATGGCCGAACACTTTCTCTAGAGATTTGTTATAGGGTAAAACATTTATACACTAAATACCATGAAAATATCTTCCGGTATTCCTTAGATATGAGGAAAATATTAAAAACTAAGCGTTTCACCTCAACCTTTGTCCTTGGATTTGCGCATCCCAAAAGTGATTGGCGCAATTTCATCCACTCCTGAATAAATTCGCCAAGTTTTATCAGTATACGTCAAACGGTATACGCTGTCCACAAAACTGATTACGGATGACGGACAACCCTAAAACATAATGCGTCCGGCAGAGGCGGTAAAAAGAAAAAAAAATGACAGGATGGCCATCACTTCATTTTTTTTTTTCATACCACAAAAACTTCAGAGAGCACAAATATTACAGGTCCGCAGAATGAATTTGTGGAGTTGGAACTAAAGTTATGATAAATAAATCCTTTGGTCAGGATAGGCGCAATATTTTTGCAGATCATCAGATGTTCTTTCTTTTATTCTCTTTGCAGATGACTCAAATCTATTTTTTTCACACAATAATCTTCTCACCTTTGTTAATACAATAAATTCAGATTTAGAAAATGTTGCCCAGTGGATAAAAGCAAATAAGCTATCTCTTAATCTTCAAAAAACAAAATATATGCTCTTTAGTAATTCTACTGAGGCATTACATGTTCATATTGTTTTAGATGGTACTCCACTCGAAAATGTTTCCCATATAACATTTCTTGGAATAATAGTTGACAATAAGCTTTCTTGGAAATTTCATATTGACAGTATATGTAAAATTGTTTCACGTAATATTGGTATAATTAATAAGCTTAAGTTGTGTTTTCCTTTGTCGTCCCTGTTTGTATTATATTCATCCTTAATATTGCCATATCGAAATTACGGTATTCTCGCGTGGGGAAATACATATAAAACATTTTTAGATAAATTATTTTTATTGCAAAAGAAATCACTCCGTGTTATATGTCATACTGCATTTTCGTCCCATACTGACCCACTATTCTATGAGCATACAATATTGAAAATTAATGATTTGTATTTGTTTAATCTAGGACAATTTATGTATAATTATAATAAAAATAATCTCCCAAATATATTTGAAACAATGTTTCAAAGAAATCAATCCGTTCATAATTATCCAACACGGCGATCAAATGATTTCCATCTGCCATTTCTGAGAACTTTGTTGGCTCAAAACACATTGATCTACGATGGGCCAAAGTATTGAAATTCACTTCCCATCAATATTACAACAGCTCAATCTCTGAATTCCTTCAAGAATAAATTAAGATCATTTTTATTGAAGTTTTATAATATCCAACCGAGTTAGTTTGCTTTTATCATCTCAGTCAAGTCATCATTCTTTTTTACATAAGTCCTCCTTCGAATTAAGTCCCTGTCTGTGTTCTAAATATAACGATGTGTTTACTTTTTTTCTCCTGCATTCTTACCAACATAATTACGTATAATATATGTTTTGCATTACATTTAATCCAGCTTGTATTTCATCACTTATTTTACATTATGGAATCTAGATTGCTTGCGTCCACGATGGCACGTGCTGTAGTTTTTTCCCCCTTTTCTCCTTTTTTTTTTCTTTTTTTTTCTCTCTTTTTTTCCTTTTCTTTCTTTTTCCCTTCCAAATCATTTTGATGTCAGTTGACATCGGTTCATTTATTTTGTTTTATATTGCTATCTTGTGTGTTTTCTGAGGGTCCCATATCGTACAAGCTCTGCAGACCCTCCACTTCCATCCTCATCCTTAGTTGACTTGTATTACACGCTGTATATTAACAAAGATGTAATCGCATCTACTTCTCATTTCCATATTTATGTACCTTGTCAAATTGTTTTGATGGAAGTGAAAATAAAGTTGAATTGAATTGAATTGAATTGAATTGAATTGAATTGAATACTACTTCAATTCGTAACCATATTTTGTGTCTATTCTATTTGTTTATGTTTGAATCCTCTAATAGATCATATATCGTGGAATGAAACTCTATAACATGAGAAACGTTCAAAGAATGAGTCAAGTCCATTAGAATGACAACAACTAAAACGTGGAAGCGTTTCACCCAATTATGTATAACCTTTAGTATTTTTCATCCCGCAAAGTTACAGATTTTGTTACGATACATTGAGAGATTTAATGTTGGGAAGACAAGAGTAACAAGTAACCCATGCTAATCGAATTCCCTATACACACTAAGAAAAAAAAATGGTTCACTCTTGCACCTTTTAAGGGTGCAAAGTGATGTCACACTGGTGGCTCCCTATGGGTGTTATCTTGCACCCTCAAGAAATTGGTGCAAAAGTTGCACCATGGTGCAATGGTATAATTTTGCACCCTGTGGGCGCACCTTTGCACCTCCATAGAGGATGCAACATTGCACCCTTTATTGAGGGTGCGAAGTTCTTCCCTTGGGTGCATATTTCCACCCACACTAAGTGGTGCTAAGTCTCACCCTTTTCTTGAGGGTACATCTTTCCACCCTCACTAATTGGTGCTGAGTTGCACCTTGAGGGTGTGATCTTTCTCCCTTTAATTTTCGGCGCAACTTTGCACCCTTTCTTGCCTCTACTTTTGGTGCAACTTTACACCTTTCGTGAGGGTGCAAAGAAGCACCCAAAGTTCCAAGATTGTAGCCTCTCTTGAGGGTGCGACTTTGTGCCATATATATAGGTATAATGTTGCACCTAAAAGTATGTGGTGCTTATTTAATCCATGACTCCTGCAAAATTGCTTCTTTAAAGGAGACAATCAGTGTCACTGTCTACGCCTTTAGAGGCGCAGTGTTGCCCAGTAACCTCAAGTGCACCTTGAGATTACTGGGCAATATTGCGTCTCTAGAGGAACAGGCAGTGACACTGATTGGCTCCTTTAAAGAAGCAATTTTGCAGCAGTTATGGATGAAATAAGTACCACATTTTTGCAACATTATACCTATAAGGTATATACTTAGCATCACATAACCGGGTACAATTTGGTTACTTAACTACTTTAAACCTTGAATAGTGCGAACTAATGCAAGCCTGTTTGCTCAGTATATCAAACTTATGCTGTTGTTGCACTCTGATGCAAAGTAGATAGGATTGGTGTAATTTGGATCCTGTGAATCATGAAATGTGTGTGTGGAATTTGTGAGTTTTGAAATGTTAATGTAGAAGTTAACTTATAGTTGTGTTTGAATGACACATTAAAAGCAAATATTTACCCAATTACCTTTCCAATAAGGTGAGCACTGTCAGTATCTATCAAACAAACCCTCTAGGCAAGATTATACATCTGCATGAAGGAAGAGGTAAAAATATGATATACATTACGTTTTATTCAAAACGTACTTGAATACGTACTTATTCACATAATCTATAAGAATAAGATATGCTTCTTACCAGTTCACAAAGCCTGAAAAACAAAAGCATGCTACATACATTTCTAAAGTATGCACCATATCTAAAAAAAAAAAAAAAAAAAAAAAAAAAAAAAGATATAAGAGGATTTAACAAGTTGTCTGTATGCATTTTTATTTAATAAACGAATGGGCCTACACATTTCCATGCGTACAATATTCATGCAACAGTGACGTCATCATGAATCATCAAAAAGATATGTTTCCAGCACAGACATAAATTTATCTAAAATCTAAAACATGCCTTACAATTAGGAGTTTGTTTTATAACGACGATGCCAATTATCTTAAAGTCCTCATCACGACATGTTTTGGGGTTCACACTTATTTAAATCATGAGATTCTTGGCACTTAGATTACGACTACAATTTATTATGGTTTAGATACTTAATTGACATACACATACCGTATAACAGGTAGACGGGCATTTCGACGAAAACATCTAAATACAAGGTATGATTATAATATGAAAATCAAACTTGATACCAGCCTTTATGGGCTACCAATGGAGACTAGGCAGAATCGCAGTTATGTATTCAGATTTTGTTTTGGGTGATACACGCATTCCGACTGATCTGGGATCAATTCGAGTCCCTCGAGCTGAGATTCCGGAACTGCAATGAGCAAATCATCATAATGACTAACAAAGTGACTGAGAATAAGCACATGCACCAGTTTCTGTTTCGTTGTTCTATACACAGAAAGTTGTTACGTTTTCCAATCCTCTGTATAGGCACACAGAGATTTGCAGATCACCTTTGGCTATAACGCCACGGTCGCGTCCAAAATGAATGCAGCTTATCTAATTTGTAGTTTCCGAATAGGGGACTACCGTGCTAATACATATTAATCGGATGATAGACCCCGTCAAAGATTAAATTGCGTATATCGTATACCATTGTCAAATCCACTTTTTGTTCTATGCACAATTTCACTGGACTCTTATGAACCACTTAAGCATTTTATACCAAATCATGGAGTATAAGAACAATCTTATGTTATTTCCTTGAACCGGCTGCATTTTTTTAATCGAACTAAATTATATCCGTGACTTGCTCATGAATTACGGCAGAACGATTCGGTGAGGAAAGCTTTCTGTCATGTCATTACGGAAGAAGTGAACGTGTCAATATTTTGCTATTTGTTCCATGATTATTTCTGAAATGCATTAGATGTATTTTCCTAAAACATTTTTCTTTTATATATACCTACGTTGCATCCAAATGCATATTCGTTGAAAAAAATGCGGGCCATGTATTAAAAGGTCAAGATCATAGGTTAATGGAAGTAGGGTATACAACATTTCGCTAAGTTGTTGCTGTTGTTGTTGTTGTTGTTTTTTTGTTTTTGTTTTTTGTTTTTGTTTTTTTGGGGGGGAGGCATGATTCAAAGTGTCCTAAAACCTTGTATATAATACATGACGTATTTAGTTTTGTAATCACGACTCTTGCTATGTATGATGCCAAACTCTTCCCGCTCATACAAATGCAGCCGTTTCAGGAAAATAATTATGATATACATGTATTACTTCATGATTTGGTAATGCTGAAGTGGTTCATAACATTCCATTGATACTATGTATAGAACAGAAAGTGAATTTGACAATGGTATATGATATCCACAATTTACTCTTTGACAGGTTCTATCATCCGATTAATAATGTATAAATTGAATATACAGTAGTCCCCTATTCAGTAACTACATAGGTTAAGTTAGATAAGCTGCATTCATTTTGCACGCGACCACGGCGTTATAGCCAAAGATGATTGAATTCTGTAAATCTCTGTGTGCCTGCACAGGATTGGAAAACGAAACAACTTTCTGTGTATAGAACACGAAACAGAAACTGGTGCATGCATTATTCTCAGTCACCTTATTATTCATAATGATGGTTTGCTCATTGCAGTTCCGGAATCTCAGCTCGACTCGAATTGATCCCAAATGCATGCGTGTATCACCCAAAACAACATCTGTTCACATAACTGCAGTCCTCCATAGTCTCTATTGGTTGCCGATAAGGGCTGGTATCAAGTTTGATTTTCATATTATTTAGAGAACCTTGTACTTGTATTTAAATGTTTTCATCGAAATGCCCGTATATGGTATGCGTATCTCAGTTAACTCTTTAAACCATAGTTGTAATCTACGTGCCAAGAATCTCATGTTTTCAATAAGCGTGAACTCCAAGACATGTCGTGATAAGGACGTTAAGACAATTGGCATCTTCATTATAAAACGAATTCCCCTTTTACAAGACACGTTTAAAGATTTTAGATAGAAATATGGACTCGTTTGGATGCATACAAACAGCTTCTTAAATCCTCTTACATTTTGTTTTTAAGATATGGTGTATACTTTAGAAGTGTGAGAAGCATGCTCTTGTTTTAGAGGCTTTGAGCACTGGTAAGAAGCATATGTTATTCTTATAGATTATGTGAACAAGTACGCATTCAAGAACGGTTTGAATAAAACGTATCCAGACAACTGCATATCATATTTTCACCTCTTCCTTCATGCAGATGTATACTCTTGCCGAGAAGGTTTGTTTGATAGATATAGTGCTCACCTTATTGAAAAGGTAATAGGGTAAATTTTTGGTTTCAGTATATTATTCAAACACAACCAAGTTAACTTTTACATTAACATTTTCACAACTCACACATTCCACACACACACACATTTCATGATTCACAAGATGCAAGTTACACTAATCCTATTTACTTTGCAGAGTGCAACAACAACATAAGTTGTATACTGAGCAAATAGGCTATACATCAGTTCGCACTATTCAAGGTTTAGAGTAGTTAAGGAACTAAATCGTACCCGATGATGTGATGCTAAGTTGCACCTTGAGATGATGGGCAATATTGCCCCTATAAAGGAGCAGGCAGTGACACTGACTTGCTCCTTTAAAGGAGCAATTTTGCAGCAGTCATGGAGCAAATAAGCACCACATAGGTGCAACGTCATATCAATAAGGCACAAGATTGCACCCTCAAGAGAGGGTACATTCTTGCATCCTTCGGGTATAAAGTTGCACCTAAAGGTACGAGGTTGCGCCTTTTTCAAGGGGGCAAAGTTGCTCCCGAGGGTGTAACTTTCACCCTGTCTTGCGGGTACAAAGCTGCACCCAAAGTTCCAAGATTGCACCCTCAAAGCAAGGCAAAATCTTGGAACTTTGGGTGTTTCTTTGCACACTCACGAAAGGATGTAAAGTTGCACCAAGATGTAAAAGCTATATACACGGGGTGCAAAGGTGCGCCGAAAGGTAAAGGGTGCAAGATCGCACCCTCAAGAAAGGTGCAACTTTGCACCACTTAGTGTGGGTGGAAAGATGCACCCTCAAGAAGAGTTGCAATCTAGCACCACTTAGTGTGGGTGGAAAGATGTACCCAAGGGAACATTTTCGCACCCTCAATAAAGGGTTCAACTTTGCACCCTCTCTGCAGCACGGCCGTAATCTGGCAGAACCCCCTAAGTCGATTTTGGTCGATTTTCAGGTTTTGAGTGTTTTGTGTGTTTTTTCTCATGCTCTTTCAAGTGGGCCAAAAAATAAGTTGTGAATCGGTGCAGAAAGTTATTTTTAGAAAGTAATTTTGGCAAAATTCCTGAGGAGAGAGGGCGATTAATCTGGCAGTTCACTGCGGATTAAAGTCGAGATTCGAAATGAATTTTCCGATGTTAATCAGGCAGAACTGCGTAAGTCGACTTTAATACGACAACGCTTGGACCAAGGTGTTCCTGCATCCCGCCGGCGTGTTTTTTTTTAGACGGCACAGATTGGGGAAACTAAAAATCTATCGGGGACCCTATCCCCAAACCTAACCCTAATCCTAATCCTAACCCTAACCATCAAACCCTAACCCTAACCCTAACCCTAACCCCAACCCTAACCCTAACCCTAACCATAACCATAACCAAAAACCCTAACCCAACGTTTTTCCTATAGGTTTAACACGCGCCATGCCCCAATCTGTGCCGTCTTAAAAATAAAACGCATCCCGCACGGACATGTTATATCTTAACACGCGCGTGCGCGACCTTGGTAGTGACGAACGCGCTCGCGTTCAGGCTAGCAGTGCCTAGCTAGCTATACACGTCGTACGGCTACGTGTATTGTACACGACGACAGTCACGCTAAAGCAATAACCCTCGTTACTCTTGGGGGAAATTGCAACTTTCTTTTGCTTCATAGACTGGCAGGCTTCAAAACAGGTCGATATGCGGTATGCCTTACTATTAAGTTTTGCTACAATCTAGTGTTTTTGAAGCCTAGACCATTTCTAGATCTAACAAACGTTATAGTTTGCATCTTGTCTGACATCACGCTCCAATCAACTTTAGGCCTACTTAGTACTGCTGCAGCACTTGTCCACTGTTAACGTACGTGAAATCAATGTAGGCCTACTGTGCGGTAGCGTAGGTCACGCGAACAACAATATCTGTAATCCATTGACCATAGCTTCTTATTTTGTTTTTCATTGTAATAAGCGGTTAGTGGGCTTGGATCTATGAGATTGATCTCGAGAAGTTTAATGAATATCTGGAATACCGTCCATAACGATGGTATTTTCGATCCAATCCTACAGACGTCAGAAATTGACCAATACGAACACTTTTACAGTTTACTTTTTAATACAGGTACCGTACCGCCGGTACTCTCAGTAGAATTGTGCAGTAGGGGCCTACTAGACTACTGGGGCCTACCGTTACTTAACTTAGTCTGAATCGCCGGTTATTCTGTCTTTACTCAGTTTTCTATTTTTCTAGATTTGATTCAGCCAGACATTCTTGAAGTCTGTAATATGAAGAATCTAGAATCTACACGTTAAACGCTAAATTATAAACATTTAGCCCTAGAAAAAGATCTGAAAATTAGATTTAGGTCTGTGTTCTATACATTACTACTAAGACATTGTAGACTATAGACTTTATAGACTTACCGTGTAATACTCTTATAGTCATAGATAGGCAGGTTAGGCTTTACGTTGTTCTTTATCGATCTACTATAACATTAGTACCTTCTGGGCCTAGATCCCCAATAAACAGTCTTAACGCTAGCTGTAGATTTAGCCCCTACCTGGATATAGAGTCTAGATCTAGAGTCTAGACTAGAAAATCTAGAAACTAATTTTCATTGATCTACTAGTCTGTTATAATGACGCCCCAAAATAGACGTCTGGATGTTACATAGACCTAGACAATCGAGTAGGCCCTAGACAGAGTTCGAGAGTTCCCGTACGTTTTTAATAGGCCTGCGTGGATAGTAACGGTTAGAACACTACTACCCTAACGTTAGTACTGTAGTAGCAATAAGGCTTACAGTAGGAGTCGACACAAACGAGAACTAGGGTCTATTTTTTTTATTTTCTAATAAAGCTGTAAATAAACTTTTAGTCAGGCCTAGCTCCTAGTATTCTTTAGTTTAATAGAGTTTAGGCCTTCAGCCAAAAGGGTCTAGGCTTACTCTTACTTTGGGCATAGAGTAGGAATACTAGGATAATGATGACATCAGTAGGCCTATCGTATGCAGATTCCTACGTACCGCTCTACTAGTCTCTAGATGTCTAGTGTATCGTTAGGCCTGAATAGACTACGGTCTAGACGGTCTACAGTGTAGTACCTGTAATTTTGATGAACAATATAGCTTAACATCTAGAACCTAGTCTAATATTATTCTTAATCCAAATGCAATGCTTCATGAGATCGACAATAACCCAAGCAGCAGCCAGGCTTTTGATGTATATAGCAGTACTTCTTGTGCCGCTAAATAATACTGAAACATGAACACAGACTGACATTTGGGGAAAGCAAGTTATTTTCCACATACAAATGAATGGATAAAATGAAATTAAATGTGAATCAATAATGATGACTTTATACAATACAAATATTTCAAAAGAATTGTACTCGATCTAAAATATTCATTGTTTTGACACTGCATCCGCTGATTGTACGATAGACAACCCGCAGAAAATAGACCGAGATACGTAGTTCTGGTTGATAAACCACGTGTTTATCAGCCAGAACTGCGTATCTCTAGGAGATACTAGTACGCAGTTCTGGCTGGCACGTGGTTGACGACGAAACGAGATACGTAGTTCTGCCTGATGAAACACGTGCTTATCAGGCAGAACTGCGTATCTCCTAGAGATACGCAGTTCTGCCTGAAAAACCCCCCGCATGGCCAAAAACTTACGCAGTTCTGGCTGATCAACCCGGGCGCGTGACCAGAGATACGCAGTTCTGCCAGATTACGATCGCAAAAATTTGGCGACGATTAATCTGGCAGAACTGCGTGAATTGGTAATTTTTACTACTTAAAAAGGTCAAATTGTCATTTTTTTTTTTTTTTTTTTTGCTGGAAATAATTCTTTAGACCAATTATGAACGAGAAAAGAGGAAAAATGCAACTCATCGTATCTCAGTTTAGAAAGGTGTAACATTGAATCTTTAAACCCGATTTCTGGCGTAATGTGTTAAAGGAGATACGCAGTTCTGCCAGATTACGGCCGTGCTGCAGTATTATCTTATACAAACGTGAATTCCTTGTTCCTGTTAGCTACGTTTAATATGAGCGTGACCCAGTTTTAGACACGTGTCAAGCCTTTGCAGACACAGAATGTTTTTCTTCATATTGTTTAAAGGTCATTTAAAACAAATTTAAATATACCCTGTATATTTAGGCCAAGTAAAAAAAGAAACCAGTTTCTTGTCCTCGCGCGCATCGATTTTGGCCGCCGCATCGATTTTTTAACTATTAACTATTTTCAAAATGGCGCTGAAATACCAAGAAATTCATAATTCTCGTCCACGCCCGCTCCCCGCCCGCATCGAATTTCAGTTGCCGCATCGACTTTTTTGATATTTACTATTTTTTCGGCCGCCGGAAAAAAAAATATTGACAATTCAACTAGCGCCTTGCGTCCTCTACTTATTACAGCTGTAGCTGCTGTAGTGCGTATGTAATAACGCATGCATTTCACACTGCGAGCTCGGCAAGAAGGAATGACCCACATGAAAGCAGTCGAACTGTATATAGTTGGATTGGCGCGCGGCGGGCCTGGGCTGTGATGTACATGTGTATATTATGTACAGCGCACTCGGTACGTCGTGAACGCGATAGTGGCAACATTTTTTTCGAACAATCGCTGATATTCCACGCATATTTCGCGCATTGTTCGTATTTTTCCCAGTTTCTCATATCTTAAGCGGATGAATTGTACTGTGTGAATGCTTGTGAGGATTGTATCGAGTTTATATGTATACATTTTCATGTCATTGTGACTATGTGCATGTGTGTGCAGTGTCTGAAGGTTAGTGCCAGTGCAGTGGCCGTGCCGGCCGCGTATGCGTGTCTGTAGCTGTCAGGGTCCCCATCCCCCTGGTCTGTCAGCTATCTGCACGCACGCATGGGAACACATTCGAATGTGTAGAGGCCCAAACACTCTGCTCTGTACACGTTGCATCTGACGGCGATATTATACTTTTGAAGAGAATATGAATGCGCTTTTCCAGCAAATTAATGTAGAATTATTAAATGGGTGTATCTACAAAATGAATAACTCTTCCACGGACTCTGGTTTGTCTCGTATTTCTGCGGGATACTTTTCTTTACGATATAAATTCATGGACACGGCCGTGAGTCGTATCACCTGTAGTGTGATTGAATTATTCTTCATCCAAATGATGAGTGATTATCAAATGTCTTTTTAGAACATGAAGAAACATCTTTAAATGTGTAATGCTATATAATGCCATATCAGTATCATTTTGACATCCATGTACCAGTCAGTTTCCAGTTGAATGTGCTACAAGTGTACTGTGAAGAGATGCAGATAGGCCTACAGCCCAGCTGTGTGGACACAAAAAGTCGCAAACACCAATGATAAATAAAGCAGTGTTTTGAATATCATTGAATTTATTTCAGTCCTACATTTGTTGATAGAGTGTTTTATACCTGTTTCAATCAATGGCACAATACATCAGAATTGCAAGTACACTGCCATTACAACACTAAATACCAGTATTAAGATGGTCATTTTCCCTTGACATCTGTAGTGGAAAGGAAAAGCAAATGTATTTCTGCATGCATGAAGTTTCATTTCAAGTATGGTACATATTTATATCTATATGTTTGAAAATGCACAGAGTGCTGGCAAGACATACACTTGGGACCTGGTCTCTCATAACACAGCTACCGCATACCAAAGTGATATTTCATTTCATAAATTGGATATAGAAAATAGTAAAGCCCTCTCTCGTTACCTTTCTCAGAATTACCGGACGAGAAACACATGTTACGTTAATTTTGACAATCCTCGAAAAAAATAGTAAGATATCAAATAGTAAGGACCTCCCTCATCGCCTTGCTCAAAAAACCCGGACGAGAAACTGCTTTCTTTTTTTTTACTTGGCCTTATTTCTTTTAAGTTAAGAGGAGCAAATGTGGAGATCATGACCTGTGATGCATGTTACGGGAAGTCTATATTTTTTATGTGTACTCGGTTTTTTTTTTTTCAACTACAAGGAATTACCTATGAGCTAATTGGATAAAGAAGATCAGCATTCCTTTTTTTTTTTTCATCAGTTAATGTCAGTGCTGGAGTATTATTCGTGAAAAGTTGGCCTCTAAATGTCCTCCAAACCAAGTACTTACTGTATAAAATTATATTCCTGTGAGTTACGTTTCTTATGAGCATAACATATCTGTAGACACGTGTCATAGTAGTTACAAACACTAAGTTTCCCTTGCTTTCATAGTTATCAAGAAGCGATTTTGAACAATTTCAGATGTGTTTTTTTCGTTACGAGAAGGCAATAATGATTTCATGTAAAACATGTTAAGGAAAGTTGATAGTTTGGTTATTTCATCATTACTCATCTTCGTCTTCTCAACAAGAAGATGATACACATGAACTCATTTGCTAAAGAAGTTGAAGGATGTTTTATTGCTGGTAGCCACGTAGGGGCTTTTGTCATAACATTTTGCATCTTAATCCCTCGAAACTCAGTACATGCAGTAGGCCCTATTAGTTTATAGATAACAATATTTTTGTTGTTGCTGTGAGCTTATTCACATAAATTTTAGACATGTTTCTCATATGTTTCTGTCATATGCTTTACTGAGAACAGCAAATGTTGAGTTTATTGGCAAGAGAGGTTGATCATTACTTTACATTTAAGTTCATTGAAGTGCCATAAACTTGTCTTGAGATATTAGCATCCAAAACCCTCCAAACCAAAAACGTGCAATACTAGACACGACAGGAATTCCTTGTTGTTTGTGAGTTATGTTTCTTAAAAACACGGACGTTTTCTGCTTTTGCAATGTACTATGTTCAAAAACACCCTTGAACAATTTTCAGATTTCGTTTCTTTAAGAGAAGAAAACGGTGAGGTCATGTGAAGCATGTTCCTAGAAGTGTTATTTCGTTAATAATTTTTCTTTACCAATCTCCTCAACCGTAGAGTGATACGGTACCTAAAAAGTCATAGGCCAAAGGTATTGAGCTTTATTCCCCTTTTTAACGTAAATTTAAAGGGAACGCAAACCCAAAGAGCAATGTGGATTGAGTAAAAGCATTAATATTAATAGAACACATCAGTGAAAGTTTGAGGAAAATTGGACAATCGATGCAGAAGTTATAAATTTTAAAAGTTTTGGTGTTGGAACCGCTGGATGAGGAGACTACTAGAGGTTATGACGTATGAGTGGACAACAATACAAAGAAAATATAAAAGGAATTCCACAAAAAATCACTTTCATGGCAAAATGAAAGAGTACTTGACTAACCGCTTTCAGAAAACGGGGGAATAAGTGCTACCCCTAACATATGTCAGTATCAAGTTGATGGAATGTGTAATTTTCATAAAAAATGAATTTCTATTGAATTCCCTTTATATTTTCTTCATGTTGTAGTCCTGTCATACTTCATAACCTCTAGTAGTCTCATTACCCAGCAGTTCCAACACCAACACTTTAAAAATTCATAACTTTTGCATCGATTGCCCGATTTTCTTCAAACTTTCACTGATGTGTTCTACTAATGTTACTGCTTCCACTCAATCCACGTTGCTCTTTGGGTTTACATTCCCTTTAAGAGCTGGGGCATTATTTTTTTTTAAACTTGGCATTTTAAGCTATGTACATCGAGTACGAGTCTTACTGAATGGATTTCTTGTTGCAATAGAATTGTATTTTTATGAGCTTGATGGAGTATTAGACAATTGTATCAAGTGTTTGCAAAAACTGTTAATGCATTCCCTTTTGCTAATGTCCAAAGAGTCATTTGCCAAGTTTTGATTGTCTTTTGTTTTAATCATCAGGGGTTTGTTTTATCATGGTCATAGAGGAAAGAAACTTAATTATTTCAAAAAAGCCTTCATATAAGAAGAGATACTGTAGGACACAATTTCATCAAAAGTTGTGATTTTCAACACTTCCAAAATGCAATTGATAAATATTTCTCCCCAGGGCACAGAAAGGAAGTAGTTTTTGTCTTGTTCATTTTTTTTTTCACGTCAATATGTTATAATACCCGCGGGTTTACGACCACCCCACCAATTTCCATTCGGATACTATACCCGGCCCTGTTTTTTGTTTTTTGTTTTTTTTATTTTTGTTTTACACTGCAAAGAAAATGAGAACACTGATGTTTGAGAAAAATCCCGACATATTTGATTGGGCAATTCTTGTTTGCTGTCTATTATTCTTTCCAAATAAGTTTTTGGGTTATCACTGAGGACAAAATCGTTAATACAGATACCCTATTTCTTTCACAGCACTGTATATTCTCATATTTCTACAGTATTTCGTCTCAACACTTGCCATATTGATATTTCAAAGCATGTTTCCCTGTGCGCTCAAGAAACTCCCCCATTAAAGGAGACCTCCGGGTGATTCGCAGATTTTTACATGTGTACAACTATGGATTAGTTATACTGAGGACAGAGTTTCAGAATTTGTGATAAGTGGGATGAAGAATAAGAATATTTTCAAAAAATAGAACAAATTGCAATGAACAAGGATGATGACATGGGAGAGTCACCATAAGAATGCATGAGTTGGAGCTCAAGGAAGCAGAACAAAAGAATAAGGCATGCATAGATTATAGACAGGTGAACTCGCAAGCAAGCGGTATTGTTATGGAATTACACTGCTATCATTTCTGAAATATGTGAACCTTATAGCTGGTAAAATTGGGTCTTTGAGAGCGTCTGGGGGCTACGCCCCACCACTTAAAGCGTCTGGCAACGGTCATGCATTTATTCTGTAAGTGTAAGAACAAATTCCAGTGGGTTCCATGGGGTTACTTTAATTTTCAGCTGGGCTAGCATAGGTTTCAGGAGGTTATTTTTCCAGCTATAGGCTGGTCTAGCTGGAAAAATTGGGTCTTTGAGGGCGTCTGGCAGCTACCCCCCCCCCCCCCACCACCACCACCACTTATAACGTCTGGCAACGATCATGCATATACATGTATCCTGTAAGTGTAAAGAACAAGTTCCAGTGGGTTTCACTAGGTTACTTGTTCAGCTAGGCAAGCCTACCTGGAAAAAGTTTGGTCTTTAAGGGCGTCTGGCGGCTACCCCCGACCACTTAAAACGTCTGGCAATGGTCATTAATTCATCCTGTAAGTGTAACGAACAAGTTCCAGTGGGTTTCTCTCTTCCAACTGACAATACACACATAAAAAAGCCAAGAAAAAACACACAATTTTTAAAATGTTTATGTGAGTAATTATTTTTATTAGTTATAAATGGATCCACACATCACTGAAAAGCTTAGAATATGAATTTTCACTTGATATGTGGAAAAAGATCATTATGCGAATGTATGCAAATTTCTCTTCATTTGCATATCACAAGCATAAAAGCTGAAATGCAATTTTTCTCATATTGTCCATGTTTTTGTGCAGGTTATACAATTAGAACACCTGAAATGAACATTGTAAGGCATCCCAGATGCAAGGAAAATACCAGAATAATACTTTGAGGGGAAAAAATTGTGTTTTTTGTGAAATTCATATTTTTTATGAATTTTTTTCCAAATCCTGAATTTTCACATTATAACTCCAAATCATGTAAAAAACATATATATGAATTGCTTTTGAGTCTAACTTACTTCTAACAAGCATGACAGGCAGCAAGTACATGGTAAATGATTTCCTCTTTATTTTGATAATACAATTTTTACAGTGATTATGTAAATGTGCATATTTATGCTAATTTCTACATCATGAATATTAATAAGGATGACGCTTTCGACAGCTCTCGACATTTCTGAGCTTAACTTTGAATTGCTTTTTAGTCCAACTTCATTGTAACAAGCATGAAAGTCAGTAAGTACATGTAAATTCTTTTGTTTTGTTTGTTATCATACAATGATTATGTAAATTTACATAATTATGATTTTCTTCTAATTTCCACAATATGAATATTAATGCAGATGACGATTTTGACAGTTGACGACATATCTCTGCTTACCTTCATGAAACAAGCATGGTATTTAGAAAAGTTAATATTTCCAAATTATGAATATCAATGAGGGAGATGCATGACAGTTCTCAACATATATCTGAGCTTATTTGTTTGAAAAATCATATTTGATATAAATAAATTTGCAGTAAAAGTATCATTTTACCATTCTAATGCCATTGTCTCAAAGGAATATACTAGTAATCCTAATGAAATATTGCATTGTCATTCACAATGAATATTTATGACTTGTAATTTCTTTGCAAAATAACATTTATGGAGCATCGTTATGGAGCATCTCTGTGCTTACTTTCTGAATTTTTCAAAATGTTTTTCCTTATGAAATCTCTTGAAACAATTACGACTTTTGGTGTACCTGTAACACAAGTGCCTATCACATCGCACACATATTGTATCTGATTTGTAAGAATTCTTACCCACGCCATCTTCATAACATACTTTACAAGTTCTATGATTTTCATCCATGTCAGGAAGATGATCTTCTTCAAATATAAAAAAAAAAAAAAAATTGTAAATGCCCTTTATCTCTGTGCTTGCTTTCTGAATTTTTCAAATTGTTTTTCCTTATGAAATCTCTTGAAACAATTACGACTTTTGGTGTAACACAAGTGGCTATCACATCACACACATATCGTATCTGATTTGTAAGAATTCTTACCCATGCCATCTTCATAACATACTTTACAAGTTCTACGATTTCCATCCATTGCAGGAAGATAATCTTCTTCAAATATAGAAATTTGTCAATGTCCTTCATCTCTGGGCTTACTTTCTGAATTTTTCAAATTGTTTTTCCTTATGAAATCTCTTGAAACAATTACGACTTTTGGTGTAACACAGGTGTCTATCACATCGCACACATATTGTATCTGATTTGTACGAATTCTTACCCATGCCATCTTCATAACATACTTTACAAGTTCTACGATTTTCATCCATTTCAGGAAGATGATCTTCCTCATCATTCTCTTTCTTTTCTTTCTCAACATCACTTTCCTTTTCTTTTTTCCTGCACACAGGAACACTCTCATCCGTGTTAATTCCCCCAAGTTGTTTGCACAATTCTTCTCTAATTTGTCTCTGGCCATAGCTGGCAGGTCTGTGGAACTTCTGGAAATCTTTCCATTGACAAAACAGAACATATGCATTCACAATCGCTATGTCTATAAAGTGAAAAAACAGTGTCTTCCAATACTTGTGAGTCTGACGGAGAAGGTCATATTTTGCAATGAGTTGATCCGATTTATCAGCCCCACCCATACCTTTATTATAGTCTGCAACAAGTTTGAGTTTGGGTTGTCTAACCAATTTTCGATGAAAAACACCATCTTCCTTCACTCTTCGCAGACAATAACCAAAGTCAGATGCTGCATGGAAGGACGACATTACACTGATGACTTTATTATCCCTCCACTGCAGGATTACCACATCCTCATCTCTGACCCATCTCATATTCCCTCTTGAGGCTTTTTTTCGACCATTCTACTGATGTATCTCTAAATTCTCTGGGATAACCCTTCCTTGTTATCTTGACCGTTCCACATGCCCAAGTGTTCATTTTTTTTTTTTTTCAGGTCACGGATTAGTTTGGTTGATGTGTAGAAATTGTCAAAGAAGAGCTTATAGCCCTGATGCGAAAGTTCTTCACAAAGATTTAAAACAACATCATAACCAAGTCCATTCTCACTTCTCTGAACATTTTTGCCTATATAAACATCAAAATTCCATGTGTAACCAGTCCTAGATTCAGCCAGCACCCATAACTTGAAGCCCTATTTCGTGGGTTTGTCTCTTATATATTGGCGAAAAGCAAATATTGCCTTTGACCTCACCATACGTTCATCAATTGCTACACTTTCTTCTGGCTGATAAGTGCTTTGCAAGTTCTTTTCATGTGATCTAATAAATACCTAACTTTCCTTAGAGGATCGTTTTGATCTTCATTCCTATGATCCACAACATGCAAGAATGCCATCAATGCTTTGAATCGGTCTCTGGCTTTGATAAAAGATCTGGCCCATGACCCATGATAAGGGAAAGAAGTTGCCCAATATGAATCAACATCTGGAAATTGTACAAGTCCCATGTATATCAACAACCCAATCAGACTCCAGAACTCATCAGTGGTTACTTCTCTCCAAGTTCCATCTGTTTGGGCATAGGAGGCTTTAGATGCAATGTTTGCGTGAGCATACACATTTGTAAATTTTACAAGATTCCCCACTATTTGGATGGTAAAGAAAAGTTTGAAAAAATCCACTGCCTTTGAAAGCACTTGGGCCAAGCTCCGTGTCCGTATCTTTTCCAACTGGATTCCAGGAGGATTTTTAGGATGAAACTTCATCTGATGCTTCGATAGCGCCTTGGAATCTGCATCTTCATAGGTATGGTACCTCTGTTTCTTTGAAGGACTGTAGAGTGAAAGAAATGATAAATGGATATCAATAGGCATAAAACATATAAATATGCAGTAAATGTAGTCCACCCTCAAATAACCCCTACCTCCCCCCCCCCCCCACAAAAAAAAAAGGATGAGAATAAATCAATTAGAATAGTAAAAGAACAAAGCGATATTCTGGAAGAATTGTTTATATTCAAATCAACTAAAGTTTGTATCAAAAGAGATCACCCCAACATGTAGACCTGAAATAATGTTGAATGTCTTTCATACAGATACTCACAAAAACTTCAGCCAGATCGAGTAATGGAAAGGCTCGATCTAGACTTTGTAAGTTTTTTATGTTTCCATGACGAAAGAGCAGCACACTCGATGCAACAGCAGACACACCAAAAGAAATCTTGTCACTGCAACATCAACATCAACAACTTCCGAAGACTAGGTTGTTATAGAATCTTCCCATGATCTGACCTGGCTGAAATTTATGTGAGTTATCTGATAAATAATGTTTGAGATTATTTCCAACAAAACTGTATGATTTTCTTTGAGCTGAAGTCAATCTGTGAGCTTGGATACAATGTATGAATCTGCATTAGTGCCAATAAAAATGAGCATAAACTTACGATTTCCCTTTCGATGTTGACGGTTTATTTTTTGTGGGGGGTCGCTTACGCTTCTTTGTCGGAGTACCAGTGCCCATATCATCATCGCTCGATTCGTCACTCGATGTATTCAGATGAACACTAAAAAGGGAAAAAAATACAAACAAATGTCATGTGAACCCAAGGCCTTTTTATATTTACAACTATGCTGATGCAATTATCACCCCCGCCCCCCCCCCAAAAAAAATGTTATAAATATCAGTGCTAAAAATAATTTCAGCCCTTGTGGGTCATACATGTAGTAGGAATGAATATCAAAGTGATCCTCTCAGAAAAGTTAGGTAATTTATCAAATCACATGAAGAGAACTTGCAAAGCTCGGCAAGAGATCCTTTTGGGACAGCCACCCATATCAAAACAGTGAGTGATTCATGAAGCTGTTTATCCCACAAAACGGTTTCCATGAAGGAAAAAAAAAATACCCCTGATATAGTTAGATTCATTCATGGATTGGTCCAGAACAATGAATTTTATTTCATTTTCCAGAGAAAAAGTTTACCTAACTTTTGTTTGTGGTACCCACCAATCGACAGTGCAGTGCGTATCCCAACTTCCGCATTCCGGTAATATTTTTGTTTGTAAACAATCAGACAGTGTTATCAGTTACGGTTTCAAAGAATATCAAAAAGTTGAATTCAAGGCATGAAAGTGAACAATTATCCTTCACAATGAACTTTTAACTGAAAATTTTGACACCAATTGGAATATTGTAGAGTGGAAATTTCAATAATTAGAGAAAAACTTACGAATTTGTTCTTGGTGCTGCAGCTGCGTTGCCATTGATAACGCGAGATTGCACGCGTGGGACTACCCTCGGTGGCGTTCCTCGCGATGTAGAAGCAACATCCCTATCATTGGAAATATCACTTGAATCGTCGTCGGAATAATTACTTGAAAAACCTAAAAGATTATCATCGAGATCTAACTCTTCTTCGGAATCCAACAACGACTCGTTACTGTCACTTTCCGCGGCCATGTCAACGACTTTTATAACGATCTCCGAGCAGCCGGTGTCCGCGTTTCGTCGTGTGCAGTGGGGTGTGCCGTGAACAAAGGAATGACAGAACTGAAGTTAGCAAACATTTTTGTCTCGCTTCCAACTCGCCGGGGATAGCCGAGGCTATACGGAAACTACCAAATATGGGCATCATCGGAAAGCTGAGAATTTCAGCTTTCTTTTGATAGCTACACGAGCGCAGGCCGATTTTTTACGGAAAAATGCGAAGCGCGAGAAGTTTGTTGACCTTTTTCACCGGTCGTATTTGACCGGCGTTCTCGAAGTCAGACGGAAGAGAGCTAAAGAGGTTACTTTTCCAGCTAGGGTAGCCTAGCTGGAAAAATGTGGGTCTTTAAGGGCGTCTGGCGGCTACCCCCACCACTTAAAACGTCTGGCAATGGTCATTCATTTATCCTGTAAGTGTAACGAACAAGTTCCAGTGGTTTTCATGGGGTTACTTTTTCAGCTAGCCTAGCCTAGCTGGATTTGGGTCTTTAAGAGCGTCTGGCGACTACCCCCCCCCCCCCACCACCACTTCAAACGTCTGGCAATGGTCATTCATTTATCCTGTAAGTGTAACGAACAAGTTCCAGTTGTTTTCATGGGGTTACTTTTCCAGCTAGGCTAGCCTAATTTTGAGGGGTCCTTTTTTTGGCCCTCCTGGCCACACCCACTACCGATGACCAGCCAGACGTGCATTGCCATACTCAGGGGCATATGTACTAAATTGCTATACAAATATAAATTGGTAACCTTTTCAGCTAGGCTGACCCCCGCTGGCTCCCGGACTATGATGTCTTGCCCTCATATAGAATTTGAGATTACACTGATTTTCAAATGTTTAGCTCATTGACATTCACTTTTTGACTGTTGATGGAGTCGAACTTCCCCAATATCAACACTTGGCAGCCATTTATAGATGATCTGAGGAGTGAATTTGGTGGTCATATAGCTCAAAAGTGTTGAAAGTTATTAAAAGAAGACCATATTACTATGTCGACAATGCTTACCAGGTGAGATACAAAGAAAGAGCACGAAATGACATTGTAGAGTTTGACAATGACGTACAATATTTGACCTTGAACGCTTGCACCCACAAGGTGGTAGAAGTTACTTCGTCCAATCGTACATACATATGCAAAGTTTCATTTGGATACCTCAAGCAGTATAAAAGGGGAATGAAACGTAAATGTACCCGTGGATTGGAGCAATATCATAAAAACACATAAGTGAACATGGAAAATCGTATGATCCAGTGGAAGTTCTGCATTTTTTAACGTTTCAGTGTCACTTTCATGTATGGAAACGTATATGAAGAAAATATCAAGGGAATTCCATAAAATCTGATTCTAAATGAATAGTACAAATTGCCTCCACTTATTCGTCGTTGCCATAATGTTAAGGGTAATATTAGTCCCCCCCCCCCCCCTTCTGGAAGAAGTAAATCAAGTGCTCCTTTTGTAATGCTAGAAAGGTGAAACTATGCCTATTTTCTTTACATTTCTTTATATAATTTTCCATGGTTGACGTCAAAGATGTAGCTTTTTCATCTCGTAATGGCGGCACTGAAACTCTAAATATATATGTGATAGCTCTTTAACGGATTTTCCGATATTCCTCAATTTGTCACGATGTGTTCAACTCCTAAAGTAATTTACCTGCATTAACTTGTCCACTTGTACTTTTCGTTTCATTTCCCTTCGTGATTCAACGTTGCCATAATCGATTACAGACAGATGTACGAACGGAGGGACAACCTGAACAACATCATTTCTCTAGTGACAATTCCTTGTAAAAGTATACACCATGAAAACTTTAGGCTGGTAAACTATATCAAGACAATTATTGAACAATATTGTTAATTAAATGCCGTAGGTTTTTTTTTTTTTTTCGTGATAGTTGCCTGTTCAGATCAAGCATTGCACTGTACTGCTGAAGAATGCATCGAGTGTTTCTGCCTTGTTTGGGATACGCAAAGCCACAGAGCACAGAAGGCCGCAAACATTGTAGCGAAGGAAGACACGATTGTATACAGGAATTCGGGCAGATTTCACAACCATCCAGCCAAATAGTGATGTCACTAACTCGTGCCCAGCATTCACAGTGAAGATTGTGGGGTTTAGTCCTGCAAGGTTCTGAAAGAGATTTTGGCATGAATAAATAATGACTGAATAAAATTTCGAAGGAAATAGGTCATTTACAATATTTTGTTGCTTACATAAACTAACAGGTTGCAACTATGACCATTGACCAGAAAATGGAAAATTAAATTGATTGTATAGTTTTTGTTGAGATCTACTTCAGGTTTCTCACATCTTTTGCTGAGATAATGAGAAAAGGTTTTGAAATAGCTGCGATATCCAAAACAGAGCAATAATGATATAATGTAGGACCCACTTTTTATCACGATCCCTGCGTTTTACTTTGTTTTTGGATGCCTCATCCATTTAAAAACCAATTTTCATCAAATAATCTTTAGAATTCCTCTTAGAATGGCATACTCTCTATTATTTCATAAGTAGGTTCTTGGTATATCACAAAAAGTTAAAAGCCCAAATCCTCACCTCCACCAATGCTATACCATCCCTTTAAGCTTTGATATTGGTTTCTAAACAAATCCGGTCGGATAGATTTATTTCAGCTCTTTGTCATATAAGTAAACATAATAATGTTGCAAAGAAATATTCCTCTTATAGTCACAAAGCAGATGGAATTCCCGTCTCCCATAAAAAAAAAAAAATGCAGCACTTACTTTGTCACAGACATACAGCCTGTCCTCTCCAAGCAGGCGGGGAATTAGGAGACAGCATGCATACATCACTAAGTTAGTGCTGAAAGAAAAAAGAATAGATGTGGAATAGCCTGAGTAAAGTCATGTTGAAAAAAAAATGTGGTGAATTTGGACTGAGATGAAAATACACACCTTTTATGTAGGCCTGCATACATTTATGACATAGGGCATATTCAAATATTCCCACATTTTCCCTAACCAACTCAAAGTCTTCTTAACATAAAATAACAAAGTAAGACAACATCATATTACATGCCAATTTAACACAAGTTTGCTGTATATTTTACACAGTTAGGAAAGGAGTAAGACTTATAGACCTCAGCCATTCAGCCGTTGCTGAGCTTGCCACAGATGATGGTCCGGGTGCTGGCCATGGCAGTGGATGTAATGATGCCCATTATGGTTGACACCTCTAATCCTGTTACCACACACAAAAAAGTGAAAATATAGCCCCCTCTACTTATTCATAACATTGATTTGATTTACTTTAATAATACTGGTTACAGAAAAGGAGATTACCCCCCCCCCCCAAAAAAAAAAAAATGGCTATTCAGGGCATTTGAAGATTCTTGCGGGGTAGAGATGCTACCTGCATATGAATGACAATCCATCATGGAGTTTTCAAGAAAAAATCAAAAAAAAAAAAAACCTGAGAAGACATAGAACGCAAAAGGCAAGAATGAATGATCGCAATGGTCCACTTGAGTAACATATCTCTCGATTATAGATGGTATCAAAAATTGCACTATAGTCTTATCAAATTTTCCGCAACCCACTAAACGGTGGCTACGTTATAGTAACTGATAAAACTGCGTTCATGTGTAATGATAAGCTTTAACATAATATACCCGCACGGATATCACATGCTGAAAATCTAGATGAATCAATAACCTGAAAATATTACGGATTAATCCATTAATGAAACTTACATATTCTGTTGAGGAATCACTCTGTCCTTCAGAATTATAAGTTTACGTGATCAGGAGAATGCGCGCAACTTCATCATATTGTATCTTGCTTGAATACCTGAAAAGGAAAATCAGGTGTCATGAGTTCAAGGCCACTGCTCATGCGTTTGTAATAATTTTGCTTAAGAGCTGACTTATGTAAATGTGACTACATAACTCTCTCCATGGCAGCTTAATGTATAGTTCAATTCTTATGCTCTGCCTTGCTGCATACAGGGTGTACTTAAGTCCACCACTAACACTACCTGACTATACAGTATGTCCCAAAAAAAAAAAAGAATTACAACGGGGCCCTATGCAATGATATCTTTAAAAATATTACATGAATCTAAATACAAATTCAGGGTATGAAGCTATAACTCATTGCCCACATCTCACAGAAAACCCCCATTCGATTTGCTTCAGTGGTAAAAGAGAAATGAGGAATTTTGTAGAGGATGTCGGGAATCTCTTTTGTCCAAGTTCTGTCTTTTGTTCACCCGCAAAATCATCGAAGTGCTAAACTTGGAAAAATCAGACTCATGACACGCTGTACAACAGTCTACATTTCTCTGTGACCGCTTAACCAAATTGAATGGGGTTTTCTGCAAAATAGTGCTAAGATGTTATATTTTAAGACCCCGAAGTAGCACTTAGACAGGCGGATCATTTTGGATGTTAGCAATTCGAAAAATTGATTGTAATTTTGGGGGGACATACTGCAGTATATCACACAAAAATTACAATCAGATTTTCGCATTGATAACATCCAATATGATTTTTTTTTTCAATACTACTTCAGTTTCTTAAAATATAACATCTTAGGTCTATTTTGCAGAAATCCCCATTCGATTTGGTTAAGCGGTCACAGAGAAATGCGGATTGTAGTAAAGCATGTCATGAGTCTGATTCTTCCAAGTTTAGCACTTCGATGATTTTGTGTGTTAACAATAGACAGAACTTGGACAAAAGAGATTCCCGACAGCCTCTACAAAATTCCTCATTTCTCTTTTACCACTGAAGCAAATCGAATGGGGTTTTCTGTAAGATGTGGGCAATGATTTTTAGTTTCATACCCTGAATTTGTATTTAGATTGATGCAATATTTTTAAAGATATCATTGCATAGGGCCCCGTTGTATTTTTTTTTGGGGGGGGGGACATACGGTATACGGAGAATTATCCCAGCATAAAAATGAGCGTGCAATGTTTGCCAATATAAGTTTAGTTAGTACACTGGTCTATTTATCCATAAGTTTATCAACAATTATTCACCAACTTTCGTTCCTTTTATTCGTTATTGAAGGACAAGTCCACCTTCACATACATAAGGATTGAGAGAATGCAGCAATATTAGTAGAACATATCAGTGAAAGTTTGAGGAAAATTGGACAATCCGTTCAAAAGTTACGAATATTTTAAGTATCTGCGCAGTCACTGCTGGAAGAGAAGACTACTACAGTGTATGATGTCACATGCGTACAACTATATAAGGAAAATAAAAAGAGAATTTCACAAAACTTTACTTTTTGAATAAAGTGCACATTTCTTCGACTTGCTACTGACGTATGTTAAGGGTAATATTATTCCCCCTGCCTTCTGAAAGAGAGAAGTCGAGTGTTCTTTTGTTACGCGAGAAAAATGGAAATATGTTGAATTTTTTTTATTTTTTCTTTATATCGTTGTACTTATGTGACATCACAAGCTATAGTAGTCTTTTCATCCAGCCGTGAGTGAGCAGAAACTTCAAAAATTCATAACTTTTTAATGGATTGTCCGATTTTGCTTAAACTCTCACTGATGTGTTCTACTAATATTGCTGCATTCACTCAACCCACATGTCTATGAAGGTGCACTTGTCATTTAATCGAGTGTGGTATGGCACGACGCGATGTATTATCCTTGAGGATGTGTGTGTGGGGGGGGGGGGGGAGGGGGCGTAAAGGTTATGTAAAGGATACACTTCCTATAGGAATATCCGATTCCACGTTTTCTGAACTATTTTGTTTTGTTGTTGATCGGTAAATATAAAGAATTATTTGAAATTTGCGATGATGTATGTGTTCACTTTGTGTTAGTATAAATTATGCTTGTATAATTGTGTAATTATGCTTGTATAATTGTGTATGTAGTGAAAATTGTATCATTTATAATATGTACATGTACATGAATATAGACAGTTTATGCATGTATGTAAATATTCCTATGTGCACGCCCGTATACCAACAAAAAGAATTTCCTAAATGATCAATAAATGAATCGGAAATCGGAATTCGGAAATCGGACATAGGAAATCGGAATGCCATGACATCTTTAGCAAGACATTTTAGCGTTAAAGCTGATCTAATTCCACAGAACGGTTACGAAACAAAACAAAATAAAACAGAAAAAAGCACGCATAAAACTAGCCAATTTGAACAGAACTCTAAAATGAACATTTCAATATTACTGCCTCCAAGCCTACATTATAAGACAAGGCTATACAACCAAAAACATAACAGATACAAGAAATTTGATGAAGGGTAATATCGAGATTAATTTAAGGCTTTGGTCGAGAACATTGTGGATATTTCAAATCATGCTTTACGATGATATTTTAACTCACCATTTTCCACGAAGTAAGAATCTGCGGGGTCTTGATATTATGAAGTGAACAAAATAATGTTGAAGTCAGAGTTGCAGTAAGCCGCTACGAAAAGCCTCAGAAGAGCTGATCTGCTGTGGAAATGGAATTTGCGCTGGATGCTCAGCTCAAACACGCATGCACGAGCTGTACAATGAGCCATCTTGGAGTCAACTTATGTGCACGTAAGTTCGCACGACTCAACAATTCATTGAATTCCTAAATCATGTTCAAGAAAAGAATGAACATACTCACGCCAGGTGACCAAACGACTGGGTCCGTGAATTGACACTTAAGGAAACATCCATGTCATTTATTTTGCATCGAATGTATTCTATGGATTAATAGGCGTTTAAAAAAAAAATTTCCACTTTTGATCCTTAATAATTCAGTAACTATATGTGACTGTGCACCTCAAAACGAACATAAAGTCGCACACACTGATTTTGCGTGAGGACTGAAAATAAGTGAAATGGGTCAACCTAGCCGAGCTTGACTTTTTCATATTTTCTGAAAGAACGGGTCTTCTTTTACATTATGCTAAAATTTGGTATCATAAATCGGGCAGGAAAGTGTGTTTTTTAGCAGTTTATCTCGAACATTTTTGGTAGAATAGTGTGATTAAGTGTGTCTTTAGAATCCCTTTTTCATTTCTGAAAAACCTTGTCCACACTCTTCACTTTCAACTCTAATAACTTTTGAAAGGATAGTGCTACTGCTTTGAAAGTTGGCATTGATTATGGACAGAATGTGTTAATGAGGCATGCTCAATTTCAGTTTAATCTGATAATCCCTTCATTGTTGTTACTCTGATGGTTTACTTCCTGTTTTTTGTCCCATTCATCGCACAGCCAGCACAGTTTGGTAAAGATTAAGCGCTTGAATAGACACTAAACTTCAGAGCCTCTTTTCTCAGTTCACACTTTTCCTGAGTTTGTGCTTTCTTTCCAATATTTAGATAGGTTAGGAGAGTCCATTTGATTTGAGTTATACATCATTTTAAAGCTTAAAGTCTGCTCTTTCAGAATATGGTCTTAACTAAAAATTCATGTCTGGCGACTTTTTGTTTGTTTTGAGGTGCAGAGTCACATATATCAGATAACACTGTCATTGATATGGGTGAAAGTTGTATCGGGTACAATTTTGTTGGAGGTGGTTTAAAACATAAATCAGTTTCATGAAATTCATGATCAATTTCACAGTTAGGTTACAGATTTTGCTCTATTTCCAACCCTCTGTACAAAACGTTCACTTTGCACAGGGGTCAATGGGTGTGTATGGGATTATGTGGTTAACACTCTGACAATGGTGTTGAACAATGGCCAGGGTTTGAATGCTTTATTATTTATTCATGAGAAATTCCACTATCAGAGCTAGTCTTTATTCATTCTAAAATGTGGTGTTTGCAAGCACATGGAAACATGTGCTTACATTTTTCATGTGCATGCATCTTACCCTTAGGCTTTACCGTGCATGAATCCATGAAAAAAAAAAGGGGGAAAAAAATCAACCCTTAAAAAAAACGTGTAGTTTGCATCATTATAAATCCGCGATTTTGCTCTCTAAATGATTTTATTTTATCATTTCATTTATTTTCACTTTAATAATAAAATATGCATACATAAAATGTGACAATGGTATGACAAGTATAAAATGACAATGTGACAAACAAACAAACAAAGCAAACAAACAGCATAAGATATCAAGTGAAGGGGTGAGTGAGAAGGCAATTGGCCTTATTCAAAACTAATCCCGGAAAAGTAAATATATTGTATATACAGAGAAAAGAATTGGCACGCACACACACACACACACATGCATACACAGACAAAAACATGGACCAGCGCACATTAACAATACGCAAGATGTCATTTTCACCAACACACCCTATCTTGCTATTATAGTCTCTTATAAATTCGTAAAATGATATTGGTAACTTCCAGAAAACCTTTCAAGTGAAATACGCTTGAAAGCTTTTTTAAAACTTTGTACCGTTTTCTTACATTTCACATCAGAGTGGATGGAATTCCAGATTTGAGGGCCTAGAAAAAAATATTGACTTTTTTTTTTTCTGCTGTCCCGAGATCGAGTCGCAACGAAAATCTTTAGCGTGTAGTAGGGTTTGACTCCATCATCGCACAGTAAGCATGCAGGGAATGCTGCGACATATTCCATTTTGATTGGTCAATACCAAACAAGCAGTCAGGTATTCGTCGTTAGCTTGTTCGCAGACCCTTTCAGAAAGACTCAACTTCATTTAAAAATGCTCTGATGAATGATTATGAAATTATGGGAGAACATCAATGATTATGAAATTATGGGAGAACATCAAGTTTTATGATGTCTTTAAAAAACAAATTGTACACAGTAGCACCACGACGGTATGTAATATTGTATTCAATTGTCGATCAACACCATTATATAGGTCTTTCTTTGAGACTAGTTATGGACTCAATATTGCACCTTAGCAAGAATGAAGCACAAACAGGAAGATATGTCTTTGTAATGGTAATTACGTTTCGACGTCCCAACCAATAAGAGATAGGTTAGTTGAATGATAAAGACACGGGGATACACGAATAGAAATTGCGCAAAAAAAAAAATGAAATAAAACGAACACTATTCTAATAGGCATGCCTGGGCAGTAATCTGATGTATCTATTGATAAAGAATTCTATTTGAAGATTCATATCAGTTTACTTTGTCAGAATCATGAGGAAAAGTGATAAAATAAACCGGCTATTCAGGGTACAGTTTAAACACTTTCACATGAAACAGCTCTGATTAAGATTAACACTTTTGCAACAATAATATGTCAGTTTAGAATTGACTTTTGCTTTATATGTTTTTATCTTAAAGTATCGGATTTCATTTCATTTAATAGATAAACAAGCAAAATATAGCCAAAATTATGTTAACGTCCAAAATGAATCTTCAGATTGCTCAGCGAGACGGCAGCATCGAATCCCGATCAGCGAAGGCACAAATGCACCTGTGGAATTGTTTTGTACAGCAATAGAAATCTGACGACTCTTTGAATAATTACAGCCAGTTGGAACTTCATCTGTTAAACCTCCTAGGTTATGTGTACAATGTGATTGGTCAATGCCAGACCAGCAATCAGGTATTCTACGTTATTTTTTTTTTCTTTTTAGTAGACCCCTTTCATCATGGACTCAACTTAATTTGAAAATATACTCTCGATGAATGATTATAGAATATGAAAGAAAATTAAGTTTCCTGATATCAAAGAATATATGTGACAGTGCACCTCAAAACAAACAAAAAGTCGCCAGACATGGATTTTTAGTTAAGACCATATTCTGAAAGAGCAGACTTTAAGCTTTAAAATGATGTATAACTCAAATCAAATGGACTCTCCTAACCTATCTAAATATTGGAAAGAAAGCACAACCTCAGGAAAAGTGTGAATTGAGAAAAGAGGCTCTGAAGTACAGTGTCTATTCAAGCGCTTAATCTTTACCAAACCGTGCTGGCTGTGCGATGAATGGGACAAAAAACAGGAAGTAAACCACTGGAGTAACAACAATGAAGGGATTATCAGATTAAACTGAAATTAAGCATGCCTCATTAACACATTCTGTCCATAATTAATGCCAACTTTCAAAGCAGTAGCACTATCCTTTCAAAACTTATTAGAGTTGAAAGTGAAGAGTGTGGACAAGGTTTTTTCAGAAATGAAAAAGGGATTCTGAAGACACACACCTAAACACACTATTCTATCAAAAATGTTCGAGATAAACTGCTAAAAAACACACTTTCCTTCCCGTTTTATGATACAAAATTTTAGCATAATGTAAAAGAAGACCTGCTCTTTCAGAAAATATGAAAAAGTCAAGTTCGGCTAGGTTGACCCATTTCACTTATTTTCAGTCCTCACGCAAAATCAGTGTGTGCGACTTTATGTTCGTTTTGAGGTGCACGGTCACATATGCTCATAATATCAGCACAAGGATATGTAATATTGCATTTTAGTGTCGAGCAACACCATAGGAGGTCTTTGTTTTGAGACTAGTTTGGGGCGCAATATTGCACCGTCAATGACCGTGGCAAGATCGAACCCCAAATGAACCATATAAGAAGCAAAGTTACACCATTTTCGCAAATCGTGTAATTTGCACCCATTTCCGCAACTTCGAACCCTTCTAGCTCCCTTATTGAACCTTTTTTTTTTCTTCTTAGTGTGTAGACTGAGATCAATATACGCAATTATTTTGACAGAAGGAAATCCTACGTGATATGTAGCTGTTTGGTTTCTGTGTTTTGTATTTTTTTTAACACTGTCAATTTCCTCCCTGAGACAACTGACACCAAGTAAAAGCTTGCATACCTGACAGGACGGAGCTAATTTAGCTGCTGTAGAGAAGAAATCATCTGGCAAGTCGTGAAACACCAGACTGAAGCTTGAAAGACGTGGCATAGTACACACCCATTGGGCCAAGTCTTTTACCGTAGAGGACTGTGGTTTTTGCGGAGAGCGGAACAGGTACTCGTAGTCAATTTCCAATTTCAGATCTTGAATCTGTGGAAGTAACACAAAGAAAACACCATGGAGGAATAGAATGTCATGTATCATGTATTGAATCACATACTTACATTTATTGCCACTATCATGCATTCAAACAAAACGTACACGTGTACTAGTTACATTTACTGTCCTGCTACGAGAATATTCTTGCTTTCATGTACAGTGTTTCTTACTTGCTTTCTATTTATTTGTTTGTGTGTGTGTGTGTGTGTGTGTGTGCTTGTCTTATTCCCGTACGCTTTGGGTTGTTTTGTATATCAAAAGACGTCGCTGCCTTGCTGCATTGAGTTTCCATAGCTGAATGTGGCAGTCCTAACAAATCACGGTTGAATTTCCTTGACAGCATATTCAGTTATGGAAGTGTGATACGTAAGCCTCATAATGATTCCTCAAATCATCAATTATAAGCCGAACATTTCGATTGATGTCGATGTCATTATTTGACTATTTATGTCGCGGTTTTATTAGTTTCTTGTTTTTTTTAATTATTATTTGTTTGTTTTTCTAATGATGTGTGATCACAGGAGCATAGAAAACAGTCTACTACAGACAAACATGAGCTTCATTAGTTGATGTATACCGCTCCCAAAGAGCTTACACAGTTTATATCCAAGAAGGGATTTAATTCTTCCTAAATTGGCACATAAGCTTGGAATGATTGTTCTTTTTTTTTCACATTGTGTGTCATTAAGATCTAATTCTTATGTTCTAGGTATAGCCTTCCTCATGATATCGGCACGTGCAAGCTTTTCTAACTCCCATGAATTCATTGACCCCGCCTGTGACTTTTACCTTGTGGTGTCCTTCAACTTAGGGCCATTTACCAGCCAAGGTTGGTCACAAACGGACTAGGATCAAAAGTTTTGAGCCACAATCAAAACGCGCCGTTTTAACATAACATTGGGTCTTAAAAGTTCGTTGATCCCTGTATGTGACCTTTGAACATGTGTTGGCCTTCAACTCCTAAAGAGGCATCTACTATCAAAGTTCTGTCACAATCAGACATATACATTAAAAGTTTCAAGTTCAAGTTCAAGTTCACGTTCAATAGTTTATTGTTATCAATGTAAGGTATGAGCCATAATCGAAATGCTTCGTAAAAACTCAACATTTGGCCCTAAAGTCCATTGATCCCTTCCTGCAAAATTTGACCTTGAGGTGACCTTCATGTTTGGTAAAATGTGCACCTTTCTATAACCCCTCTTCCCTCCACATTTGATTGAAATTGAAGTCCTCAGTAGAGAGCTATTCAAGTGTTTTTTAGTCCATGGGCCAAGACCCGAAAAATGGGTTATTGGTACCACCTGAGGTGGCAAAACCTCTTTGGTGTAATTTTGTTTGTCGGGCATAGATATGCTTATCAAGCTATGATAGCATTTCAAAATGAGTAGCTTAGTCATGATAAATGCATTTTTAACCAATTTGGTCTCGTTTTTATATCCCTATACTTCTGAATCGAAACTAACCGCTATACAAAGACGAGCACTGTCTTCTGTATGTCCCTGTGGTATGTCCATAGGTGTTCTGCTGTAAACGCGGTGCGCTCAGTCTTTATTCAAGGCAGGGAAGGGAATATCCAAAGGTTTATGATGTCCACATGTGTCACGCGGTGCGCTTAGTCTTTATCTAGACCAATGTACCGTTATCATATCCGTAAAGTTCCCAATAAAAGGGATTACCTATCCTGTTTTTTTTTTACTACCCTCTCAACAAATACATCAGTTTTAAACAAAAATCACTTTGTACATTTACAATTATATTTATTATAATGTATTGTAGTGTACCGGTACATTGTTTTTGCATTATCTTTCATCGTTGAATGGAAATAAAGCGACAGTGACGCGGCATTAGCGTTTCCACCACAGCGTTTTCACCGGAAAATGATGAATAATGAAAAATACGGCAAAATCCACGAGGAATTGCGTTTTTGTTTGTTTTTAGATAAGGGGATATACTAGTACAATGTATCATAAGCTTTGGATACTCCTTTTGCCGTCTTGAATAGAGACTAATCGCTATGGACATCATAACCTTTGAATATTCCCTTCGCTGTCTTGAATAAAGACTAAGCGCACCGCGTTTACAACAGTAAACCTGTGGACATTCAAAAGACGGTGCTCTTATGTTGTTGTTGCTATGTTGATTTTTTTTTTTTTTTTTGGCGTGTATCATTCATTAATGAATATTTACGCCTAATTTTGTATAGCGGTTAGTCTCCTAATTTTGCATAGCGGTTAGTCTCCATTCAGAAGTATAGGGATATAACAACGAGACCAAATTGGTTGAAAATTCATTTATAATGACTAAGCTACTCATTTGGAAATGCTACCATAGCTTGATAAGCATATCTATGCCCGACAAACAAAATGATACCAAAAAGGTTTTGCCACCTCAGATGGTACCAATATCTGGCCTGGCCCATTTACTATGTAGCGTTACGTACGAACGACGGACGGACGAACAGACGCAGCAAGTGATCCCTTAGCCTCCCTGCACCTCCGGTGGGCTCGACAAAAACGGAGGAATTGGAATTGAGTGAAATCATGATGCGTAAATCCGCCAATGAATCTTGTTTTTAACTCCCCCCCCCCCAAAAAAAAAAAAAAACAACAACAACAACAACAACAACAACGGCTCAATTGTTGTATACCTGAATTTCTTTGTAGAGGGAAGCCCATGGATGTAAATGGGGGTTATTTATGATATCATGTTGCAATTCCCCATAACCAGGCAGATTCCATCATGAACATTTCGCTCATAAATTTTACAATGATCCCATTCATTTCCTATCTCTTGCTAATTACAATATATGGTTCATATCAATGTCGATGTCAGAAATCTTGCTGCTCAACTTTCATTCACCGACTCATAGTGTCAGGGATGATGTAACAACTGTCACTTTTACCATCTCCCACACAGCGAAATACAACGACGTTATTACACATTCCTCTATTCAAACCTATTTATTATCTAGTGTAAATGTGAAATGCCTGGAGTCATTTCTTCAATGAGTGTTAGGAAGATTGAACTCATAATTGTAGTCAATGTCATCGTTTTGACCATCTTTGCTTCCTTCAGAGCAAATATTCTTTGCAGATTCCTGTCTATGATGGTTGCAAGTTAACAAATGTGTCTACGAGTGTAGTTACGAATAGATATAAAGTGTAGTACAAAAATTAGTGACAACAAAATGACTTGAGAAAAGTAAGGATGATCACCAGGCAATGATTTCTATTACAACAGATTTATATAGATAACACACTTCATAATGTACTCGAAGGTCAAACTTGAAGGGCTAGACCAAAGAATTTACAATAATGCCTTTGGTCAGGGTACATAGGGGTAATAAGATATCCAGTCGCTTGTACAATGAATAGTAATGACAGTTTCTTTCCTCTATACATTTATGAATATTTGAATTCTTCTACGAGTATATGAATGAATGGCAACCGCATTTCGTGGAGCCTTGTGCATAAATTATTTCATAAAATAATGTATCAGACTTATTAGAGTAGAACGTTATACTGCCATAAAAGTAAAAAAAAAAATGAGTAAAGTCAATCTCGAAAAAAGAGTTTGTGCTTTTCTCTCAATACATCAAATATTTTAGGATATTCTGCATTGCAGAAAGGTCGTTGGAGGCAATTTTTCATTTCATACACTGAATGGCTTCATGTCAGGGCAGACTGTCGACCTGCCTGTAAATAATATTAACTTTCACTGTACCGAGATATACATCTAAAAATCAATTCACTTCAAAAAAAAAAGTTAGACGAATTATTATAGCATTTTCTCCTGACATTTCAACTTTGATTTTGGCCAAGTAGATCTCTATTATGGAATGCGTGGATACTGTATGCACGTAGATTCATGAAATACCTTTAGGCATTGCAACGAAATGAGGAACAAAGTGAAATTTTCAGGAGTTGTCCTTGACCTTTGACCCCTATGACCTCCGAGTTCCCAAGAGAATCAATATTAGGCAATTAAATGAATATGCATTAATTTTCATGATAACAACTAGAATCATTTCCGAGATATAGAGAAAACGAAATGAGAATTTTGCATCTAAATTAACATTTGATCCTAAATTTACCTTTGCTTCATGGCCGAACTCTTTCTATAGAGATTCGTTATAGGGTAAAACATGTATACACTAAATACCATGAAAATATCTTCCGGTATTTCTTAGATTTGAGGAAAAAACTTCATCCACTCTTGAATATATTTGCCAAGTTTTATCAGTATACGTCAAACGGTTTTTAGTTACGCTGTCCACAAAACTGATTACGGGTGGACGGACGGACAACCCTAAAACATAATGCGTCCGGCAGAGGCGGTAAAAAAAAAAAAATGAAAAATGACAGGATGGCCATCACTTCATATTTTTTTTCATACCACAAAAACTTCAGAGAGCACAAATATTACAGGTCCGCAGAATGAATTTGTGGAGTTGGAACTAAAGTTATGATAAATAAATCCTTTGGTCAGGATAGGCGCAATACTACTTCAATTCGCAACCATATTTTGTGTCTATTATATTTGTTTATGTTTGAATCCTCTAATAGATCATATATCGTGGAATGAAACTCTATAACATGAGAAACGTTCAAAGAAAGAGTCAAGTCCATCAGAATGAAAAGAACTAAAAACGTGGAAACGTTTCACCCAATTATTTATAACCTTTAGTATTTTTCATCCCGCAAAGTTACAGATTTTGTAATCCATACATTCAGTCGTTTAATATTGGGAAGACAAGAGAAACCAGTAAACCATGCTAATCGAACTCACTAGACTCAGATCAATATACGCAAAATAATTATTTGACAGAAGGAAATCCTACGTGTCATGTAGCTGTTTATTTTGTGTTTTTAATTTTCTAAAGAAAAAAAAAAACACGGCCAATTTCCTCCCTGAGGGAACTGACACCAAGTAAAAGCTTACATACCTGACAGGACGGAGCTAATTTAGCTGCTGTTGAGAAGAACTTATCTGGAAAGTAGGAAAACACCAGACTAAGGCTCGAAAGACGTGGCATAGTACACACCCATCGGCCCAAGTCTCTTCCCGTTAAGGACTGTGTTTTTTTGCGGCGAATGGACCAAACTTTTTGGTTATTTAGTGATTTGAGATTATTTAGGGTATAATAATGCTTTGATTTTATATATTTTCCCTTTTTTCCCGTCTTCTCCCACTTTTTTTTTTCTTTCTTTCTCCTTTTTGTTCTTCCTTTATGATCACGGCAAATCTTTTGTATGACTACAATTACAATGAATTCTGTTTATCAGTTTTGTATGATTGTATTTTGTGTATGTTTAAAAGAATATGTTGTATCCTATATGAATTCGACGATATCATGGGACATTGAAGGAGAATATAGTTCAATACTTTTTTATGTATACTGTGCTTTTTTTGTGTAACTGATAGATATAATGATATACACGGGTTAAGACATCATTTTGTACACATGCAATAGTGGTATCCTTGTTTTTTTATTATTTCACACTTTCGGGTCCTTGTCACTGATTTTGATAATGGCTTGTGTCTTTTGAAATATTTAAAGTTATAAGATATCTACGATAATATACAAAATATTTTTTTATTGTTATGTACAGTATATGTAAGTATTAGAAGAATTACCAGATTGGATGATATCGAATGATTTTAATTTGATATGAACATTAAGTTATTTATAGAGAGAGAGAGGGAGGGAGTGAGAGGGAGATGAGAGGAGAGGGAGAGGGGGAGAAAAGGAGGAATATATAGACACAGTGAAACATACCTAGGAAAGAGGGATAGGGAGGGAGTGAGGGAGAAAGACCACGAGTGAGGGAGAAAATAACCACGACTCAGAAATAGGTTCGATTTGCTGTGGCGTTCCACAGGGCTCCCTCTTAGGTCCTCTTTTATTTATTCTTTATATTAATGACTTCCGCAACTCATCATCTCTGCTGTCTTTTCTTCTGTTTGCGGATGACACGAGTCTGTTTATTCTCACTCAGATCCTTATGTGTTGCTTGATTCTGTGAATAACGAACTGCAACTGGTATTTAAATGGATACAGGCGAATAAATTATCGCTCAATATCAACAAGACTAATTATATGGTTTTTAGTAATACAATAAAGTTTCTTCCAGGTTCAGTATTAGTGAATGGTTTGCAGTTAAATCAAATAGATTCAACAATATTTTTAGGTATTTATATTCATAGTAATCTTTCTTGGAAGGTTCATGTTGATTATTTATGTAAGTTGTTGTGTAAAAACGTTGGAGTTATTCACAATTTGAAGTACCTCTTCCCAAAGCCAATATTGCATTCCCTCTACTCAACTCTATTATTACGTTACTTAAATTACGGAATATTGGCCTGGGGTAATTGCTCTAAGACTAAAATCGATTCGTTATTTTTGATTCAGAAAAAGGCCTTGCGGATTATAAATCGTGCACATTTTTGGGATCATACAGATGAATTGTTTGTTTCCAGTAAATTACTAAAAGTTTCTGATTTGTATTTGTATCACGTTGGAATTTTTATGTATAAGTTGAGTATTGGCGATCTTCCTAGTTTATTTTCCTCAATGTTTGTTAAAAACAGTGAAATTCATAATTACCCTACAAGACAAAGTGGATCATATCACTTTTCCCCCGTTCGTACAGTTCTAGCCCTTAAGACAATTACTTCTACCGGTCCTTCTTTCTGGAATGAGTTAGATTCTGTTCGGCTGCAATCAAGTTCTCTAAGTTCCTTTAAGCAAAATCTAAAAGGCAATTTTTTTAAATCTTATGTATAGTTACTTGCTGTGACCATTTTGATATATCTGTTCTTATTCTCAATGATGTCTCGCTCGGGTGTCTTTATTTCACTTCATTTGATCACATTTCTTTGACCAATAGTGTAATTTTATGGAGCATTGAATCCCTGAGTTTTACCTTGACCATCATAAACTATTTTGTACATTCTGTAGAGTTTAGTATTATCTCGACATACCGATTTTCGCCTTTGTTTCGTCATCTTTCGTAATTAGCATGTTGTACTAAACGCTTATATTGTTTCTTTGGAACCTACATTCTACAAGCATTGCTTTTTAGTAGGTTCCTCATATTTACACATCATTTTATGACATGTCCTTATACATTTGTGAAATTATGTCTAAAATTGAATGTTGTGTTATACATATTTTACTCCGAAATCAAATGGAATATGAAGCCTGAATATGGAATGTGGAATATGGAACTTGAATAAAAAAAAAAACACACAGAAAGAGAGAGAGAGAGAAATGGGAAGTAAGATAACAAAAAAGATTGATATTTTTTGCAATCTGAAATGTATATTATGATATTGTGCAATATTAATCTCGCGTTTGTTTTTAACTGTAATATTCTATATTTTATGGAATAAGTCGTACACTTCATTTGAGTTTGTTATGGATATTTATGTGTATAGTTCATCTGTTTGTACATTTATTCCTCTTTTGAGCTTTTTTATGTGTTATTTTATATCATTTGCTGTAAACCATCACAAATTGGCCTTTGGCTGCGACGATGTTGATATTAATAAACCATTTCAATTCAATTCAATTTAGAAGGTAGTGGTGATAAAATTTCATTTTCAGATCTCGAATCTGTGGAAGTAACACAAACCAACAAAACATCATGACGGAATAAAATGTTAAATATCCCCCCCCCCCCGTAATTATGTAATGAATCTTATACTTACATTTATTGCCACTACCATATATTCAAACTAAACGTATTACAATAATTATAGTTTCATTAATATGCCGCTGCGGTAATCTTTTTACTTGCATGGACAGTGTTTCTTACTTGGTTGTTGTTTATTTGTTTGTGTGTGTGTATGTGTGTGTGTATTTGTGTTTATTCCCCTACGTTTTGGGTTGTTTTGTATATCAAAAGACGTCGTTGCGCTGCTGCATTGGGTTTCCATAAATGTATGCTGGTTTTTTTTTTTTGTAATAATGTGTGATCACGGGATCATAGAAAACAGTCTACTACAGACACACATGAGCCTCATTAGTTGATGTATACCTCTCCCAAACAGCTTATACAGTTTATGTCAAAGCAGGGATTTAATTCTTCCTAATTGGCACATAAGTCTGGAATGATTATTTGGTTTTGTGGTGTGTTTTTTTTTTTTACATTGTGAGTTATAAAGATCTTAATTCTTATGTTCTAGGTATAGTCTTTCATATGTATATCGACATGTGTAAGAAGAAGGAGACGACACAAAAATTCAGCCAAGTTTGCTGCCGACACTTTCGGCTGTGGAAACATGTGGTCAGTCTTTGTAAAAAGTATCTTGATTTGAAAGGGAAAAATGGACGCTTTTTTACTCGAAAAACGTTGTACAGATCGAAGCACAACAGAAGTTGTTATTCTCTTTTAAAGCATAAAGAAACTTATTGCATTCCAGGACATGACTATAGAATAACAAGGAAAGTGCAAAAAAAAAAATGTTTAACTCATACGCGTAGAAGAAATTAATGTTTTTCTAACAGCTATATACATTCACCCAGTTTTGTCACAAACGGATATAGGGATCAAAAGTTTTGAGCCATAATCGAAGTGCGCCGTAAAATCTCAATAGTCGGACCTAAAGTTCATTGACCCCTGCCTGTAACATTTGAACTTGATGTGACCTTCGTGTTTGGTTAAATTTGTACCTTTGTATATCCACTTTCCCTGCGAGTTTGATTGAAATTGACGTCATCAGTAGAGAGCTTTTCAAGGGCTCGACAAAAGCGGAGGAATTGGAAATTGTTTAGCTAGATGAATTGAGTGAAGTCGTGATGCGCAAATCCACCAATTAATCCTGTGTTCAACTCCCGCCCAGAAAAACAAACAAACTAACAAACAAACAAAAAATAAAAACCGGCACAACTGTTTTATACCTGAATTGATTTGCAGAGGAAAGCCCATGGATGTATACGGGGCTATTTATGATATTATGTTGCAGTTCCCTATAACCACGCAGATCCCACCATGAACATTTCACTTATAAATTTTACAATGACTCCATTCATTTTCTTCCAGTTTAATTTGGTTCATATCGATGTCGATGTCAAAAATTTTGCTGCTCAATTTTCTTTCACCGATGTCAAAAATGATGTCACACTTTTAATATCACTTATACAATCTACCACACGATAAAATACAACGGCGTTATCAAACATTCCTCTATTCAAACTTATTTACTATTTAGTGCAAATTCGAAATGCCTGTAGTCATTTCTTCAATGAGTGTTAGGGAGATTGAACTCATAATAGTAGCGAATGTCATCGTTTTGACCACTTTTGCTTGCTATGAAGTAAATATTCTTTGCAGATTCCTTTCTATGTTGGGTGCATGTTAATTAGTGTGACTAGGAGTGTGGTTACTAATATGTATTAATTGTACTTCAAATATTCTACATGAGCATTCAATAAGTAAGTTTTGCTTAACACTGCTCAATGTTATATCACTGTACAAGTAATAGCGACATTAAATGGCTTGAGTAAACTAAGGATAATCGCTTGCCACCAGCAAACGAATTTTATCTAAAACGATAACACACTTTATAATATATTCACAGGTCAATAAAACTTGTTTGGGTAACCGAACCTTCAACATTCAACCTATCTATTTTTTATTTGTGTAACCCATACCGACCGTTTCATACATTTGTTACAATATACAGTACATGCCAAGTTTCATTTGGATACCTCAAATGTTTTTTTTTTTCCTTCTTCTTTTCTTGGTTACGCTGTCCACAAAATTGATTAAGGATGGACGGAAGGACGGACTACGAGAAAACATAATTCCTTCGGCGTTAAGAAAAAATCACACGATATTTTATTACTATGGGCTCCTTTCAAGAAATTTGAAAAATGCTAGTTTTTACATAATTGGTTGTCAATCAACATGATAAAGAGAGTCGTCACTTATCAAAGTAATAATCGTCATTGAGAGTATGCCTCCTTACAAGCTATTTGTAGTGTTACTGATGATGAGCCCATTTGGTGTCAATAATGTTCACTTTCGTTATATTTGCACATTGAACTTTATGTGGTAATGTACATCTTGTTTGTATTGTTTTCGTTTTGCCTCGATTAAAACGCAAGTACTTATTGAATAATCAGTTTTTTTTTTTATGCAGTGTGTGATTTAGCTCTAGATGACATATTCGTCTTTGTTTTAAATGCTTGGTTAAGAGGTGCTCAATTTATGTTATAAGAGAAGCTTTTGGGGTAAATTTGTGTTGTTTCCTACACATCAACCACTTTCAGTGTCAGACTACAGTTGGGTGAACACCCGTTTTATCACACAAAAATTATGCACGCCTACAATTTCGTGATTCACAAGTCGCAAATTACAGAAATATTTTTCCTCCCTGGTAAGATACAACAACAGCGTAAATCGAACCTGGTCAGCCAAGAGACTCACATTTATACGTTTCTGCCGTTAAAGGTTAAAAGGTTTACATTGAAGTGGCTTGATTGAACCTTGTCACATGGTACAAAGTTGAGCCATTAGAGTAGGCTACAAACATGCACCATAGGTGAAGCATTATACCATAAGGTACACGGTTGCAACCTCAAGAAAAGGTGCAGCTCTGCAGTCTTTCTTGAGGTGCAAGGTTTTATCTATTAAGAAGCCGCCAATTTGACAAAGCTTTGCTCCTTGAAGGTTGGTGAGTCTTACAATTTTCTCAATGATTGCATTAAATGCACGGCAATGGCATAATGCTGCACTTGCTGGACTTAAGGAAATCTGTAAATGTCAATTGTTCATAATTCCACCAATCACAAATCGTGCTATACGTATATCATTAAATGCATAATAGATTTAACTATTACAAATAAATGTGTTTGTACCATACTGCGTATGATCATAGTCTTATAGATTGTGGTGTTTTCATTATCATTATGATTTAGTTGAGAGAGACCTGGGGGTTTCAAAACACTTAATGGTAATTATGCCTTCGAAGTGCTGATCTATATTGGCACAACTTGCCCCAAGTCCGTGTCCAGCCTCTTGCAATGCTGGCACTTGATTAAAATAAGACAGGAGCATAGGGGAAACCTCATCCTTTTCTTGATAAATCGAACCATATCCAGGATCATCAAGCTTATCATCGAAGAACTGCTTTCTAATAATTATAATGACTGTTTGTCGTCATTTCATTCATTCCTAACAACTGGTCCTTTGTACTTTGTTTCCTTAGTATTTGCAAGTATCAGTTATAAATACTGACAAAAGAGTGTTATCTTTATTTATCCCGTCCACTCCATGACAAACACGTACTAACACCAATTAATGACATCATCTCAGCAAATGTTTCAGACTATATCAAAATAAAGATTGGGCATGATTGTTTTTTTTTTTCTGTTTTTGTTTGTTACCTTTATTTTTCGTTTGTTTGTTTGTTTGTTTGTTTGTTTGTTTTTGTTTTTGTTTGTTTGTTGTTGTTTTTTTTTTGGGGGGGGGGGGCAAAATCTCCATGATCAAATATTCGTTCTCATACAGTAATAGGACAATCGGCTCTCAATAAAAATAGTTAATGAAATAAAATTTTGTTGTGGTTGTTCAAGAACTTCAGATTGCATCTGTTACTGCATATGCCATTGTCTATTTTTCAGTGGCATTTTTACAATGTCTGGTTTTTCCACGCCTCTTGAAATATTATTCTGACGGTTTAACGTGTACATCATAACATTATTTGTGTGTGTGTGTGTGTGTGTGTATCTAAAGGTTTTTTTTTTTGATGAAATATTATCTTACATAATATGTGTTTTGTATGGAGCGAATAAAGAGTTAAATAGTGATAATAAGATGGTCACTGATGTTATGAAGTATCATTATAGGAGCTTACCTGACATTTCGGAGCCTCTGCTGCGAGGATGGCGTAGAAGTCGGTGTGAAATTTTGAGTGGCCTATTTCTACTCTGCACAGCTCATTGCTGGAACACAGCCCTTCTGCCAATTCACGTGATACAGTTCTTCCACATTCAACATGGTTTATAGATAGCGATTGCTGTCGGGAACAGACATGATTCAATTTCAGTTTATTTTATTTCGACACAGTTACTCACTACAGCTAAAGGCTGTCTTTTTATAGTGAGTCCGTGAAGGGGTAAAATCAAATCAAAGTAACATAATGCAATGGTTATATTTAGTATACATAACATAAGCAATATAAACAGACATAATCATCATACATTGAAAAATCATGCCGTTTTAAAAAAAAATACTACGTTATACTGAAATAATTCCATAAAATTACCTTGAAAATTGAAAAGAAGAAAAATGCATAAATATATACACATGTAATAAAGGAAAAAAAAAAAGAAGAAACAGAAAGCATTAAAAGTGGGACCATTCAAACATTAAGAGTTAATACACACACATAATAAAACTGGAATTGATTATCTCAAAAAATCATACTATTGTTTACAACTTATCTATTGCACTTTTGAATGCAACTAGAAGAGCACTTAGTTTAACGCTTGACAAACTATTCCAGATTGGGTACCACGGTATGAAAAACTGCTTTTTTATTTTTGTTTGTAGTCAGTTTGATTATATCTAACTGAAAAGTTGTCCTTGTCAAATCATACAAATATCATCCTCTATACATTAATAATTCTTTTATTTGTGAAGGCATGTTTTCGCTCACACACTCGCGATTTGGGCGTAATATTCTACCTTTGATTTCGGCCTTATATCCCACTCTCATTCAGTCTTTATTGGGATATGACGATGGACTAATATCGCGCTGACATTGAAACATCGTTCGGTGTTATGAGCTAGATTGTAGATGACCTGGAGTGCATTTTAACTGGTCTTCGTCATCAGCGAATGCTAACTAAATGCTGATCATTGGAGTCCCTCAGTCCCATACACACCTTCGGGAACAATTGACTTGGGATATTGCCAAGCGTGACGGCTTGGACCCTCTACCACGTATATTATGGCGAAACATTGAACGCACAGTGACAAGCTGGTGACCATTACAAAACTGAGATATCGCAAGGAATATGATTCACTCGTCATAATACAAATATCGTTTGACTCCTGCTCAGCCAACGCATCAGTTTGAGAATAGTGTGAGTGCAATCATCAATCGATATGATTTTATGTTAAAAGTCATCTTTGAACTATCGATATGACAGCCAACTGTGAATCGTAGAATGTCATGATATCTGCCTTCTTCCAAACATAAATCAACATCAGCGACCGTGAGAATATCAATGCTTGCTGCTACCTAGATATGTGTGTATGAGTGCTTCATTTATCAAATTTTCAGAAGGTTGCATCATTCTAAAACTATCAATACTGCAAACGGGACAACATGGCCGCTAACATCGAAAATGCCCTCAACGCCTTCACTAAAAGCGACAAATTCCTCGATTGAATTCGAAATCTCTACGTGGAGGCGTTCAAAAGGAGCTAGCAGAGCTAGTCAATCGCATTGAAAGAAGTGAGGCGAAAATAATAGAACCAGAAACCACAATAGCCCACAAGAAATTAACCATCTGAAAAAGGAGGTCGACACTCAACACCATGCCATTGCAGAGAAGAATCGCGCCATTTATTGACGAGCAGCCCCCCCCCCCCCAAAAAAAAAAAACAACAATACCAACAACAACAAACATCAAGAACAAATGAAGTATGCTTGTTAGGATAAACTCGTCTCATTAGAGAAAGCTAACAACAAAACCGAACTTGAGGTGAAAAATGTGACAAATCCTCAGGGGCTGGTAATAGGCTTATTGTTGCTTGATAGGACAAGCCTCAGGTAAGCTTTTAGGCTATTGAGTCAATCTTTTGTGACCACATCATGCAAAGCATTCGTTAACATTGTGTGTTCAGAAAAAAAAAAAAGCATATACATAAATCACCACCAAGAATACTGGAGGGCGGTTTAAAGCTGCAGACGACACTCAGTAACGGGTCCAGCACTAGCGATCGGGACTACGTAATGCTTTTGCGGTTAAGCTGCTGATACCGATATTAGACTAACCGATTCTAAATTCGTTCCGATAGCACTAAACACCATCACTACCACCATAGCTACCAACATTGTAATCACCAAATGTGTCGATACAATTAATAATTGTAGATGTGCCCCAAAAACTACTTCATTGTGTAGGCTCCAATGGTTCATCACCCCTTCTCTTATTAGGTGATCCGAGTATCCTCTCGGATCACCTATTGCATCTTTACTGATTCTTTCTTCTTTCTTTCCTTTTCCTTAAATGTTGTGCAGAGATTAACTCAAAAGGTCCTTCGCCTATCACTTTCAAAATTATACCATATGGGTAGATCTAATGTATCATTGTGATCAATCAACCATGACGTCACTACGACGTCATTATCTGAAATCACGTTCACATTCGAATCTCATTAATGGAATGAAATTTCTCAATGCAATTTACATATCATAGAGATCAAGTCAAGTTCTATCGATATAGTTCATAAATTTGATCACGTTCCTGGTAAACGAGCGCATACGCGCGCGTTGAAATTTTAACATGCCCCAATCGAGCTCAAAATTGTTTTGCACCCGTTTCAGGTCATTTAGAGCATTTCAAAAATCGAAAGACGCGTACGCGCGCGCGCATATACGCACGGCCAGCTCGTATGCAATACAAATTCCCCCTTTTTCACATGGATTTGATGTCTTACATGTCAAGAAATAATTCTATCAAGTTTCAAGTCAATCCAACTCAATATGACGTCATACGGGCCCGTCAAAGTTGAAAATATGCGCGCGGGTCAATGGCGATATACAGTGCAACTATGCCCAAAAAAATCGCAAATTTCAAATCCGATTTTACTCGTCAGGATGGACGGTGACCGCCCCCCCCCCACACATTTTCTTTACATATTCTGAATGCTGAAGAGTTGTACATGCCATTTCATGGGTCGGTGATGCTGAAAAAGTGATTGGAAGATGTCAAATTTCTTAAGAAAATTTAAAAAAAAGGTAAATCTTCAAAATGACGTCATCAAATTTCAAGTTTGCCAATTTTCACCCAGATTTCAGTATGTTGTAAGTTATTAAATGTTCTTTCATAAGTGTGATCACAAAATTTTGATTGGATGACGGTATCACCTCGTAAAAATGGATTTAAAGTAACATTGTCAAATTTGACCAGTTTACGTTTTATCTCTAATTGAGTGCATTTTTCTTTTTTCTGGAAATGAAAATTTACATGACTTTCTTTTTCGAGCACTAGCTCACTTATCCTTCAGTGAATTTCTCCCAGATTTTAATATGTTGTAGCTGAGACTTTGGGCTATTGTAATGTGCCTTTCGTTTTTTCATACAACGTTGACATTACGTCAAAAAACTTGGTTAAAATTGGTAATTGGCTTCGATGCAGCATCATTTTCCTTAATACGCAGGGCCTATGAAAGATGACATAGGTCAGTGCATACCGCATTCGATTTTTAATCCTAAGGTCCCCGGTTCAAGGCTTACCCCTGCCAATATATATATATTTTAAACAATTTTTTTCCTTCTTTTTCCTTAATTAGTCTTATTCACCCTTCCTAACTTTATCTTTTTCTGATATTTTTTGCTTCTTCTTCAAATTGCTATTCAATAACTTATTTTTTCTTTATTTTTCTTTCCTTCTTCCACTTTCTGTGCAATATAGATCAACAACTACAATGGCTATTTACCCCATATTCTGCACATGTTTAGTACAAGTCACGAACATCATTTCACAAAATAACAACTACTTTCTTCGACACCATCTTGGGTAGGTAAATTACTGCCAAAGGTCAAAAGTGTTTAATCCTTCATCTTGGTAAATACAAGTCCTATCTTTCCCACATTTTGCACACGTAAGGAACATGTTGCAAGAATCATTTGACAAAATAACATTTTTTTTTTTTTTTTTTGCTCAGATGCCATCTTGGCTATGTAAAGTGGGGTCAAAGGTCAAATATACTTCATTTTGTAATCTCATTAGTGTATGGTACCACCGTTATATTTTGCACACACATGGACCTCGATGGATGCATCATTTTGTAAAATAACAACGCTTTGGTCGGACGCCATTTTAGCTGTGCAAATGAGGTATTATCTCCATGGGAGTACATTTTTTTTTTTCTGGAAATGAAAAATAACATGACTGTCTTTATCGAGCAGTAGCTTATTTATCCTTCAGTGAATTTCTCCCAGATTTCAATATGTTGTAGATGAACTTTGGGCTATCGTTCATGTGATCCATATTATTATTGGAAGTCGGGATTACGTCCAAAGACCTGGTTGAAATTGATCGACGCTTAGCTTCAATTTCGGGAGATGTGTCTTTCTTTCGGTGACTTTCTTTGCAATAGCTCAAGATGAAACACGCCCTTTTACCCCCATGTTTTGCACATGCTAAGTCCATTTCAAGTACATCATTTCATAAAATAACAACTACTTCATCAGACACTGTCTCGTGTAGATGAATTAGGGTCAAAGGTCATAAATGTTTCATCTCGTATCTTGGTGAGTACCTGGCCTATCTTTGCCATGTTTTGCACACGTATAGACGATGTCGCAAAAATCATTTCACAATATAACCTTTTTGGCTCAGATGCCATCTTTGGTGTGCAAAGTGGGGTCAAAGGTCAAATATACTTCATCCTTTAACTTCATTAGTGTATACGGAATATGGTACCAAAGTTGCCTGGTCTGACTCCCTTTTTGTAGATGAGAATCCAAACATTACACGGCCAATGTCCCCTAATTACAAATAAAACCAGTATGATCATGCTTATTGGGATCAGGACTCAAATCATTGATTTCCGAATAGATCGGATCACCTAATTTGTCAGTGTTGACAAATTCCAAGTCTAGTTCTATTTCTTTCTGCTTGGGAATCCGCACACAAGAATACTTATTTAATGTGCTTTACAAAGATGCAGCATTACCATGCTGATCTAAATTTGAATGAATAGATCAAAACTTCCTTGAAAAATCAAAATTGTAGAAGTCGAAAGGAATTTTGACAGCCATTCTGCCTTCTGCTCAACAAGGTACCAAAAACTCAGTACATCTTTACTGCATGCGGGGAAAGCAATACAAATCTACGCAGAAACTATGCCTGTAGTGCCACCATGATTTAGATTTCCCTCTTTCCATCTTGGCGATAAGTACGACCCATTCTTTCTTACTGTTTCAGTAGGAGAGGAAAACACTTTTGCAGCATAACACAACAATTTCTTATACTATTTACAACTTCAATAAGAGCTTTCAATTTGGATCAGTGTCTCCCAATCTGCGTCAGCTTTCGATACAACTTGTACTTTCTCAAAGCTTAGAAAAACAAGAACACTCATTCCAACATACAAGAGAAATGCATACACACAGCCGCATAGTTGCTTGGAAGTAAATCGTTATTCTACATAACCTTGACCATGGCTTTTCGAATAGTTAACAAAGTTGTATCACTCACCGCTTGGTTGCACTTTACCATGAATGACACCCCCAACCGTGTATGTTCTGACATACGTGCTGATAGATCGTAGCTCTTCCACCGTCTCCCCACGGCTTTGACGGCCTCCACAGTATGGCATTCAAATGCGACATCAATGCAAAAATCTACGCCATAAATTTCTACCAAGCCAGCGATGATATCAAGGCCAAGTTCTTTCTTCATATATGAGGAGAAGTAGAGTAGGTAACGGAACTCGTCCTTTCGAAAAAGAAGTTTGTTTTTCATGTTGTCGTACTTGGAACGATCCTCGTCAAATAGAGTGTTCAAGTATACTCCCGCAGTGTACTCCTGGAACAACGTGTGCGTGAACGACACAACTGACTCCACTAAAGATGGAATGTTGACATCCTGCCGACGCTTCCTACTACTGGTATCTTTCTCTATCGTCAAAACTCCTACTCTGCAGCAAGTCAGCATGGATTTCCTGCATTTGGTGAATTGAACTTCGGGGAATGAAAGATTTCTGTTCAACAAGCCTTCAAGTGCTATTGCACCAATGTCTTGAATTGCCTTACTAGCTTCATTAAAGCTTTCAACTGCGTCCGAATCCCCAATACTTTCCCTTGCTTTCGATCCAGAACGTTCTTTCAGGAGAGCGATAATGTTTCCGAAAGTCTGTGAGAAGGTTTGAAAATTCAGGATTTCTTTTCGTTTCTCTTCACTGATGTCAATCCACATGAGGCAAAGCATGGCACAGAAGAATGGGAATGGGGTTATGCTCGAAAACATGCCATTATTTTCTGCCATGAAACTGATAAGTTCTTCTGCAAGCTCGTCCTTCCCTCCGATTCGAAAGAATGTCCTGATGTAAGTTTCTACATTATCCCGGTTGAATCCCTCGACGCAAATGAAAGTGTAAGTTTCTGCAAGAGTTTTCTCCATCTTGAATTCATTAGCTCTCCACGGTCTTGTGGTCACAATCACCTGACAAAACTCGTACTGTTCTAACCGTATAATGCGAATGACCTCATTGCTGCTCCTTTTCTCTAAATCCCCTCTAAACTCGTCGAATCCATCAAACACAAGGAGAATTTTGTCTAGATTTCTCGAGATGTATTCATCTATCTGGTTTTCTGACACGTCATTTGCATCAGAGAGATATTCTTTTACAATACCACCTATGGTTTTGCCGAGACTGACATCCCGAATAGGAATGACAATCACCATGACGAGTTCCTGGAGAATTTTTCCGTTGCACCAGTCCCATGCGATCTTAGAGCAAAGCGTTGTTTTCCCAACACCTCCCTCACCTTTCAGTAGGATGCGGTTTGAAAAACGTCTATATTTGTCCCTTGCCAAAAGATCCTCGTACTCTATTGATGTTTTGAACCATGCACTCTCATGTATCAGACTCAATTTGGTGTAGATTTCATCCAAGTTTACACTGTCCATAACGTTGAGTAGATCCACCTTGACCCTTTGTCTTGACACACGGTAGTACTCCTTCAGCTCTTCTTTGATTTGCTCTACCTGTTCCTCTGTGAGCGAAGGTCCTGGGGAAGAAACCAAACCCGAGTAGAGCATTAAACCATTTTTCTGAGACATAAGGTTGGGTTTCCTGTGGAGACATTTTTTCTTCAACTTGTCCATTTTTTCAACAAAACTGAAAAGAAGAACACGACTAATTACCTGAAAGCTACGATTTTATCCTCTTGTCTTACGTCACACTCTCACAAACACACACACACACACACACACACAAGTTTACTCTTATTTGTCATATATTCTAAAAATCAACCTATGAACGGAACGATGTCATACATGGTTCAAAACGGTGCTATCCCTTATCATTCAACTTCATTTTCGTGTGGTATGTGTTCACTCTCGGATTTAATAGCACGAATCGTAGTTTGTGAGAGAGCACAAATCGACTTGCCCGAAAGCATAAAATGAACTAAATGCATCAGGTGAGATGCATTGCATCGTCGATTTTGTTTTTTTAATCAGCAGAAGCAAAGTCGCACACACACACACACACACACGCACACACACACACACACACACACGCACACACACACACATACATACATACAGAATCCCACACGTGCACAATGATTAATGGTTTGCACTGTATGAGTACGCACGTGTATTATCCCGTTATCATTACTATCGGATCGATCTCCTGCTAGTGTTTATTGCTTTTTTTATGTTTTCTTTTCATTTTGCTGGATTTATAGACCATGGGCCAGGCCAGATATTGGTACCACCTGAGGTGGCAATACCTTTTTGGTGTCATTTTGTTTGTCGGGCATAGATATGCTTATCAAGCTATGATAGCATTTCCAAATGAGTAGCTTAGTCATAATAAATGAATTTTAAACTAATTTGGTCTCGTTGTTATATCCCTATACTTCTGAATCGAGACCAACCGCTACGCAAAGAACAGCACTGTCTTCTGTATGTTCACAGGTGTTCTGTTGTAAATGCGGTGCGCTTAGTCTTTATTCAAGGCAGCGAAGGGAATATCCAGGGTTATGATGTCCACAGCGCTTAGTCTAATATTCAAGACGGCGAAGGGAATATCCAAAGCTTATAATATACAATGTATATTCCTTTATCTAAAAACAACAACAAGAAAAAAAGCAATACCTCGTGAATTTTACCGTATTTTTCAATTACTTATCATTTTCCGGTAAAAACGCTACGGTGAAAACGCTAAAACCACGCCAATGTCGCTTTATTTCCATCCAACACTGAAAAATAATGCAAAAACAATGTACCTGTACACTATTGAAATACATTATAATAAATAATGTTGTAAATGAGCAGAGTGATTTTTGTTTAAAACTGATGAATTTCATGAGAGGGTGGTATAAAAACAGTGTAGATAATCCCTTTTATTAGGAACTTTAGATATGATAACTGTACATTGGTCTAGATAAAGACCAATCGCACCGCGTGACAGCTGTGGACACCATAACCCTTTAGATATTCCCTTCGCTGCCTTGAATAAAGACTAAGTGCACCGCATTTACAACAGAACACCTGTGGACATACAGAAGGCAGTGCTTCTTTGTATAGCGGTTTAGTTTCGATTCAGAAGTATAGGGATATAAAAACGAGACCAAATTGGTTAAAAATTCATTTATTAAGACTAAGCTACTCATTTGGAAATGCTATCATAGCTTGATAAGCATATCTATGTCCGACAAACAAAACGACACCAAAAAGGTTTTGCCACCTCAGCTGGTACCAATAACCCATTTTTCGGGTCTTGGCCCATGGACTATTAGAGGGCGGACGGCTCTTTCATATCATAATGTGGAGCACATAAAATGATGCAATATTGATAATGATAAATTTAATGAAAATAACTTCACATTTTGAACAGCTTCGCAAATGTAAAATTTAACAAAAGTGGTAACGAAATAGAAAAATACGATTACACTGTATCGAAGCTTAAAATAGTGGCATACGCCCTCCCCCCCCCCCCCAAAAAAAAGAGCAAAACGAAACATAAAAACAAAAACAAAACAAAACGAAAAAAATCGGAATGGCGACTGGTATGCCTCGTGGAGCCGTGATTTGTTACGACGCCGGGGATTTGTAGAAACGTCTCGCCGGGATTTATAAAAACGCAGGAAAATGTAATTATGTCTTGAAGGGAAATGTAAAAGTCTCAAAAATTGCATCAACGGGAAATATTAGAATTTTCAATTTTGCTGGGAAACGCTGAAATCACGAACTTCAATAGTATTACGTACCGACATACCGATTTTTTTTGTTTTAGATGAACTCGATGTCTAACAAAAGTGCTCACGAACCTTTATCGTTTTCATTTTCTTGTAAACCCCACAATGGACTTTCACCGAACTTGACAGGTAACATCTTTATGGGAATATGGCCTTAATTTCTTTATTTGAGTGCCCACCCCCCCCCCCCAAGGGGGAGGGGGAGTTGAAGCTTCACAGTCTCTAAACTCTGGGATTTGTTATCTTCTTCTGTCGACCCCCCCCCCCCCAAAAAAAAAAAAATAATAATAATAATAATAAAAATAAAAAAAATAAAAAATGTATATATATATATATATATATATATATATATATATCGAGAGAGAGAGAGAGAGAGAGAGCATTGTTAATGCCATGAAGATATTAAAGACTGAAATTTCATATGTGACTATGGCTGATTCATAGGTGCCCTGCGATCGGGGATGAGGGTGAGTGGGGAGACGGAATTTCCACTTTTCTGCATCTTCTTGAGAAATCGACGACGGATTTTCACCAAATTTGGCAGACAGCATCCTTACGGTGATATTTAATGATCTTGATTTGTTTATGATGAGCGCCTGCCCCCCCCCCCCCCCCTCCCCCGCCCAAGCCCAAGGATGGGGGGCGGGGGGGGGGAGTTGAAGCCTCAGAGTCCCTATTTTTTTTCATCTTTTTCTGTCGAACCAAATAAAAAAAATATATACAGCTAAGTTAGTGCTCTACGAAGACATCAATGACCGAAATTTCAGGTCTGATTATGGCGGATCCAGGGATTAGAGGGAGGAGAGAAATATCCGCATTTTCAGCATCTTCTTGAAAAAAAAAAAAAAATATGACGGATTTTTGCCTAACTTGCCAGATAGCAATTCTATAATATGTGATACGGTATCAATTTGTTGAAATGAGCCCCTCCCCTTCCGCCGAACGGGGGGGGGGGGGGGGGGGGGGGAGAGGAAGCCTCAAGTGTTGCTAAACTCTGATTCATTTATGTTTTTTATCTACTTCTGTCGAAGCTGAAAGGATAGAGCTAAGTTGGTGCTATAAAGACATTTATGACTGAAATTTCATGTTTCATTATGGCGGATTGAGTGATCTGATGAGAGAGAGAAGTGAGATGGAGGAGGGGGATTTTTCCACATTATTTGCATCTCCTTAAAAAATCTATGACGAATTTTCAACAAACCTGGCAGAAAGCATCTTCTTGGTGAAATTATTTCAATTGGCTACAATAAGCCACCCCCCCCCCCCCCCACCGAAGGAGGGGGGGGGGGGGGTTGAACCCTCAGAGTCTCTTAAATCTAGAATATTTTGTATCTTCTTCTGTCGAACGGACAAAAAAAGAAGAAGAAAATTAATAACTGAAATGTCATGTTTGATTATGATAGATTCAGGGATGTCCTTATGGGGGGGGGGGAGCTTATTCTTTTTGCCGATGATACGAGCATATTTTTTTCACACAAGAATATTTTAGAGTTACGCATTATTTTGAATCAAGAACTTACTCTGATGACAAAGTGGTTTTATTCAAATAAACCTACAATTAATGTTCAAAAAACTAATTATATGTTATTTACCAAGAGAAAATGTAATATTGACAATTTTTCTGTCAATATCTGTGCCTCTCAGGTAAAACGTGTGTCGGCTTTGAAGTTTTTAGGATTAATACTTGATGAAAAAGTTACCTGGAATGCTCATGTAAATAGCCTTTGTAATGTGTTGGCAAAGAACGTCGGTGATTTCACGAACCGACGCTATTTCGATTTTGGTCAAAATTTTCAAAATCGAGATATTGGTACCAAATGAAAGTGCTTTCAAAACTCTACCAAATCCCAAAATTTTAGATCACAAAATTAATTATTCTTAATTTTATCAAAGAAAGAAAACAACGACGGTACTCGAAATATCGAGAAATTGAGAAAAAGGGGTTTCACGAACCGACGCACGAAAGATACGCCGGTTCGTAAAACCCGAATTGCTACGGTGAAGAGCAATGCGGGTTTTACGAACCGTCGCAGTTGCATTACTTTGAGCTTTGTTCAACTTACTGGCCTAGAATTAGGTTTTGGCCCTAATCCAGATCTCAGAGTGAGAACCAAACCTTCTGAAAGATGAATGACGGCCTAAGCCAGCCCACTGTCCACGAGTGAAGTGAATGGTAAGCTATAATCCTATTAAAATCATGCTCAAAATAACAGTTTCAGTTGGACTACCATAACCATTAATTGCGGTAGTGTGTAGTCCCATGTATTCAATCGCGTGATGCTTATGAAGCCTAGTCTGTAAACGCCATCCAATTTCAAATTAGATCCCAAATCATATTATTTATTGTTTCTTTTCAACTTATGTCGTTACTTCTGAGACTACTGAGTACTGTAGTCGTAACGTCTGTGTGCAAGACATGCAGATTGCAAGATGTCAAAGTCTCGAAGACTCTAAAGCCTTGACTTTTGAGTTGAAAATGAAATCATGACATTGACAAAGTAGGCCTACTAAACTAAAAAATAAAAAATAAAAAGTCTAAAAGTAAAACTCAAAGGAAGAGTAAAGAATAAAGTTAGACATGTTAGACTTATACTTTCAAGTCTAACTATTAATTCTAAGTTAAAACTTTACTTGTAATACCAGTTACTAAAAATGTGATCAGCTGAAGTCTAAGACCAAGTCAAATTAACACAGTTCAGAGTCTATAGTCTAGCTCTAGATCTACATCTAGACTAGTGGTAATAGTAGGTAGAGTCCACCCATTTCCCCCCCCCCCCAATTTTTACTGGTCCATTCCTGAAAAAGTTACTGGTCAGTGTCCAACAGTGATTTTTCCTGGTCAGGGACCGTCGGACCAGTGCCAGTGTGCAGTGTTGGTGTAGATGTCATCTATGACAGTATGTGGTCTAGTGATACTACCTAAACACTACGAGTACTCGACAGGTTAGGTGGCTTTCCTGTACAGTGCAGTGTTAAAGCATACTTGTGAATTCAGCCCTAGTACCGTACTGTGTGTAGTGTATGTCTAACGTTAGTTCGAGTGGAGCACCAGTATAAAGCACAGCAGTGGGGCTTGTTTCCCCTAAAACTTGTGAATGCGGCCCAACCAAATGGCGTTTATATATTTACGCTTGATTGATAGTGATACAGTGGCGCTGTCGATTTCCACAGCAGCCATACATAATCTTTTGTCCTTTCTTCTTTCCTTTTTTCCCTTTGTTCTTTCACTCTTTTTATTCTTGGAATCGAAGGACTTCCTAAGAAATGTCCCTCGACTGATTTAACCAGGACTCTTGAGTCCTGGTAAACCTAACCTTACCGAGTAACCGTTAACGTTTGTTAGGCCTAACATAACAATAACACTGACTTAGCCCTGCACGTATTGACTTTGTCTTTGGCCGACTTACTGAGATGGCGAGTCTAACTCTTTAACGTTAGTCTAACGTAGTCGTTAGATCTGTCAGTGTCAGTGTCACCGGTTATTGTATATCTTGCCATCTCCAACGTACTTTAACAAGTTGATGTTAGTTATCTATGTCAACTTACTGATTTAGTAATAGTGGTACTGTCATCCTGTTGGACATCGCCGAAATATCATCCGTGACGTGTTAATTTCGTGTCACAAAGACAAAAGTTGTCAAGATCTAATAGTATTAGATGTCTAGATTTAGATGTAGTCTAGATCTAAGTAATATGAAATCTGTGTAACTTAAAAGTGAAAGGTCTAGACTTCACTTAGTCTATAATTAGACCAGACATTCATGAGGCAAAGGCCTGTTTAGTAGATCTATTCTTATTCTATTTTAATGTCAATTCCTGCTAACTCGCCACGTGTTATTCCTAAGGCCAAGGACTTCCGGGTTATTATTTTTTTTTTTTTTTTGATAAATACCAAACAGCAGACGTGTTTCATTTGCATTCTTGCACAGACTTCATGAAAATATGTGCAGTATCAAAGAAATATAATGCACATGACAATGCCACTGTTTTATAGGTGAATGGTTAAAGGACAAGTTCACCTTCATAAACATAAGGATTGAGAGAATGTAGCAATTTATTATTAGTAGAACACATCATTGAAAGTTTGAGGAAAATCAGACAATCCGTTCAAAATTTATGAATTTTTGAAGTTTTTGTGCAATACCCGCTGGATGAGAAGACTACTGCAGTGTATGAATAACTTAGATGTCACATGCGTACAACAATATAAGGAAAATATAAAGAGAATTCACAAAATTCCATCTTTTGAAAAAAAGTACACATTCCCCTGACCCGTTACCGACAAATGTTATGAGTAATATTATTCCCCCTGACTTTAGAAAGAGGCAAGTCAAGTGCTCTTTTATTATGCGAAAAAAAGTGAAAATATGTTGAATTTTCTTTTACATTTTCTTTATACTGTACAATTGTACGCATATGACTCACAAGCTGTAGTAGTCTCCTCATCCAGCGGTTTCAACACAAAAATTTAAAAAAAATTCATAACTTTTGCATCGATCGTCCAATTTTCCTCAAACTTTCACTGATGTGTTCTACTAATATTGTTGCATTTTCTCAATCCTTATGTTTATGAAGGTGAAATTGTCCTTTAATACCTTTAAAAGCTGAATGATAATGTAGAGTCTAGGTCTAATTAAGATGTTACAGTCTCTGATAAGAAACAGGTTTGATTGTCGTAGACTGTTTCCCAAATGCAGGTAGTAATATTCAGCTACTTCAATGCAATGCCTTGTTTACAAGTACATGTAGATTTATATTCATGTGAATGATAATTCAATTTCTACATGAGACTTACTAAGTGCTAGACATAAGATCTTGCATCATTAAAACGTGTAAATGACGAGACAATTTGAATATGCATCAAGGATGAACAGCAGTATATTTTGACATTCTTTGATCCTGCATAGGCCTACCATTTTGTTTTATGTTTAATATAAATAGAGCAAAATAATTTCAACTTCAGTTTTGTTGGCTGATTTTTTTTTCTTCTCAAAATTAAAGTTGTATCTTGTACCATGATGTTTGATTGTAATCAAAAGTTCTTAATTTCTTTCTTTTCTTTCAGATGACTGGTGCCATGTAGTAGCGAAGAACTGGACTGTCTCAGAAAAGAAAAGAAAAAGTACAGGGTCGTGTACATCATCAACGGATGTGAATACAATGGTAATGTAGAGTCTAGGTCTAATCAAGATGTGAAAGTCTCTGATAATAAAGAAGTTTGATTGTCGTAGACTGTTTCCCAAATGCAGTTAGTAATATTCAGCTTTTTCAAAGCAATGCCTTGTTTACAACGACATGTAGATTTATTCATGTGAATGATAATTTAATTTCTACATGAGACTTACTAAGTGCTAGACATAAGATCTTGCATCATTGAAATATGTAAAAGGCGAGACAATTTGAACATGCATCAAAGACGGACAGCAGTATTTTTTGACATTCTTTGATCCTTTATACCATTGGTAAATAGAGCAAAATAATTTCAACTACAGCTTAGTTGGCTGATTTCTTTTTCTCAAAATGAAAGTTGTATCTTGTATCATGATGTTTGATTTTAATCGAAAGTTCTTAATTTCTGTCTTTTCTTTCAGATGACTGATGCCATGCAGTAGCGAAGAGCTGGACTATTTCAGAGAAGAAAAAAAGTACAGCATCGTGCTTATCATCAAGGAATGTGAATACAATGGCTTAGGAAAGAAGACAATCTACAGATAGGATAGAAGGGAGAAATTGGGATGAAGGGTGTCAACATAAGGACGGTATATCTACAGTAAAATGTGATTGTAAAGTGGAAACCATGAAAGAAGATTGTAAGATTGAAGGTGAAAACATGCATTCAATTCTGTGATGTCGTAATTACAATTTTGCTACACTTTAATAACACTACAGAGAGACATTTATATCAAGGCAAGCTTCATGTGGATATGGAATGTTAGATTTTCTTTAAGTGTTCATTACTATATGTATTTCATGATAATAAATCTTGAAGGTTTTGTGTGGTAATCATAACCTTGCAATACATCTTGATAGATTTCTAAGTGCACATTGGCAATATTTAGATGATGCTGTAATCAGATGAAGTTAGACGGTTGAATAATCATTGCATAGTTGTAATAGTTATCGACTGAGGATTAACATGCCCTTCATTGATTTATTTTTCGTAAACAGTGATAATTGCGAGAGTCAATTTAAATTGTCGGGGGCATAACCAAATGTGTCACACTGTCAAAATGTGTATATCAGAAATTTTTCGCTCACTGTACGAATTTTCACAGAAAACAGATTTATGAGAGTCACAAATGGTAGCTTAGACCCATTAACAAAAAGTTCCAGCTTCATCTTCAACCATGTTCATGATACTTGTTCATCTACATTTTGCAAACATTCTGAATGTTGATTGAGACATGTTATGCATGTATGTATTTTTATGAAATTAATGCAACAAATAATCAAGTATGCATCTCTGCTAGATGATATTATAAATCCAGTTAATGACATGCCAAACTCACCTCAAACTGTAATTCATTCTATTCTCCTTTATTCTTTTATTTATCATTTTGTTGTCTTCAACCCACTTTGAATGTGTTACGTATGATTCTTAAAAACATGGGAACATGTACTCCGTATAACTGATAGGACTTATTACAAATTGACTTAATCATTCAACCATCACTAGACAGTTCTGTTATGAGATGTGACTGTGCACCTCAAAACGAACATAAAGTCGCACACACTGATTTGGCATGATGACTGAAAATAAGTGAAATGGGTCAACCTAGCCAAACTTGTGTGTGTTTTTTTAGCAATTTATCTCGAACATTTTTGGTAGAATAGTGTGATTAGGTGTGTCTTTAGAATCCCTTTTTCATTTCTGAAAAACCTTGTCCACACTCTTCACTTTCAACTCTAATAACTTTTGAAAGGATAGAGCTACTGCTTTGAAAGTTTGCATTAATAATGGACAGAATGTGTTAATGAGGAATGCTTAATTTCAGTTTAATCTGATAATTCCTTCATTGTTGTTACTCTTGTGGTTTACTTCCTGTTTTTTTCCCATTCATCGCACAGCCAGCACGGTTTGGTAAAGATTAAAGCGCTTGAATAGACACTGTACTTCAGAGCCTCTTTTCTCAGTTCACACTTTTCCTGAGTTTGTGCTTTCTTTCCAATATTTAGAAAGGTTAGGAGAGTCCATTTGATTTGAGTTATACATCATTTTAAAGCTCAAAGTCTGCTCTTTCAGAATATGGTCTTAACTAAAAATTCATGTCTGGCGACTTTTTGTTTGTTTTGAGGTGCAGGGTCACAGATGTTCTTTATCTAACTAAAATTGTAAATTATGATACGTGTATGTTCCCATGCAAACTCACGACAAAATACAGAAATATGATTTCTTTTAATAATAATTCATTATGTCTCTAAATGTACAATTAAAGAAAGTGATTACAAAAAGGATGTCAAACATTGGATATTAAAATAAGAGATTATTCATTTGTCTCCATCCGTAGTAACACATGCAACTGCAGTGTGCAGTTTGTGGGCTGCTGTGAAAAAAAAAAAAATCACAGGCAGCCCAAGTGGGATTCGAACCCTCGACCTCTGGATTACTAGACCAGCGCCATAACCACTAGACCACCGGATTGCCCTAGCACTACGTTTAGACATGAATAATTGAATATAGAAGGGCTTGGGGCGCTTCGAAGTTTACTGCTCTTATTAAATATGTACATGTCATCACATGAAAATTAGTTTGCATCCACCCCGTAGTTTTGCTGATGACCTTTCTTTTTAATTATTTTAACCACACACAATTTTGGCTGAATTTCCCCACCCCTCTTGTGAATTTGCTAGTACATGTACTAAAACACATTCTCAGAATGTGTTTATAGTACTGGTGGATTAAGGATTCGGAGGGGGGGGGGTCGGCCAAAATTTCTCTTTTCTCATATGTAACAAACCTACGGGGCGAAAAGCTGATATTATGGGCTTTCTACACACATTTTTAGATGCTAATTATTGGTTAACATGAGCACGATCATTTATGTTGTGATTAATTTGTTTCCTTTTCATATATGTATGACTTCTATTAGAGACTTAATTGCCTTGGCACTCCTTACATCGACCTATTTTAGACACCCATTTCCTTCTCTCTCTCTTGCTTTTTCTCTACTGTCCTGTGAATAGTGTAGCTACATGTACATGCAGTACCTCTTCTCTTTTGTATGATATACATCAAGTTTCCATCTGAGCATATGGGTGTTGCAGCACTCTCAAGCTTCATGCATATGCAGCAACATCTTTGTATGTTCATATACATAATTATGCTTGATATATTAATTTGAGAATGTTATTCTTTCTCTTGTATATGTTCCGTCCGCACTCTATAGATGTAAATGTACATTGTAAGATTTGGTGCGCATGTTCGAACTGTGTTTCTCTTTTTGTGAACACACATGAACTGATATAATAATGAACTTGAATCACGCATATTCTTTAATCTTGATTCCATCTCCATTTGCCATTAGATATTTATTGACTTATGGAGCTCTTCCACAATTGTTATCCTTCCCATTGTCATTACTCATCTCTGAATAATTCAAATTTGATATTTTATCGAGGACCTATGTTTCTTCGATTACATAATGTACCTCTTCAATATATTGCTGCAAAAGGCATAATAAAAAATGACCATTGTTATATATTTAAGATGAAGCTTGAAATTCTGATAATTTTGATATTCATGTATTTTCAGGAGTTTATCAGTTTCGAAGAGTGCATGCAGGATGAGTTTTATGTCTTTATATGATCAAGTGCAGCTATCAAAGAATTTGTTGAGCAGGAAAGGGAAAGATGGAAAATGAGGAATTATGAGTGAATTTGCATGCGAGCCAAATGACTTGTGACAAAGTAAAAGTCACAAATATGTGGAATAATAAGAAATAAAGAAATTAATAGATTTTTCAGAGAAAGAAATAACAGAGTGTATGAGTATGAAAGATGAGTAAATGCAAGTAATTATTACTGTCTGGCACGTCTTTTTCCCTATATTTAGCGGTATCCTTCATCTTAGAACAAACATTCATAATTGTTATGAAAGAAGTGAACTGAATTTGAATTAAAAATGTGAAAAAATAAGAAAGTAAGTTAAAAAAGTTTAAAAAAACAGTAAAAAGTAAATGAATGTGAAACACAGTATACCGAGTACATGTTAATTACCAAATGATAAATGTCCACATGGAAATGTGTTGACTAATATATCCACAAAAAAAGGGGGAGGGCAAAGAAATCTTTGGAACGATCAACGACAGCTCTAATAACAATACTAAATGAAGATGAAAACAATGACAACACGCTTTTTAGAACAATTAAGAGAAACTGGCTTGTATTATTGTATTATCATCTTAATTATCACTAAATGTATTATAATCATCACAACAATCATTACATGACAATTAATTTCAATTAATTAGGTTATTGTTGATATAGGTATAGGCAGGTATAGGCCTACTAGTATTTGTATGTAAACACATACCAAATGAAAAAGCGACGGTTCGTAAATACACGCGTATCGCACGTTACCTATTGTACAGGCCCTATGTACAGCGCGGGTCTCACAACCCGGCGTAATACAACTTACATCGGTTCGTGAGACCCGCGCTTAAGTACATAACCTATGGTGCGCGCAAGAAACGATGGATTTACGAACCGACGCAGTGAGTTTGAAGACAGAAATATCGTATTTTTTTTTTTTTTGAATTCACACTAAAATTACACTATGGATAGGAAGAACAACTTCCACTCTCATCACCCTGTCAAAATTTTCACACACAAGACAGGAAAAGTCATTGAAAACGTTGTCTAAAACTTGTGAGATCTTTAAACGCGATTTTCTCAGAATTGCATTTTCGCTCAAAAACGAAATAGCGTCGGTTCGTGAAAACACCGACGTGAATATTGGCGTTGTGTATAAATTAAAGTCAATGCCTAAAGTGTTTTTTAAAATGATTTAGAATTCAATTGTTTTACCACATTTGTGATACGGGATCATAATTTGGGGCAATGCATCAAAAACCCAGTTGAACAGAGTTTGTGTCTTACAAAAACGTGCAATACGTATTGTACACCATGCTTCATATCTTGCCCAATCTTTCATTTGTATCAGATGCTGCAATTTTATTATATTTATCTTTTACAGTTGGGAATCTTTATGTATTTATGTTACGAAAAGTTCCTTCCAGAATCCCTTTTAGATTATTTTTCGCTGAACAGCACTATTCATAATTACGGAACAAGAAATTCTGCAAACTATCATCTATATCACATGCGCATCTCATTTTTTAAAAATTCAGTTATATATCTGGGCCCTCATATATGGTATTCTATCCCTAGAGAAATTAAAGCATCAAAATCTATAAATAATTTCAAAATCAAATATAAACACTTTTAATTGGAAGATTACAAACATAGTTAATTCAAGGCGTATGTTTGTTGTTGCTGTTTTCTGTGTTGTTATCGTCCATACCTCCGTAGTTTTCTTTTGTAATGATTGCATTGGTTTGACTTGTTCTGTTTTGTCAACTTAACGGACATTTTTTTCTCTCAAATCTGTCAAAGGTATGTATGTTACAGTACAATAGGTCAGCTTACTGACAAGGGCTTTTCCTTTCTTGCTGCTTCCCCCACCAATGGCATTGTCTTTGTATGTAGTCACACCGCCACATTATTTCTACTTATATGTCGTATGTCCTATGAATTTTTCTCTTTTTTGTATCTCATTTTCTACATTCATGTTTTATTGTATGCTCTGTATATTTTTAATGCTTGGTGCAAAATAAACTAAACTGAAAACTGAATAGGGTGGATTTTCCACATTTTCTGCATCTTTTTGAAAAATCTATGCCAATATTTTACCAACCTTGGAGAAAACATTGCTACATTGTGATGGAATCTCATTTTGTTCGAAGGGTCACTAATTATATAAAGGGGGTGGGGTGGTGAAGAGGGGCAGGCAGAGGATGGGGTAAAGGAACCAACATAAGAGCTCGATTACAGAACAAAAAATCGCTCAGGGCAAATGTTATAGACGTACACTGCAATATACTGTGTTATTTTAGTAAGTAAGCTTGTGATGCCACATGTTAACCCTGTCAAGTGGTCCCACCTCACGTCCAACTGGACCCCTGGAAGACCACTAAATATGGGCTGTCCAGCCATCTTCTCAGATGGAAATGAACAAACAAACATGTGTAGAATGATATAAAGAAAATATAAAGAAAATTCAACATGTTTCCACTTTTCTCGCTAATAATAAAAGAGCACTTGACTTGCCTCTTTCAGAAGGCAGGGGATTTTTTTTTTCATCAAGCATTTAACCCTTTACATACGTCAGTGACAAGTCGAGGAAATGTGCACTTTTTTTATACATGTCGTGAAATTCTCTTTATATATTTTTCTTTATATCGTTCTACGCATATCATACACTGTAGCAGTCTTCTCATCTGGCAGTAACTTCAAAAACATCAAAAATTCAGAAATTTTAAACCGATTTACTGAGTTTCCCAAAACTTTCACTGATCATATAAATGTGGTCCACCAATATTGCTGCATTCACTCAATCCACATTTGTAGGTGGACTTGTCGTTTAATAGTGAAATAGGCTACATACATTAAAGCAAATGATTATGAACTTATTATTACAACTATTGTATACATGTCTAAGAAATGCCGCTACGGCGACCGGTTGCCTCCGCCATTATGCATGGTTCTTAACCCGTTGAGGACGGACTGATTTTGCTACAACACGCATTTCCCATAGACACCTGCCCGAGTATACTCGGGACTCGTCCTCAACGGGTTAATCATACGTATATATATTTATATATATATAACACTTGAGAAAGGGCGGCGAGACGCTCGAAAATTTATGTGAAGAAATAAACAGTTGGTGAATACAGCATGAACTTTGTTGCAGCTTTGTTACTTATCTTTTTATCTTGCCAACACGTGGACTACCTTATCAACATATATATATATATATATCGAAAACTTCCTTCCTTGTTTCAATACATATATATATATATATATATATATAGAGAGAGAGAGAGAGAGAGAGAGAGACCGGTTTAGAGTACGTCTTGACAAAGTAAGATGGCAGTTTCACATAACTGGTAAAAAATAAAATGACATGTCTGTAACAAATGTGTTGAGTGTGTTTCTTTTCCTTGAACTGAGTTTCATTTGAACGAATTGCTAACCATCTGTGTAGCATCATTGTATAATGTTTCCTGACAAGAGTTGTGCTTTATAAAACTGTAGTAGACCTACTCCATGTAACATTTATTTCTTCGTCAGTGTAGTCTGGAGCTCAAACTTTTTTTCTTTTTCTTTTTTTTTTTTTGGGGGGGGGACGTTGGTATTGAACGTTAAGATTATACGAGGCTTTTTTTTCGTGTAGGTTTATTGGTGTTGTATTATAGTCGTATACAAGATAGGGCCTCATCCACGTCAACCTCCAGTTATGATTGTCCCCTGAGGTATTGATATTTCCTTCGTTCACACATGAACACAGTATGCCTGAACATAATTTATGTTACTTTGTTTTATACGTTATTAGTTGTGATGTTGTTATAATGTTGAGAAATACTTGTATTGATTTGTATGTTATACTCTCCTTTTTTTTCTTCTTCTTTTTTGCAAACTGTTCATCGCTTTGTTTTCATTTGCTATTGCATCTAGAGAAAGAGAATGCGGAAATTTGTATACAGGATGTTCTTGTCATATGAGGGTACACCTTGTCACTCACTGACTTTCTGAATACAAGACTCAGGGGTCTAGCTTTTTTTTGGGGGGGGGGTGGGGGTGTCTAGCGCTCACCCGAGTATCTCAAGTGCACCTCCCATGTATTGTTGCAGACTATTACTTGGGAGAAAGGAAATTGGAAGACTTTGGAAACCTCTAGGGCCATATCTGGAAGTCTTTGGAGACCTCCAGGGTCCCAGGGAGGCATATTGTCTATATTCATGACAAGAGCGATAACACCTACAGTACTAAGTTTATAATTTGACCATGTGTTTTCAAAAAGAAGATCAGAAATCAAATGTGGCCTCCTATTTGGTCCCAGCCCCATGCCAGAAGCGTCTAGATCAGATGTTAGGTGCCTTTGTTGCAACTTATGGTCTGTGAGGAGGGGTGGGGATGGGGTGGATGGTACCCATTTTACCGGTATTCTACCAGCCAAGTTTGGTAACAAATAGAACGTACTTTTTGTGAAGATGATGGAAGTTAGAAAAATGGTCCCTATTTAACACTAGCCCCAAGGGGTCACCCCTGGATCTGCCATAAACGATCTTAAAAGTATGCCAATACACTCACTGATGTATTTACTCAATGCTATTCTAGTTTCATTAAAGCAGCGACTCTAAATCCAGAGGGGGACATGGTGCTCACACGTACTAAAATATATGCGTGATACTTGAAAAAGAAGATGAAAATGCGAAAGCAAACTTAAAACTATGCAGTCTCCAAGATATTTAACTTTGTATTATAATATATACCTAGCTCTATCACACCTGGTTCTATTTCATTTTTTTTTTTTTTTTTTGGTTAGTTTTTTCAATGATAGATTCCTTGATTTCGGGGTCTGGGACCATGGTGCCTATTTGAACAACTTGATAGTCTGTCATCCATGGATGCTACTCTCGTGCTGAAAATATGTCATTACATAGGGTTTTAAAAGAGAATCTAAAATATGATTTTTGAAAATGTATACATGACTGACAACGGACGCCAGACGATAAATGATGGCTATTTGCAGTATCAGCTCGCTGTCTTGAGCCTTTGGCTAAAATGAGTTTACGTATGATTTCAAGAAAACTATCTTCCATTACCAGAACATCATTTTCATTTTCTGGCTTGCAAAAAATACAGATGCTTGAGGCGTGTAACGTGATCTCTGAGTATAGATCTCTAAGAAAAGTGTAAAACAAGTAAACCCGCTTACACACAAAGTATTCCATGTTTTTACCATTAATTCTGGACTAGGGTAGGCCCTAATGTGATATTTCAGATGAATATTTAAAGCAAACAAGATATCGGCTCCATTTCATCCTGTAGTAAAGAAGCGTGGTAAGTCTCACAATATACGTTTGTTGTAAACTGTGTCGATGTCTTTCAAGAAATGCTCCTTATTCCTAGTCACCGATTAGAACATCATCATCTGACTCCTCACATATTTTAGACATGTAAGATTACAAGAGCCTGATCTATAGTGGCCCACATCTGCCACTGGTACATGTGTGCAGTCAAGTATGTTTGCCCTGCGACTACACTGCCTGCCAGTTGCTAACAGCCTGTCTTGCAGTTGCATCAGACTTCTTCAGGAGTTCCTTAATAGCTGCAGCTTTGTCTGTAGTAATCGGAACATCTTTTGAATTAAACCTGTTCCTCAAATCGTCCCAATTCTAATGATTGTATGTTATTTTCCTTCCACTGTTTAACTTGAAGAAAAGCTGCTGCTGAAGTGGAGGGAAAGGATCTTTAGGAAGCGTTGCACGGGGACAGAGAATGATGTTATGTATTTTGGTTCTTATCTTACTTTAGACTGCTTTTTTACCAGCACAATTGAATTCAGCCTTCATGCTGCTCGCATTTCCGAGAAGAAAAAAAAAATATGTGTGGTGCTGAAAGTTTTTAACAGTGCGAAGCCTGAAGGCATAAAAAAAAAAACATTTCTTTTAATAAAGATGCAAATACAACGAGAGATTGTAATTTGTCATCACTGACAAATTAAGGTGATCCGATTTTTTTTTTTTTTTATCAATGATTCGAGTACTGATCGCAATAGGCATGACCATACAAGTTTCATCTGTGTTTAGAGACATTGGCCGTGTGATGTTTGGATTCTCATTTAGCAAAGGGAGTCATATCTGCCATGTTTGGTACCAAATTCTGTATACACAATGACGAAGAAACAGCAACAAGTACATATGACATTTGACCCACCTTTGCACTCCCAAGATAGCATCTGATGAAATAGTGATTATTTTGTAAAATGATTCTTGCGACATCATCTATACATGTGAAAAATATGGGAAAGATAGGACTGGTATTCACCAAGATACAAGATGAAACATTTATGACCTTTGACCCTAATTTACATACCCAAGATGTTGGCCGATTTAAAGTAGTTATTTTATGAAATAATGTACATGACATGAACTAAACATGTGCAAAATGTGGGGGTGATAGGGTTTTTTTCTTGAGTTATTGCAAAGAAAGTAGCAGAAAGAAAGAAATATCTCAATTCATAGAAGATAAGCTTTAATTTCAACCAAGTTTTTTAACGTGATCCCGACATCAAATGAAAAATGAAGGGCAATTTAGCGATAGCGCAAAGTCTTAGATACAACATATTAAAATCTGGGAGAAATTCACCGAAGGGTAAGTGAGCTAGTGCTCGATAAAGACAATCATGCCAATTTACACATCTAGAGAAATACCTACCCGTAGAGATAACACGTCATAACGAAGATAGAGAAAAAAGTACATATGACCTTTGACCCCAATTTGCACCCCAAGATGGCATCTGAGCAAAAAGTGGTTATTTTGTTAAATGATCTTTGTAACATGGTCTTTGTGTGTGCAAAATATGGGAAAGATAGGACATGTATTCACCAAGATACAGGATGAAACATCTATGACCTTTGACCCTAATTTACATACCCAAGATGGCGTCTGATCAAGTAGTTGTTATTTTATGAAATAATGTTCGTGACATGAACTAAACATGTGCAAAATATGGTGGTGATAGAGTATGTTTTTCTTGAGTTATTGCACATAAAGTTGCAAAAGAAAGAAATATTTCAATACATGGAAGATAAACTTTAATTTCAATCAAGTTTTTTGACGTGATCCCGACAACGTATTAAAAAAAGAAGGGCACATTACGATAGCCCTACGTCTCAGAAAATCTTAGAGAAATTCACCGAAGCATAAGTGAGCTGGTGCTCGATAAAGATAGTCATGTCAATTATCATTTCCATAAAAATTGCACTCCCATAGAGATTACACGTAAATTGGTCAAATTTGACAAGGTTACCTTCAATCAATTTTTTCGAGGTGATGTCGTCATCTAATCAAAATTGTGTAATCACACCAATGAAAGAACATTTAATAAGCTAGAACATGTTGAAATTGGGGTGAAAATTAGCCAAGGATTAGTGAGATACGCTCGAGTAAGCTTCAAATTTGATGGCAACGTCATTTTGAAAATTTACTTTTTTTACTTTATTAAGAAATTTGATATCTTTTAATCATTTTGTCAGCATAGCTAGCCCATGAAATGACATGTGCAACTCATAAGCTTTCAGAATATGTAAAGAAAATGGGGGGGGGGGGGGGTCACCGTCCATCCTGAGGAGTAAAATTGAATTTAAAATTGGCGGTTTTTTGGCATAGTTGCACCGTGTATCCCCATTGACGAACGCGCGGAATTTTGAATTTGACGGGCCCGTATGACGTCATATTGAATCGGATCAACTTAAAACTTGGTAGCAATATTCCTTGACATTTCGGACATCCGATCCGTGTGAAAAAACTGAAAATTTCTATTGTATATTAGCTGTGCGTGCGAATATGTGCGCGCGCGTACGCGTCCGTCCAATTTTTTTCAATTTTTCAAAAAAATGCTCCAAATGGTCTGAAACGTGTGCAAAAAAAAATTGAGCTCGATTGGAGCATACAAATATTTCAACGCGCGCATACGCGCGCGTTTTGATATAAAAATGAAATTTGAGAATATGAGTAGAATCCACTTGACTTGAAATATATGTGACGTAAATTTCATTGAAATATTCCATTCCATTAATGAGATATACATGAAAATGTGTTTTCATATAATGACGTCATAGTGACGTCACGGTCTACTGATCACTATGATTTTACTTGCGCTGTCGTCTTTGCGACATGATGCATGTATGGTATAATTTTGACATTGAGAGGCAATGCACTTTCTGAGCTAACCTCTGCACAACTTTTGTCCAGAAATAAACAATCAGTACAGATACAGAAGGTGATCCGAAGGATATTCGGATCACCTAATAACATGAAAAATGGTAAAAGTAAGACAGAATTTATGTCGTATGAGCTTGAAGCCGACGAAAAGAATGCTGTTTGTTATGATCGACTGATGAACCCAGTGTATTGGTAGTATAAATGTTAAGACATTTCTTTCTTCTGCTTTTTTTTTTTTTGTATCTGGCTGTGAATCAAAATGCATATACATTTTTAGAAAGTCACTGGGTGAAAAAGTGCAAAATCTATGACAAAATCCACTTCTATTCAAATTATCACGGTCATATGACTTGCGTTCTGTTGCTTATTGGTAAAAATGCCCTTAAAAAAGTATCAACTAAACGTGGATGTAAATTGTCACAAATAAGAAAAAAAATGTTTGAAAAAATTCTTCTGAATGAATTCAGACCAATTTTTGTGTACCGTACACACTTTGAAAGCTATATGAGAGAAAAATGAAAATAAATGATAAATGAAGAAAAAAATTATTGCAATATGTATCAGATTACATGCATTTACGAGATATCATAAACAATTCCTGTCACATGAACATGTTCAGAGGCTTATAGTTCAGTCAAAATATGAAATGACCCCCAACTAATTGCCATTGAAACGATTCCACTTGCATTTGACCTGGAAGAGCAACTAAAATAACATATCAAAAGTTCCCTAAAATTCGAGTGGTGGATCAGTGTCTAATTTGCATTAATTCAAAATGGCCGCCATACAACCTATTTATGCTTATATCTCGGGCTATAATAGCCCACAAAAAGTGAATTCCGGTGTCTAAACCTATGTTTTTTAGGTCAAGGAATACAAATATGTTATCTGTAGCAACTTTCAAGTTCCCTTTATATAGTTTTTGCATATATTTGCATATAATTACATACAAAATAGCCGCCATATTGCCTGTGCAAGCCCGTATCTTCGTATATCATTAATGTAGTACACTCAGGAATAAGTTGCTATATATCTGGACATAAAACCCGCAAAAATAGATTCTGGTGTACTCACCTATTTTTTTTTATTATTTTTCTTTTTTTTTTGGGTCAGGGAATACAATTATGATATAAGCAGTAACTTACAAGCTTCCCTTTGTACATTTTCTGCATACATTCGCATTTAATTAAATGCAAAATGACCGCCATAATGCCTCTACAGGCATATATCTCTATCTGTAAAAGGTACCCAGTGATGGTGTTTGTGGTCTTTATTTTTACTGCTGAGAATCACTGATGTAGAATACGTTCCACTCAGGAATAATTACCTTTATTTCACTAAAAATTTGCAAACATTTATACATAAATCTATTCAAATTACTATCGTGAATTTAATTTCAGATATACGAATACGAGCTGCAGAACGTTAATTGTACTGTAATTTCTATATCCAAGATTTCAAGGGCAAAATTGTTATAATTTCATGCACAACCTTAATGATTATCCTTAAACCTAGTTTTATATCCTTGCATTGATTAAAAGAATTGTATTACATTGTACCCACATTTTCTGGAGATAAAGCCTCAGAAGAGAAAACAACTGTAAGTAGCATCGAATAGAACATATCTTTATTCAACTGTATTCTCAACTTAGCTTCCAATGTGTGCTCAATAGTTACACAACTATTAAAGTCTAAAATTATGTAGTAGGAATCGTTAAAAAGATTTCATGATTGCATGATATTTGATGTATTATATTTTGTAATTTGCCCTCATGTTTACTGCTTATAATTGTGTATAATTATGTTGCAATACTTTTTTTTTTTTTTTTTTTGGGGGGGGGGGTCCAAAGGGGGGGGGGGGCATGTCATCAAGATCATGATTATCCATAAGCTACTCTACAAAAGTTTCACGAGTTTGGACATTTGTTTAGAGGATGTTCTTGTCATATCTCATAGCTTTCAAAGTGTGCTTACGGTACACAAAAATTGGTCTGAAATCATTGAGCAGATTTTTCAAACATCTTTTTTCTTACCTGCGATGATTTGCACCCATGTTTAGTCGATACTTGTGTCTTTTGTTGCGACAATTTTGGCAAAATCATGTTTATCAATGAGCAACATATGACCGCGGTAATTTGTCATATTTTTGCGCGGTTTCACCCAATGACTTACAGAAAACAGGCAGATACAAAAAAAAAAAACAAACAAAGGAAATGCCTTAACATTTCTATTACTAGTACTCTGGATTCATCAGTCGATCAATACAAAAAGCATCCTTCTCATTGGCTTCAAGCTCATACAACACGTGTAAATTCTGATAAGTCTTACTTTTATCATTTTTCGTGTTGTATCTGCATCTTTTTTTTTTATTTTTTTTCCCTATTGCATTGAGGCTTCGCACTAATAACATTTTCATCGACACACATTTTTTTTTTTCCGGAGATGCGAGCAGCATGAAGGCTAAATTCAGTTTTCCTGGCAGAAAAGCAGTCTGAAGTCAGATATATATATATGGCTGTCCATCGATTTCGATGATGACTGAGACAATCTATGTGTAAGGATGCGAGTCAGTTCTTGTTATGCTTCCTGACATGGCTCCACAGACCAATTCTACTTGTACTGCGGAAGTTGCAGGCAGTGCATGCATGGGGTTTGTCTGTTTCTTGTAAGCAAGAAGCATTGGCGTGTCTTACTGCTCTCTTCTCCTCTGCTGCCTGATGTCGCTCTCTCTCAGCAGAATTTGTTTGATCCCTTACTAGATTCCTCCAGTATGTCCGATTTACGGCAACCTTCTCCAGACTATCTGGTGGGATCTTGGCCAGCAAAAGCTGTCTTTTCAAGGTGTCTTTGAAACGGAGGAGGGGACGGCCAATGGGTCTTCTGCCTGTTTTCATTTCTCCATAGAGGGTTTGCCTTGGCAGACGATTACTATCCATGCGCAAAACATGACCTGTCCATCGGAGTTGTGACCTCATGATAGTGGATTCCAAGCTCATCATACCTGCTCTTTGCAGCACTTCCTCATTAGAGATATGGTCATACCAGCGTATGCCCATGATGCTGCGCAGCTGTCTCTGTAGAACCTTGGATAGCCGCTTTATGTGACGTTGGTAAAGGACGTAGGTCTCTGACGAATACAGCAGTGATGGTAAGACAATTGCCCGATACACAGCTATCTTGGCAGACAGTTTTACACCATGTCTGTGCCAAAGTTTGTCTCTCAGCCTGGCAAAGGAGGAGTAAGCTGATTGAATCCGCTTACTTATCTCTTTGTCAAGGCTGGTGTCGTGAGTTACAGTGCTGCCTAGATATGTGAAACTCTTAGTAGTTGGTAGCGGGCGACCATTGAAGTTTATGGTTGGGTTATGGTATTCAGCTCTAGGAGGAGGTTGGAACATCACTTCTGTCTTGGAGGCGTTGATAGTGAGGCCAAAGTCTGCAGCTGCTGTAGAGAAACAGTTGAATGTTCGCTGTAGCTCTGCTTCAGTGTGAGCAACAAGGGCTGAGTCATCAGCATAAAGCATTTCCTGTACACACACCTCCTCTACTTTGGTTTTGGCAGACAGACGGCGCAGGTTGAAAAGGTTGCCATCTTGTCTGGTGCGCAGCCATACTCCTCCAGCTGGTTGGTCTTTTTTGGCTACCTCCAACACTGCAGCAAGATAAAGAGCGAAGAGTGTGGGTGCCAGGGTGCAGCCTTGCTTGACACCATTGGTCACAGGAAAGGTGTCAGAAAGTTCTCCACCAATCATGACTTGGGTTTCCATGCCTTCGTGGAAGAGCTTGATGATGTTGATGAACTTGTCAGGACAGCCATACCTGCCGAGGACTCTCCACAACATGTCTCGGGGGACGCTGTCAAAGGCTTTGCGGAAGTCAACAAAGCAGATGTATAGTGGTAGATTCTGCTCACGGCACTTCTCTTGAATCTGTCGTAGTGTGAAAATCATGTCGGTTGTACCACGACTTGGCCTAAAACCACATTGTGATTCAGGAAGGTGTTTCTCTGACAGAGACTGAAGCCGCATAACCAAGATCTTTGCATAGAGCTTCCCAGCGATTGATAGTAGGGTGATTCCTCTATAGTTGCCACACTCATGCCTGTCACCTTTGTGCTTGTACAATGTAACGATAACGCCATCTTTGAGGTCTTTTGGCAGAGTTTCATTGTTCCATGATTCTGTTATTATGTGCAAGAGCTGTTCTTTAATGCGTATACCCCCAGACTTGAATATTTCTGCCGGTATTCTGTCAATCCCTGGAGCTTTACCATTGCTGCAGAGTTGAATCGCTTTTTCAAGTTCTGCTAAAGTTGGGGGTGCTGACAGAGAATCATCAGTAGGACGCTGCTCTACTCGCTCTATTGCAGCTGCATCTACTGCGGGAGTGTTATTCAGGAGCTGGCTGAAATGCTCCACCCATCGATTCATGATGGCACTTTTCTCTGTGCATAGTACTTTGCCGTCTGAGCTGGTGACTGGTGCATTGTTGCCTGTTGAAGGGCCATAGACTTTCTTCAGTGCAGCAAAAAGGTTTTTGCTGTCTTTAGCATCATGCAACTGTTGGATTTCGTGTGCCTTGTCAAGCCACCATTGATTCTCTATGTTCCTAAGAGCCTTTTGCAACATGGCTTTTGAATCCTGGTACTGCAGTTTTGATGAACGGGTACATCTACCCTCAAGTGTCCTGAGGTACAGTTTCCTCCGGTTTTCGAGAAGAGCTTGGATTTCACTGTCATTCTCATTAAACCAGTCAGCGTTTCTGCGTTTAGGTTGGCCAAGAACCTCAGATGCAGTCTCATACACCTTCGACTTGAATTCCTCCCATAGTTCTTCAGTAGAGTTATTCTCTGACATGGCATCATCTAGGATAGCGTCCATCTTTCTTGCTAATTCACTAGAAATTTCTGGGTTGTGCAGGGCAGATACATTTAGTTGTGTACGATGTTTTGCTGCAGTCTTCCGGCGTGGTGGGGACAGCTGTAATTTCAGCTTGGAGCGTATAAGTACATGGTCAGTATCACAGTTAGCAGCCCTCATTGCCCTTGTGCTGCAGACATCCTTGACATCCTGTCTTCGAGTCAACACATAGTCTAGCAGGTGCCAATGCTTAGATCTGGGGTGAGACCATGAGTAGAACCACTTGTCTGGGTTGTTGAAGTATGTGTTGGTCACAGCAAGATCATACTCTGTACACAATGACAAAAGAAGCTCACCATTGCTGTTCATCTTCCCTCTGCCAAATTTGCCTAAGGCATTTCCCCAAGCAGCACGATCACTGCCAACACGGGCATTGAAGTCACCCAAAACAAGGATCTTGTCTGATTTCTCGATGGATCTGAGGGTTTCAGCAAGAAGGCTGTAGAACTGCTCTTTGATGTCATCATTGTTGGTCATAGTAGGGGCATAAGCACAGATTATGGTAATATGCTGCTGCTTATCTAAGTTTGCACGTAGTTGAATCAGCCTAGGTGATATTGGTTTGGGCTGAGAGTGTACATTTCTTAGAAGCTTGTTTGAGATTGCAAAGGCGACTCCAGCCTCACTTGGCCCCTCGGGTTGCTGACCTGACCAGAAGATAGTATAATGCTGCTCCTTGAGCTGCCCAAAACTCTTCATTCTGGTTTCCTGCAAGGCTGCAATGTCAATATCATATCTGTGCAATTCTCTGTCCAACAGGGCTGAGCGTCGCTCTGGCCTGTCAGACTTCTTCTTGTCAAGTAGAGTACGTACATTCCATGTGGCTACTTTCAGACTGTGTCTTCTTTTGTTGATTCGACCACTGATTTGAAGACCCGATGGGCGTGGTCACCCACCCAGGTTGAATCTGGGAACACCCGTTGTTTACCCCACCTTTTCTAGGGGCTTCCCGCATTGCGGGCAGGCTGTGGCATCTCTAAATAGAGCAGCCTGGACGCCGAAGCAGCTGCCTTGCAGACATTGTGTCCCCAAATTGCATGCACCGCACGACCATCTAACTTCGGCCGCCTACGTGTAGACATCTGACTAGCAGCTTCCAGATTCTTAGTCCTACTGCCGTCGCCGTTAATCCATCGCCGCAGGTCTTTCAACACATAATCTGCATACGGGACCATTATAAAGATGGTCAGATAAGGATACACATTAATGGATAGTCTCGCCTTCGCTAAGATTAAAGTGCCAAACACCGCGCGACTGTTATGTTGACACTCTCAGATCCCTTAGTTCAAGATCCAACGGAATGCCGAGGCATGACGGCTGGTGACAAGGGGACCCGGGTTTCCTGAGTTGCCTTCTCATACTAGGTTAGATCTTATTCCTAGCAATTCCTAATTGCAATTAACAACGATTCAAGACTCAATGAGAGAGTTTGTAGGAAAGGGGACAGTAGGAAATTCGAAGTTTGAAGTTTGACCTGCCCGGTTACGCCGTTCCCGTCAACATAGGGTTATGAACCCCATGTCAACACCAGTGATGTCTTTCCCTTTCTGGAGAAGGGCTGGTTCTCTATATCCAGAGTGAGGGGATCAGCTCCCTCTGCCTCCCTAGCTGTCTCCCTCTGTCCCTGTACGCTGTACTTTCTCCTATTTTTCTCGAAGTTCCCTGCCTGCTAGGTTGTGTAGGTCAGATAGGTCTGATAGGGTAAAGGCGCCTGCCCCCCCCCCCCCTGAAGTCAGATAAAAACAAAATAAATAACATAATTTTCTGTTCCTAACACTTCCAAAAGGTCCCTTCCCTCCACTTCAGCAGCAGCTTCTCTTCGAGTTAAACAGTGGAAGGGATATGACATACAATCATTGGAATTAGGACGATTCTTAGGAAAATGTTTAATCCAAAATATGTTGTGATCACTACAGACAAAGCTGCTGCTATTAAGGAACTCCTGAAGGAAGTCTGATGCAACTGCAAGACAGGCTGTTAGCAACTGGTAGTGTATATAGTTGCAGGGCAAACAGATTTGACTGCACACAACCCATAGCAGTGGCAGATGCGGGCCATTATAGATCAGACACTTGTAATGTTGTATTTCTAGAATATGTGAGGAGTCAGATGATGTTGTTCTAATTGGCGACTAGGAATAAATAGCATTCTTGAAAGACATCAACACAGTTTACAACAAATGTGAGACTTACCACTTTTCTTTTCGTCAGTATGAAATGAAGCCGGGATCATGTTTGCTTTAAATTAATCAACTGCAATTTCACACTATTCTAGTCCAGAGTTTGTTGTAAACGCATAGAACACTTTGTGTGTAAGCGAGTTTACATGTTTAACACTTTTATCATTGATCTATATTTTCAGAGATCACATTACATACCTCAAGTATCTGCATTATCGCAAGCCAGAAAATAAGAATGATGTACTGGAAACGGAAGAAAGTTTTCTTGAAATCAAGTGACTTTTATCCATTAGATTTTAAATTCATCTTATCCAAAGGTTCAAGACAGCAAAAAAAGGTTCAAGCCAATATTGCAAATAGCCATCATTTATCTTCTGGCGTCCGTCGACAGTCATACATGCATTTTCAAAAACCATTTTCAGGTTCTCTTTTAAAACTCAGATTTTCAACAAACTAGGCAAGTAGCATCCCAAAGATGATAGGCTATCAAGGTGTTCAAATACACACCATGTCCAAAAGGTCCCAGAACCCCAAAATTAAGGAATCTATCATTAGAAAAACAAAATCTCACACACACGCACGCACACACACACACACACACACACACAAGTAGAACCAGGTATAACAGAGCTAGCTATAAAGTACAAAGATGAATATCTTGGAGACTGCATAGTTTTAAGTGTGCTTTCGCAGTTTTATCTTCTTTTCGAAATATTATATGATACTTGTAGTCCGCGTGTTGGTACCAGTACAGAAAAGATGACGAAGTAGGGTGGTAATGCATTTCAGTCCAACAGTGCTATTTAGTCAGACCAAATTTTCGACGAATACATTCGTCTTTCTTCAGAATTGCCATTGTCGACCTTCAGGAGGACGAATTTATTCGTCGAAAATTTGGTCTGACTAAATAGCACTGTTGGACTGAAATGCATTACCACTCTACTTCGTCATCTTTTCTGCACTGGTACCAACACGAATTTATTTAACTCCGTCAGCTTTTGAGCAATTTGGTTTAAATAAAAATAAATAAATATATTTTGAATCCTTCGATATTACTTTTGAAGGACTGTTTGATGTAATTTTCATTAGGAAACTTTTCATCGTAATTGAAATAAATTAGATGAGTCTGTTTGTTGTTGTTTTTTTCACATTCATTTCTCGTTTCTGCATCAACTCGTACGGTCGTAGCGGGCGACAAAATGTTTATGTCATGTGTATGTGTAACGTGTGTGCACGATCGTACAAGCGGCGGTGACAATTTTGCGGTCAAAATCGTCAAATTTATTACGGAAGGATACTCTACATCTAACAACGAGTCAGCAAAGGTAGGCCTAGTTATATGTAGTTACACGATAAACCTTATTCGATTTTGCTAAATTTCGGTAATTTAGAGGGAATACTTAGTTGTTTTCGCCACATTTTACTCGGTAGCGTAGCCCAGTGAAGAATCGAACACCGTTGCGCATAGTCCCATGCGTACATTTTCTTTCTGTACGCGCAATGCCATTATAATGCGCGGTCGGTCGTTATGGACCCGGTCGGTGTGTTGCACACCTACCATACAATACTTTTAATCAATGCATATTTATGCAACTGTTGTAGGTGAAAGGATATTCATTTTGGTTGTGAAAGGTATTGTGCCAACTTATGGTTGTAGGCATGACATGTAACGTTTTGCAGGTTGTATACGTGTATATCTGTATTATGCGGTAGGTTGTATACGGGTATATCTATATAAACCTAGGTATACACGTTATAATTTGAATAGATCTATAAAATGTAAATTTATGCAGATCTTTAGCCATTTATTCTAGAGTGCATATGTGACCGTGCACCTCAAAACAAACATAAAGTCGCACACACTGATTTTGCGTGAAGACTGAAAATAAGTGAAATGGGTCAACCTAACCGAACTTGACTTTTTCATATTTTCTGAAAGAGCGGGTCTTCTTTCACTTTATGCTAAAATTTGGTATCATAAAACGGGCAGGAAAGTGTGTTTTTTTGGCAGTTTATCTCGAACATTTTTGGTACAGCTGTAGAATAGTGTGATTAGGTGTGTCTTTAGAATCCCTTTTTCATTTCTGAAAAACCTTGTCCACACTCTTCACTTTCAACTCTAATAACTTTTGAAAGGATTTTGCTACTGCTTTGAAAGTTGGCATTAATTATAGACAGAATGTGCTAATGAGGCATGCCCAATTTCATTTTAATCTAATAATCCCTTCATTGTTGTTACTCTAGTGGTTTACTTCCTGTTTTTTGTCCCATTCATGGCACAGCCAGCACGGTTTGGTAAAGATTAAGCGCTTGAATAGACATTGTACTTCAGAGCCTCTTTTCTCAGTTCACACTTTCCCTGAGTTTGTGCTTTCTTTCCAATATTTAGATAGGTTAGGAGAGTCCATTTGATTTGAGTTATACATCATTTTAAAGCTTAAAGTCTGCTCTTTCAGAATATGGTCTTAACTAAAAATTAATGTCTGGCGACTTTTTGTTTGTTTTGAGGTGCAGGGTCACATATAGTATATAGAATTAAGACCACAGACGACAAGGGGCCATTTACAGATACAAAATACGGAGATACGGGGTGGCACACGGCCATTTTGCATGTAATTATATGCAAATATATGCAAAAACTATATATATATATATATATATATATATATATATATATATAGGGATGCTTAAAAGTTACTACAGATATCATAATTGAATTCCTTGGCCTAAAAAAAACATAAGTTTAGACACTAGAATTTACTTTCTGCAGGTTGTAGGCCCTATATCTCGAGATATTGGTATAAATAGGTTGTATGGCGGCCATTTTGAGTTTATGCAAATTAGACACTGATCCACCACTTGAATTTTAGGGAACTTTTAATATGTTGTTTTGTTAGCTCTTCCAGGTCAAATGCAAGTGGAATCGTTTCTGTTGTAATTAGTTGTGGGTTAAGCCACTTTTTGTCGTATTTTGACTGGACTACTAATAGTGCGTTCTGTGCGATCATTTTGCCCGACGTGCTGTTAGTGGCTGATTTGTTAGTGATTTGTTAGCGCAAGCTAACAAACCTCCCACTAACAGTGTTTCTGTGCGGCCGGCACAGAACTTGGCCAATAATGCGCGACCGCAGAGCCCGGCCTTCATTTCACTGTATATAATTATGCGGTACCAAACCCGAGAAAACACACGACATTAGTCTTTAATTGTTGGTTAAGTGTCATAACTCATTCTAAATAAATGATAACAAAGATCATTCTCTGTAAATACCACCCCCCCCCCCCCCCGAACAACATTCAGTGTAGCAATGCCAATTCAATGGCGCAGGTGAGCCCATTGTCTAATACTAAGTCGGGAGAGCCGAATGCTTGTTTGTCGACTATCCGTAGAATCGGTAGAAATGAAGCACGTTTCCATGCAAAATTTTCTCAAGCGTGCGTTATTCATATGAATACCTGAATATAGGAACGACCCAAGACCAAATTTGGCAATCGTCTTTGGAAACCATTTAAAAAGTAAGGCAAATACAGATAATCATCCAAGTGACTGTTTTGCATTCAAATTTGTATGAATAACACCCCAATAACTGAAAACACTAAAAGCAGTTGGAAGTTATTTATTCATTTGTATTTTTCCCAAATTTTCTCTAATGGACTTGGGTCGTTCTTATATTCAGATATTCGTATTTAACGCATACGGTCTCATATGTAAGAAGTAAATGTGGATATCTAGATTATGAACTTTGTTTTTCGAAAACGTAACGTAAGTCTAAAAATTTCACTTAAGTCACCATTTGCGCGTGCAAATGAAAATTTGATAGCACCACTGTCCGTTGTTCTCAGTCATGCATGATCGATGAACATTAAGTGGTACAGCAAATGAAAGAAGAAAAGTTTATCTCTCCATTGACGTTTATCTCGAAAAGAAAATTTATGATTTCGATGGTAAAATGTTGCAAGGAATCTCGGTTTCGTTTCTTCTGGGACGCGCTGTACAATATTCCACAGGTGCAAGGAACCTGATTGTCACATAACAACAATGTGTTTTTGAAGAGTCATGTGGACAACTTGTGCACATCAGCCTCGTTACTTTGCTCTCTAGAAAATTGGCAATTCTCTATTATGTCTCGCACTGATTATTGCAGAAATCTCTTTCATGGTCCTCCCGATGCACAAAATCAATAAACTGCAGAGGGTACAAATTCAAAAATTCTGCTGTCAGGCTTATGGGCAAACGTCATTCACGTGAGTCCGTTACCCCACTGCTGAGGGACCTGCATATGCTTAAGATTCAGAAACGAATAAATTCTAAGTTTCTTTTGTTAACTTTCAGAAACACTGCACCGGTCTGTCATCATAAGCTAATAATGGAATACTAGGTGTTTTAAAAAACATTTTCCACTTTTGATTCTTAATCATTCAAAAACTATTTATCAAATAACGCTGTCATTGATATGAGTGATAGCTGAATAGTGTACAATTTGGTTGAAGGTGGTTTAAATATGAAAGCATAAATGAGTTTCATGAAATCCATGATTAATTTCACAGTTAGGTTCCAGATTTTGCTCTATTTTCAACCCTCTGTACAAAATTTCACTTTGCACAGGGGTCAATGGGTGTGTATTGGAGTGTGTTGTTAACACCCTGACAATGGTCCTGAACAATGGCCAGGGTTTGAATGCTCATTATTCATTCATGAGAAATTCCACTATCACAGGTAGTCTTTATTCAGCCTCTGGCAGTATCTGTGTAAAGTCAAACGCCTGCCGATACTGTCGTTGAGTCGCGTCAGTGCTCTTCCTACTTCTGAAAAACAAAATTACAATGAACACCTTCTGTTCTATCGTAAATGTGGTGACAGGAAGTAAAGAAAATCGATTAGAGTATATACTTGTGTATATGGAGCCTTAAATAAATCTACTCTGAAACAAATCGCCCCAATGATAAATGCTGCTGAACTTTTTACCAAAAATGATCTCTTTTTATCGAAAAAGCGAAAAATTTGTCAGACTATTTAATTAGTAGACAGTTGTATTAAAATGAGAAACTTTAGATCATTCATGCTTATTCATATCCCAAATTTAGTGATATGTCAGAAGCAAAATTTGACAATGATTGCCAGCTGGAATGAAATGTAGTGTTTGCAAGCACTTTTATACCGTGCATGAATTCAGACTAGCAGTGCCCAGGGCAATCCACATGAATTATTGATTAAGCATTCATGTGCCAGGAAGCCCCAGACTGACGCCTAGTCAACAGGTGGTTCAGGCATGTCCATTGTTCAGGGCCATTGTCAGCACACACTCACATACACATCATTGGTTCCTGTGCGAAGTTCAATTTTTGTACACAGGGTTAAAATTTGACCGAAATCTGAAACCTTACTTCAAAATCAATCTTAGATTTTATAATGAAACTGATTTATGCTTTCACGTGCAAATTACCTCCAATCAAATTGTACACTATCCAGTTATTACTCATATCAATGACAGTTTTATCGAATAAATAGTTTTTGAAATATTTATGATCAAAAGTGGGAAATGTTTTTTGAAACACCTAGTATTTACAATCCAGGAACTTCCGGTCAAACAATAGATCACTTTATATAGTTCCTACCCAATCTTTCGGTTTACGCTCTTTTGAGTGAGCATTCTCTCAGCTGTGGAATGATCGATCTACCCAAATGTATAACACAAACTGTCTCAACAGGAAAATTCAAATTGATGTTTAAAACGTGATAATTTTTCATGCAAAAGTACCATGCCTGCGCTTTGCCGAATTGGCCCACCTTGCAAGAAACGGACGGTGTTTTATTCATCCGTTGTTCAAATTGTCAATCCGATGGACAAATTGTAAAGTTTCTGTTTTACAGGAGAGTATGTACATGGTCTAGCAGCCACCTGGGGTGATTGTGTACAGGTCAGTGGAACAAAAAGGAAAGTAACGAATTGGCAAAGCCACTGCCTTAAATACATGTATAGCCATAGATAAAAGTGGGAAAACATCACGCGGCATAAAAACCTTAACAGTAACAAAGGAAGAAGAAAAAGAAAAAACAAATAGAAAGTCACCTGACGGTTGAGAGTCAGATTTTATCATATCAGCTATGGAGCCCAGATTGGATTCTCGAAGTTTCTCTGCAAGGACGTCCATGAGATCGGTTCCAGGAGGTTGTCTATCTCTCCATCTATCCATTATATCCATCAGTGCTTCAGAGGTGTCCAAATGATGTTTTACTTTGACATCGGAGAGCTCGTGATCGGTAAACCCAAGTGAGAATCCAAAAACCGTGTACGATGAGGGAGGAATTTTTCTGCACAAGTCGCTCAACAGGTCCTGGTATCTGACGTTGCATTAAAAAAAATGATGAAATATGTAAAAGGTTAGGCATTCAAGTATTTCTTTTTTTTTTTCTTGTTTTGTTGTTGTTAGTTATTATTATTGTTTGTTTGTTTTTATTAGAGCATAGCTTAATAATTCAATGAGATTTGATGAGAACATGTCACACAAAAGAAATATGATTCAGTGAGTGCGAAGTCTTCCCTTTCTGAATACGAAATGACAGAATAAAACTGCAATGTGGTCTCCTCGGTGACATCACCTGCTCTACCAGAGCTAGAGGCTCCTACTATTGTCATTTCGTTTTTGTCCACTTTGTGTGTGCCATTGTGTGAAAAAAAAAAAAAAAATCAAAAGACGTACGCAATTTGTGGTATTTGAACTAGGGACCTCCGATAGATAGTCCCGATCCCAACATGCTTAAGAACCACAGAGCAAGGAGAATGATAAGGATGGCAAGAGCAGAACACACTGTGATTGGACACGTAAACGAAGATCGATGGGTGTAGTCAAACAGCTGCAGGCAGTTTTCCATGAATGTACCAAATAATTTCTCAGGTATAGTTGCGCCTTTGGTGGCGCCGTATTTTTGACCAATCCGAGTATTCATTTTTAACGCAAACATAATGCCATCTATATTTTTCTTGTTTAGATGAATTATGTTTTATATAATGATAAAGCCGTTAAAACGAAAATAAATCCATTACAGAAACAAATCAGCAAAAGTGTAATATTATGTTGCAAAAGTATTTTGTACCCAGAGCAGAAACCTTTTTTTTTTCGATCGCTTCAAACAAAATGAATGAAACTGATAGAGAATAATCCTTGTAAAGTGCAGCACTTTTTTCATCAGTGTGTAAGATTATTGTTAAGATACGTTTGTGAATTAGAGTAATTGTGATTTTCATTTTATAAATCTCCAATCAACCAGCATGCACCAGGCCTACTCATCTTTTATACAAAGGGAAGTCGAAAACTTAAGTTAAGACATATCTTCCTCAGAGAGTTGCTTGTCACCGCGCAATGACACATGAATAACAAGTCGTCCTCTTTATATGGCAGCTATAGTTTGGCACATAAATCAGCTACTTTCATTCATGCTCATTACTGAGCTGTTACATCAAGCAAATAATGATAGATACAGCTGTCACTGACTGTTGTGACTTCCTATTAAATCTAATTTCGCTGAATATAAATTATATGGCAATGAAAGCTGTAATTCCATTGCTGCAGCTGCAATACCTGTCATCCGAATCAAGCGGGCCTGGGTTACATTCAATATCGCCCGCCCTCATGAGGCGAATGTGTGTCATGTAACGTCGAGATAGCAGCTTGGCTGTTGTGAATGTCGAGTACATCTGATGCTGGTACATCCCCCGTTGTGAGAACTTTCCACAGAGCAAAGAAATGTGTGTCCACTAAGAAAAACAAAAGGAAAGTTGAGGTACATAGATTATACATTCATGATTATACATTCATGATATTTCACCTCATTTCAATTTACTTCAGGCATTATAATGAATCGTTACTGTAAGTATGACAAGTTTTGTTTTACTCTGTCAAACTCACTTTGTTTTCTTGATACGATTTCTAACACTGAGGAAAAAGTGATGTATGTTATGTTATTTTTTGTTGTCAAAAAACGGAATAAACGTGAATTTGAAATTTGAAAGGAGTGACAAACTGGTCCTGAAAATAATGAACGTAAGGAGTGTTTAATGTTTCAGTGCATAGTATAAGAAATACGGTGACGAAATGAGAGCGATGTTACTCTTAAGTTTTGCCCCTTTTTAATACAATGAATTGAACAAATATGAGGATAGAAGATATAGAAATACGGTGACCACCTGAGAGTGATGTTACTCTCAAGTTTTGTCCCTTTTTAATACAATGAATTGAACGAATTGAGAAGAGAAAATGGGATACCTCAGTATTTGAAATCGAGGCACTTTGATTGCCTAGGCCCTTACTCTTACCTACTAATCTATCGAAAACCCCTATAACAAAACCCCTGAAATAGTTTTCATTGCTCGTGTTGGCCATCTTGTGGGCAAGCTGAGGAGGATGAGGGCAGCCCATACCCTCTGCGGTTTCAGGCACAAATACTTGAATGCAGGATAAGGGTTTCTCTGTTTCCCTTATATGAAATATAAAGAAAATAAGTGGTTTCATAAATTCATTTACCATCCGTCTAATGAACTTCATATTCACATTTTCAAGGATTTTTTTTTCTTAATTTCCTATTTCTGGATTGTTCAGGGCTGTTCGTATAATTTGAGTGAGGTTATATAACGGAAATGAATGGTCGTAAGCATTGAACCATTTTGATTACCTTTTGTAAGAGCTTTAAAGATTGCAATGGTTGTATCTCACTTGTAAAGATTGCAGCTACGATAAGCATTAATCTATGAATAGTATCACCACATAATCAAGGCTGCACTGAATAATCGATTAGTAAAATAAACCATGCATTGTTGATTTTTTTTTCTGACTTCAAACACATTTTGCACCCTTCTTTCATGTCTATTACGTGAAAGGGCCATTCTAAATTCGCATCTGAAATCACACTAAGTTTACAGAAATGCTTCTAATAGCTAACGACAATAACGACAATAACAATAAAACCGGTGCAGCAATCTTTAGACATGATTTTAAAAGCATGTAAACGAATGTGTTGAGTCTATAAAAGTCATGTCAGTCTTCCGCTGTCCAAAAATCATATCGTTGTATGCTTATAAAAGACACATTTGTTTAGGTTAAGGTGGATATCCATCTTATAACAACCGATAAAATACGACTGTTATTTCGTTTATGCATAATATCATTTTTGATATGTATATATATATATATATATATATATATTGAAGAGTTTGTTTGCAAAAACCGATAGGTCCACATTTGTCAAATGGAGATATTTGCGATTAAAGGTCAAGAAAAATAAAGAGAATAATAAGAAAATTTTGCTTCTTTTGACCATAACTTCAAAAGTATACCTTTATAATTATGTAGTGACCAATCTATCTTAATAAAAAGTATTATTTTGTACTTCATGACAGAGACCGTATACTTCAAAATCTTCAAAAATGGACATCGGTTTTTGCAAACAAACTCTCTCTCTCTCTCTCTCTCTATGTATGTGTATATATATATATATATATATATATATATATATATACACTCAGTAACAAAAGTAAGTTCCCCCTAGCATTTTTGGATATATCTCAAAAAGTGTTTTACCGATTTTCATAATTCAAACGGAAATGGATAAGGAATTTTATTACTCACAACATGAGTGACAAATCACTGCCACCAGATATCATTATTGGTGTGAAAAAATGCATTTTATGTCAAAATGCATGGGGAAAAAAAAGTTGCACTTTAGTGATTTGCACTGACTTTTACACAAATAATCAAACAATCACTCATGATTCTGGACATCTAAGCATGGTTGATTGCATATTTCTCTATCTCTTTCTTTTCATGAGCATACAGTGAAGTATTTGATAATTGATATGTCCACCATCCGCTTCAATTACCAGCCGGCATCTCGCCCTCATTCTGTTAACTACAGTTTGTATTTGGCGCTGCTCAACGTTGGCCCATGCTCTTAGATTCTTGCCAATGCTTGCAGTGAAGTGTCATCTTTCACCTTCTTGCTCGCTTTCCGCTTAATTACATCCCAAAGATTCTCTTCTGGATTACAGTCAGGGGATCTTGTAGGCCACTCCATACGTTCGATGTAATTTCCCTCAACAAACTGATCTACAACTTGAGCGCATGATGCAAAATGGCCATAGGCACATTAATGTGATCAACCCAGATTGGAAATACACATCACATGGCTTCTACCAACATTTTCATATTGAAAAGGCGAGAGTGTAAAAAGTATGCATAACATTTGTTTAATATGGACGCACATTGTACCTGTAGAAATTCCTGAAAATTGCACAATTTAAAAAGGTCATTTGCTAACTTACATAGGAAATGTACGCAATATGCTTCTAGCCTAAAGTGCAACTTTTTTCCCCATGATAATGATAGCTGGTGGCAATGATACGCCATTCATGTTATGAGTAATGAAATTCCCTATCCATTACCGTTTGAATTATGAAAATCCGTAAAGTACTTTTTGAGATATATCCAAAAATGTTGGGGGCGAACTTACTCTTTTTGCTGAGTGTATACATAGTTATTTATATATATATATATATATATATATATATATATATATATATATATATATTATGTATTCAAAGCGACAAACATTATGAGATATGACAATAAACATGTTTATAATAAATATGGATAACATATCACATAATGCAATATAAAAGAATTGAACGGAATGGACTTGAATTGAAGTGAACTTAATGATTATTTCAGTTTATATCTCTCTCTGCAGGTGGCTGATGAGGAAACAACTGCATAATGGCATACATAATCGGTTAAAAAACAGTCGAACGAGTCGCCTCTAGAAAGTTCCCTGAACGGAAATCTTACCTTACGCGTTGGAGAAAACTCCATAGGACTTTGAAAACACGATTCCAAGTTTGGATTGCCTCTTGCATGTCTTGTACTAATAAAGCAGCACCTGATGTGATTGGAGAAGGTACCGAGAAGATCAGACTGAATTGTCACAACCTGATGTCGGAGAAGCGATTTCCCTGTGAGAAGAAAGTCTTCCCGACAAAAAACCTCCACATCTTCACCTGCTGCAGCTGATTGCTTCGTATCACATGAAGAAGACTTTCCATTACCCTTCACCTTCGGAGTGTCACTTGAATCTTGCGGTCTTCCAGTGCATGGAGGACAGTAAAGTTTTCCATGTTTGTGATCGGGCTGCCCGTTTCGAGGACGGTGTAAGAACTGTTCAATCCCCACACGCCGCAGACTCAGATAAAATATGATGGTCATGGTTGCAATTTTCTTTTTTTTCCTAGAAGCAGATAGGTAGACAGGATAAAGACAGAATACAAACAAATAAATAATAAAAGTGGATAGATATTGAATGGGGCCATATCGGCACATAATGCGCATCAGAGGATAGGGAAATTAACATTGAAAAAAATATCAATTCATCCAGGAACTCTGTAAAAGCTAGAAGCAACTAATGTTTCTGGTGCCATTCACGGGTTTCATTTCTTTTTTTCTTCTTTTTATTTCTTTTCTTTTCAACAAAAAGTAAAGGGGGCGTGAAATTCAAATCAAACAATACCAGATTACCAAAATTTTCTTCCAAATGGCTGAATATAGAATTTGGAAGAAAGCTTGAATATATACAATTCAATCAGTGGTAAAAACATCTGGTAATAAACAGGAAATTAAAAACAAATACCAGACAAGCGTAAAATACACCTGTGTTGCATGCAGAAATGTACAGCATTGGACATTCATTTTCTTGATCGTAAGGGTTTTGCGACTAAGTTTATAATACTCCCTGGTACCGGATATTCTGCTGTGACTATTATTTTTTGACTAACCCTGAATTACATTTATTGTATATATAGCATTAAGTACGAGTGAATGCCAGAAATGACGATTGTGATGCATTTATATGGCATAGAATAGTACATACTGACAAGGCATTGGCGGGAGATATTCTGATTACACCCTCATAACGGTCATGAACTTTTCGTTCTTGCATCTTTATTGTTAAAGAAAGATAAAAATGAAATAAAACAAAAATGAGAATGGCCAAACTTCTATAGGATGTACTGAAATCAGACACAATAGTAAGTAGCAAATTGCGTTAAACGGGTTTGTTATTACCACTTCCAGATTAATCAGGTCCCAAGAACAAACAAGCACACATGAATTAGACGACGTGATAAACAAAATTATTGGCCTTCTGATCATAGCTGTCACATATCATTGAAAGTAAACACTGTTTCCCGTATATCCACACGAATTCATGATCACGAAGTGTATCACTCACGTAATCAAAGGTTAGGGTGATGCCTTTGCCGCAAGAGATCCACAAAATATTCAGAACTCTTCATATAGACTTGAAATAGAAGACAAAAACAAGCCGAGAGAGGCACACCAGTGCCTACACGATGGATTATAAGCCACAACGGGACCGCACCATTGCTGACATTGAAAACCCTAAAAGATGGAGGATGAATGATATATATATATATTTTTTTTTTTTCAGACTGGATTTTAACGAAGTCATTGATATCACTGGAGTGCAAAAGGATAGACTTCACAGTGTGCCTGAATAACACACGACGGTAAACGAGAAAGATGTACTTCAACTTCAACGCGTTCAAATGAAGCGTAGACCCCCAGGAAGCTATACATTGCCGACATAATCAGTGGGAAAATATTACGGCATTGTTCAAGACAATTACCATCACCCTTGGCTGGCTGTTGTGAATGCCTCTTGACGAGAAAGAGGTCCCCAGTCGCTGATTAAAATCATTTATACCATTATATGCCAGTCGCTACTGACGCCAGGCACATCTCAACACAATGGGCATTTTTACATCAGATTTTTCCCCGTGCTTTTTTTTGCCTAGGAGTTTAGGATAACTTTAAAATGATATTGTACAGGTTGTATTAAAGGAGCCGTTATCATACAGGTCTACCTTTGGGCACTTCCAAAGGTGTTGCCTTTGAATGGTCACCTATTTGACTATACGGAAATTGTACAACGATGTCTCCGCTGTTATATCAATTTAATTTCTTGAAAACAAAAGTGTCATTGCTATACGTCCCGAAAGGGTTTTTCAAGTCATGAACGGAACATACTGCATTCTCGTATATTGCCTGTTTTACATACTGCTGCGGTGTTAGGGTAATTTTGAGCTCACCCAAACCGGTTACCTGTGAATGTGCATTCTTTTCAGTGGCGGATCCAGGCGGGAGCGCACCGGGCGCCCCCCCCCCCCCCCCCGTTAGTTTTTGAACAAAAGAAATTGAAAATGGAGGGGTGCGTGCACTCCCCCCCCCCCTTAATTTTGTAAAGGTGCCCTCGCCCTCTTTATTGAATTCCTGGATCCGCCCCTGCTTTGGTTTACATTGTAGATATTGAAACCAAGAGATTTTCAAGCAGAAGGGTGAAGGTTGAGGTATACATTTTCTTCAACTTGTCTTCCTCTACAAGAGGAAGGCAAGTGTCTTTTATTACTTCCAATGCATTTCATGCAAATCAAAGTGTCTTTGCTATGCGACCAAACGACTTTTTTACAGCCATATACTACCTACAACTGGATTTGGTATACCTGTTTTGTAAGGGCCTGAAGAGTATGAGTAACCAAAAGCAGTTAATTCCCAAGGAGTTACCTTTTGATGTTCACCCTTTTATGATAACATCTAGGTATTGTAGCACGATGATGTTAGTATTATTTTCATCATTTTCATGAAAATAAAAGCGTATGAACGACTGGAACGATTTCTCAGAGACACGTACCAATGAAAGAACTCTTCATATAGACTTGAAATAGAAGACAAAAACAAGCCAAGAGAGGCACACCAGTGCCTACACGATGGATTATAAGCCACAACGGGACCGCACCATTGCTGACATGGAAAACCCCAAAAGATGGAGGATGAATAACATATGAAGAGTTTGTTTGCAAAAACCGATAAGTCCATATTTGCCAAATGGAGATATTTGCGATTAAAGTTCAAGAAAAATAAAGAGAATAATAAGAAAATTTTTGCTTCTTTTGACCATAACTTAAAAAATATACCTTTATATGTAGTGACCAATATATCATTTAAAAGGTATTATTTTGTACTTTATGACAGAGATCGTACTTCAAAATCTTCAAAAATGGACTTATCGGTTTTTGCAAACAAACCCTTCATATATATATTTTTTTCAGACTGGATTTTAACGAAGTCATTGATATCACTGGAGTGCAAAAGGATAGACTTCACAGTGTGCCTGAATAACACACGACGGTAAACGAGAAAGATGTACTTCAACTTCAACGCGTTCAAATGAAGTAGACCCCCAGGAAGCTATACATTGCCAGACATAATCAGTGGGAAAATATTACGGCATTGTTCAAGACAATTACACTCTAAGAAAAAAAGGTTCTCAAATGGTTCTCGTCGGCTCCAAAATGGTTCTCATCAGATGGTTCTCGCAAAATGGTTCCGATGAGCACCTATAAATGGTTCCCAATCGAAATGGTTCCGTTCGTCACCATTTGCTAGTATGCGATCCAGTCCCCGAGTGTTATTTGTGGTACTCCTGCAGGTCAAACAATATCTTTAGGTCCACTTTCATTTTTCCCCTTGCTGTATATTCGAATGCCAGATGTAAGAATCACCAAAACTGTGGTATTGGTACAAAAATATTGTATGTGTTTCTACTGCTGTGATAATAAAAAGTACATATTGTTTTTTATCGTAGACTAATGACTTCTCTTGGCTGCGTGCCAACTGACAGCTGCCACCATCCAATTTTGGCGCTCGATCAGATATGCGTACGCGTAAACGTACACATACTAGTAATGTACTGCACTGTAGGACTATGTAACCGCGGCGGCACGCGCCGCGGCTATATGTAGCCCCGTGCTGCCTGCCTGCGCCTATGCAAACCTACCACCGCACAGCGGCAGAGTGCCAATGCAATACCCATGCATATGCAGCAGACGGCTAGTAGATACTACAAAGTACACAAAATACACATCACACCCATAACAAGCGGCACCCGGTAACGTTAGACATTAATTTTGACAAAGTGGACTGGAAACGTGTCACTGTCAATTCCATTTTCGCCATGGCAGTCATCACAATTTAGGAGAAGAGGTAAGATTTTTAGTTTTAATGTGGTTTTATCTCATTTTTAGATGACATTCGTTGGTACAAAATCAAGTTAGAATGTTACATGTTACTTAGCCCGACCAGACGCTGTTAATACGCTACCACCTACGTATGTACAGCGGCGACTGGGCTGTGTATAGTTACGTGTGTTACTGTACGTTCGATTCATCACTCAGTTTTCGTTTTCAGTCAGTGATAAACCTTAACGGTTAGCTAGATCCTAATGTTAGATCTAATTTGATCGAAGCTGCTGTATCTTGTGTAATGTTTACCAGGTACAGTAGATCCAGATCTAACAATAACATGTTAGGCCTGACACTTCTCCCAATTAGAAATTTGGCATACCGGTAGCCCGACCAGACGCTGTTAATATACGCGCTACGTATGTACAGCGGCGACTGGGCTGTGTATAGTTAGCATGCCGGTAGCAATGGCTCATGGGCTAGCCCGAACAGACGCCGTGCGGGGCCGGAGCATGGCTGTCACGTTTACTACAGCGACTGGGCAGGGCTAAGTTACTTAGCTAGGTATGCATGTAACGTTTAGACATTTCTATGCCTATTAAAAAAATAGAGTCTACTGACTCCGAAACATAGCCCAAACGCCGAACGCAAAGATAACTGTGTACAAGGAGCGCCCCGGGGTAAAGTCTAACTTTATACCGTCTACATGCAATAAGGAAATTTGTTCTATATTCGCACTTAAAATATGTTATAACTGTCAGTGTTAACGTTAGAGCCAATAGAGGTCTGTCTACAGCCCAGTAGGCCTAACCATGTTAGGTCAAAATCTCAGTATGTTTTCAGGCTTGTTCTAGTAAGTGCATAGTCACGTCATGTAATGCCGTGTTCTGTTTATCGAATTATAGCAATGACATTGTTTTATTAACGCGGTGTAGGCCTATTGTATCTTTCAATTCTCATATATCAGGGAAGTGGACACACCAACATGCACAGAAACCAGGGAACTCTGGCCGGGACAATGAAGCAGTACGTATGTGTTCGGGTCGCTGGTGCGGTTAGTGAAAAAGGTAGACTCTACATTGATCAGAGAGACAGCCCGTGACAGACCGTTGACAACATCGGCCAGAACCGTAGGCTTAACACTAGCCAAGAATGAGGTGGGCGGCCACAAGAATTCATCGATCAGAATAAGAGCCCGGAATAGCCCATTTGCAGCATCAGCCAGAACCCTGGGCTAGTCAAGAATGAGCTGTGTGGCTAAGACGTTACATCGATCAGAACGACAGCCTGTGATAGCCCGTTGACAGCATCAAACAGAACCGATGGGCTAGTCAAGAATGAGCTGGGTGACCAAAAGAATACATCGATCAGAATGACAATTTTAGCCCGATAGCCCGTTGACAGCATCGACCAGAAACCTACGCTAGCCAAGAATGAGCTGAGTCAAAGAAAAAACACTGATGCTGCCAGAGAAAACCTTTGAGAAATATGTAGATGGGGTAGGGTAAGTCCGTTTGCATTGACTTATAGTGTATTTTATAGCTGCTCTCTCAGAATCTGCCGTCAACCAAATATTCATGTCAGGCGACTTTTTGTTGGTTTGTGTGATGGAGGGTCACATATGTTTTGTTATGATCTCAATACAGTATTTGCAACTTACAATGTACCAGTGATAATGTTTCACTATAATTTGCATTTGAATCAACTGTATTAGGGGGGGGGGGGGTAGACGTAATGAGATCAGACCAGATGCCAATCTGAGAAGTGGAGTCATTCATAGTTCTAAACTTTAAAAGCACAAATATATATAAATATACTTCTCCAGTCATTGTGTGGTCGATTTCTGCACACTTTTAAAGTTTGCACCTAGACTGGTAAAACTTATTGCATTTATACCCACGCAGGAATTACATATTGTGTAGAGAATCGAAGATTATGTAATTTATTTCAAAGCATTGATGCACCTCTTGTCACCAGTTTATATTGCTTTTGCTGAAATACAAATTGTACATGTACGTGGTGGTGGTGTTTAAAAGACTTGGCAAATTTGGTGAACAAAATGACAAATGCTAACAACATATTATTGTCATAGGCAGGTTATAGGACAGCAAATTCAAACCTCAGCTTTAGGCCTGCATTGTATACAGTTTACTCTAATGAATTTGTTGCTCTGCTTTTAAAAAAAGTGTAAATGAAGAGTTTGTTCGCAAAAACCGATAAGTCCATATTTGCCAAATGGAGATATTTGCGATTAAAGGTCAAGAAATATAAAGAGAACAATAAGAAAATTTTTGTTTCTTTTGACCATAACTTGAAAAATGTACCTTTATATGTAGTGACCAATATATAATTTAAAAGGTACTATTTTGTACTTTACGAAAGAGACCGTACTTCAAAATCTTCAAAAATGGATTTATCGGTTTTTGCTATCAAACTCTTCAAATTTTTATCGATTCCCAATGTTATATATTTTAGATCATGGTTGAGGAATTTTGTTCATTCATGCTTGTGAAACTCTGTGGGTGTGGTATCCTAGCTCTTTTCCCCTTTGGATTCTTATTATCCTTCTCATTATAAAACAATGTGTTCTTTTCTTTTCTTTTTTTTTTGTGTGTGTTTTCGTAGGACATGCTGTAAATTGTCAGAAGTCATGATTAACCTGAATTGATACTCTTCTTGTATTTGCAGTTGTATAGATGTGTCTATGGTGCTTTCAAATTGCAGAACAACAACAACAAAAAAGGTCACTCGTATACAAACAAAGATAAGTCAATTCAAGTACTCGACGTTATGAATGTGAAGTGAAGTGAAGCGAAGAAGTGTAAAGCTTATCCTATCCCAAGTATCATACCAGCAATATAATATATGTTTTCTGTGACAATGCCAAAGGTCCTGTTTAATGGAATTGTTTTCCTGCCCTTTGTAGTTGCTTTTAGGGCAAATATGCGTTAAAAGAAAAAAACAACAACAACACCGAACAAACTAGCAAATATGTGGAAAAAGTTCCTCATACTACTTAAGCAGGTAATGTACTTGACTTCTGCTTATCTTAAGACTTACACAATTACTGTATCTCATCCATGCAGGAATTATTTCACAGAGAATTAGAAATTTTGTTATGTATTTCAAAAGCCTGATGCACCTCTTGCTATTTCATATCATCTGTACAGAGATGTGTGATGGTGTTTCAAGAACTGCTCGGTACACAAATGACAAATATTGTGGGAAAAAATTAGTGAACAAATGAAAATATTTTGTTAAGAATATTTGACAGATTATAACATGACAAATACAAACCTCAACTTTAGATTGTAAAAGTGAAGGTGAATAAATACATTTCTGCGAACTTGTGAAAGAGCAAATTTCTATGGTTTTCAGTTATTGAGTAATGTTTCATGAAAAAATATTGGTGAATGTCATGTACATGTATTCATGCTTGTGAAAGTGTGTGTGCATGGGTGTGTTATCCTTGCTCTTTTTTTTTTCTAGTGTCAGTGATAATGTATGATATGCTGATGTATTGCTAATATACATGTTTTGAACGTATGTTTGACTGATCAGATGAAATTCAGATGAATTCATTTCATTTCAAATGAGTTTGTGATGCACATTTTTAATGCAGATGGGTAATGTACCTTTAAGAATGGTGCCAGTGAAGCACCTTACCAGCACTGCATGTGAAACACACCAAAAATACACAGACATCAATTCACATACTACATTCTAAGAAAAAAAAAAAGGGTTCTTTTGAGCACCATTAAATGGTTCTCAGCACTGTCACAATAGCGACACCTTTTTTGGAGCCTGCGAGAACCTTTTTTAAATGGTGCCTGTCAGCACCTTTTGACATTGGTGCCCATTAGAACCTTTTCCAATGAAATGGTTCCCATGAGCACCTTTTGAAAAGAGTCAAAAAGGTGCCCATCTTTAGTCAAAAAGGTGCCCATGGGCACCTTTTAAATGGTACTCACGAGCACCATTTCATCGGCAAAAAGGTTCTAATGGGCACCTTTTGCAAAAGGTGCCGACAAGCACCATTTAGAAAAGGTTCTCACGAGCACCTAAAAGGGTGTCGCTATTGTGACAGTGCTGAGAACCATTTAATGGTGCTCAAAAGAACCTTTTTTTCTAAGAGTGTACCATCACCCTTGGCTGGCTGTTGTGAATGCCTCTTGACGAGAAAGAGGTCCCCAGTCGCTGATTAAAATCATTTATACCATTATATGCCAGTCGCTACTGACGCCAGGCACATCTCAACACAATGGGCATTTTTACATCAGATTTTTCCCCGTGCTTTTTTGCCTAGGAGTTTAGGACGCTATTTCATTTCCTATTCACATCAGCCAGAATAGAATTAGGTTGACCCCCCCCCCCCGCCATATTTATTTTCCTAGATGAGAATGCGCAAAAAAAAAAAAAAAAAAAAAACTGGGTTGAGCGTGACAAAAAATATTCAATTGAAAGACCTAAAAAGGGAAGTTTGCTAAAGGAAATTATTTTTTTTTTATTGAATGCAAACATACTTCTGAAACAGTCTGTGAAAGTTTGAGGAAAATCATGTTGACGTAGAACAACATCCTGTATTCGCGTTGGCATGATGCATGTTTTTGCAAGGGGGCGTAGGGTTGCATGGGCAACTCTGGGCACCAGTCCTTTAAATGGGCACCCTTTCGACTACATGTACTAGCTATTTGGAAGAATATCTTCTCTATTAACTTAATTACATTTCTTGAAAATGATAGTATCGCTGACATGTGGTTTTGACAACTTTTGAACAGTATACTCCTCGACATAGAACGATATATTGCCTTAGCGTCGACTGTAATGAATTCAATGCATGTTAAAGGGGAAGGCTAGTAACTGATCAGTGGGAATCAGTGGAAATGCTGGGAGATGATTGTTCCAATCCCTATGGGATTCATTCAAGAGTTCATTGTATATCTATTGTTGTGTGAAAATGATTTGGTTCAGAACGGTCTCATATTCAAGTAATGTGCAGATTAATGCTCCGTCACTGACCAGGGACGCTAACCTGGAAGCATTAAACTGCACATTACTTGAATATGAGACCATTCTGAAGCAAATCATTTTCACACAACAATAGATATACAATGAACTCTTGAATGAATCCCATAGGGATTGGAACAATCATCTCCCAGCATTTCCACTGATTCTCACTGATCAGTTACTAGCCTTCCCCTTTAAAATGTATGGTTAGGTTTAGGGAGTGAGAGTAGTTTGGGCATTTCACACGGGGTTACCTTTGCATGTGCAACCCTTTCACTATACAGATATTGTAGAAAAGCGTTTCCTCTATCAATTCCAATACATTTCTTGAAAATCAAAGTGCCCTTGCTACACAGCAGGAACTTTTTTAAAAACATGCATGCTTTACAGACACGCGATATTCGCATTGATAGTATGTGTATTCTCTATTGCCATGAGAGTGGAATAATTTTGGGCACCTCTCACAGGGTTTCCACTGACTGAGCATCTTCTTCACTGTAGATATCATTATAAAGCAATGTGTTTTTTTAATCAATTCTATGACATTTTAAAATAAAAGTTTATTTTTGTATTGTCGGAATAACTTTAAAATGATATTGTACAGGTTGTATTAAAGGGGCCGTTATCATAATATAGGTCTACCTTTGGGCACTTCCAAAGGTGTTGCCTTTGAATGGTCACCTATTTGACTATACGGAAATTGTACAACGATGTCTCCGCTGTTATATCAATTTAATTTCTTGAAAACAAAAGTGTCATTGCTATACGTCCCGAAAGGGTTTTTCAAGTCATGAACGGAACATGCTGCATTCTCGTATATTGCCTGTTTTACATACTGCTGCGGTGTTAGGGTAATTTTGAGCTCACCCAAACCGGTTACCTGTGAATGTGCATTCTTTTCAGTGGCGGATCCAGGCGGGAGCGCACCGGGCGCCCCCCCCCCCCCCCCCCATTGTTAGTTTTTGAACAAAAGAAATTGAAAAATGGAGGGGTGCGTGCACTCCCCCCCCCCCCCTTAATTTTGTAAAGGTGCCCTCGCCCTCTTTATTGAATTCCTGGATCCGCCCCTGCTTTGGTTTACATTGTAGATATTGAAACCAAGAGATTTTCAAGCAGAAGGGTGAAGGTTGAGGTATACGTTTTCTTCAACTTGTCTTCCTCTACAAGAGGAAGGCAAGTCTCTTTTATTACTTCCAATGCATTTCATGCAAATCAAAGTGTCTTTGCTATACGACCAAACGACTTTTTTACAGCCATATACTACCTACAACAACTGGATTTGGTATACCTGTTTTGTAAGGGCCTGAAGAGTATGAGTAACCAAAAGCAGTTAATTCCCAAGGAGTTACCTTTTGATGTTCACCCTTTTATGATAACATCTAGGTATTGTAGCACGATGATGTTAGTATTATTTTCATCATTTTCATGAAAATAAAAGCGTATGAACGGCTGGAACGATTTCTCAGAGACACGTACCAATGAAAGAAATGAATTTGCATTGTGTGGTGTCTGACACCACACCCAGCAGGTACACCTCCCGACGCCTTCAAATAAGCCCTTGAAATAGACCGGTAACTTGGTCGAAAGCTCAGTGAACATATTGCAACGTCTTCTAGCAGCCATTCCTCCGTTATAAATAACCGGTTTTCAGTGACTACCGTGTGCACAATGTGCGCATTATAAATGCTATAATCCTCATCATTCATACCATTTCCCTCATTCTATTGTCTCTCCATGTATTACTTAATCCAGCACATTGCCCGTGCTCGCACATTTTTTTTTCTCTTTGCCTCGATTAAATGATAATCATGCATACATATTAAATATACAGAAAAAAAAGTAACTGATTTTTCTTAACTTACAAATAGCTTAAGACGCGATACCTCGTATCTGTAAATTCTTTATGACTTAGGAAAATGCTAGACATTAAAAGTGGGGATTTCAAATGAACCTGTGTACACTTGCAGGGGCGTTTATACCCACACATACTGTATTGCACAATTATAATAAGCCGCATTCAACATAAGTTACCACTCAAATCAGCGATATCTGATTCTGCGTCCAAACGCTGAATCGGCACCAACATCAAGACCATCAATACCCTTTTCAGGTAAAGTCCATTCATAAAGGAAATCAACAAATTCATACGAATGAAAATATATTTTTACCCCTTATAGGTAATGGTAGGCAATAATATATGTAATTAGGGTAGCCTACTTTCTTTTCACGTTCGCAGGCAAGTCAAACTCCTCAGCACTGAACGCGAATCAAGTATCAGTAATGTAAACAACTTCACTTTATAAATTGGCTCAGGAATTAACTTACCTCAATTTTAGAACTTGTTTCCTCGTCTGTAGGGCTAACAATTCAGCTTAACAATGACTGGAACATGGTACCGACGTGGAGGATGCAATTACGCCCAGTTGTTGATACTGGATGAATATGACCCTTTATAGTCGGTCGTGTTTTTTTTTTTTTTTTTTTTTCAACCTGAATATCCTTGATGGCGCGTCACTGTTGTCAATTATAGTGCAATATGGTACATGACTGCACTGGTGAATTCTAAGCGTAGTATCTAGACAAGGAATACACACTTACATATGCCACACCACTGAATGATCTGTATATCGTTGGGTATATGTTTCACGGAGAGTGTATACGGCTGGCTTCACCATGTTCCCACAATGGTTCCTCTTGTATATAGACACATCGAAGCATGTCATACCCGACACTGTAGACTCTACCAACGTGTGTGTGTGTGTGTGGGGGGGGGGGGGGGGCAATCTGATTGGCTATTCACCGATCATCCGTTTTCGAGCGTGCTATTTAACAAATGCACCGACGAGCTGCTGGTATTTTTTCCCCTTTTTTTCACAATTTTTCCATCCGATTCTTCCACATACCAATCAGCTGCGAGCACACTGTGTATATCATCAGAAATTGACTTCACTGAGTTTAAATTTGCCTTCAGTGGTCTGTAAATTAGAAGTATTCGAGCATGTCTATAGGGACGGTAGTAAAGTACAGTGCCTATTCACATATAGGGGTGTCGATATGAGAGGCTTATTCCGTCCCTCTTCACAAGAACCGTCAAAGTAAAATTTAAAAAAAAAAGAATGCAAAACTCATCATAACAGACAATTGTTTCTGTTTAATAATCAACCATTTCAGTGTTTGATAGTTTTGAGTTGACCAACGCAATGGGTCCTGACAAGCAAGAAAGTATTTTTTTTTAATTATCTTAGTTTTCTTTTTTTTCTCTCTCTCTCTCTCTTTTTTTTTTTGGGGGGGGGGGGGCTGCCTCTTTTCATCCAAAATCTGTTGCCCCCTAAAAATTTATTATATGCATATATATATATATATGAAGGGTTTGTTTGCAAAAACCGATAAGTCCATTTTTGAAGATTTTGAAGTACGATTTCTGTCATAATGTACAAAATAATACCTTTTAAATGATATATTGGTCACTTCATGTAAAGGTATATTTTTGAAGTTATGGTCAAAAGAAGCAAAATTTTTCTTATTATTTTCTTTATTTTTCTTCACCTTTAATCGCAAATATCTCCATTTGGCAAATATGGACTTATCGGTTTTTGCAAACAAACTCTTCATATATATACATACATTCCGCTGACTAATTACTATAAAAGCCAGCTATATATAGAGCTACCTTTACACAAGGGCAAGTATCAAAATTGTCACAAGGTTATGTTTTAAAGCAGTGTTTCACTTCGAATAATTTGGTTTTGTGTTCATGAGGTATGTGTGCATGCTTCGATAAAAAGAAACCACTGTTTGCGACATAAAAAACAACAATTTGATGCACCAGTATTGATTTGAGACGAGCACTATTGACGTATTATGAGATGAGCACCCCAGAGATCTCGGCTGTGAAGCGCGCGACATTTGGCTTGCACATTGCCTGGGATGTAATCTACAAGACGGTAATGTTGGATTTACGAAACATATTCATTTTCAACAATGTTGTGGACCAAATTGGCATTTTAGCCTGAAATGTTAATGTAATCCATGGGAATGTTTTGTTGTTGCTTTGTTGTTGTTTTGTTTTGTTTTTGATAGATAAGCTGTCTACAACAGGTCTTACATTGCACGATAAGCAAATGATTCTACTCAAATGGATTCTTTTGTATTTATCTATTTATTTTTCGATTATCCATACGTCAATTTTTGGGGAAAAAAGTGTATCACTTTCTTCATAATCGTCTTTGTGAAAACTGTTTTTTTTTTCCGCTAATGTCACTATTTCTGTACTTTAATTGTAAATTCTCTTTTCACCGCCACCTTCGTATAATAACATCTTCCTATGTGGGATTCCATCTGTGATTCATTTGTCAAGGGGAGGTTACATTTTCAAAACAGGACCAAAAAAAAAAGAAGAAAAATAAAAAAAGAAAGTCTCAAAGTAATTCTTGAGTGACGCATGACGCTTAGATTATGAATCTCACAATACATGTATTTCAGATTGTCTATACAGTGTACGATAACATAATCCTTCATTAAAAAAAAAGAAAGAAAATAAATACATAAATTGATATGTAATACATGTATATAATAAAATTTAATTGCTCCTCGTATTTGGCAGTACTAGAAATAGTAATAATAGTGTCTAGAGGAATGCATTAAATTCATTAGCACTTTCATCCCTGACAAGGGGGGAGGCTCCCGAAAATTGGGATTTTGAATTAAAATAAAGGCAATTGGCATTTAATGCATTCCTCTAATGTGGCATTTACGTTGTGACATTATTGCTATAATACATAATAACCCGTACATATGAGTATATGAATATAAGAACGACCCAAGTCCAATTTTTGGCCAAATTCAGTTTGACATGGGAAATTGTAGCTTATGCATGGACTCATCTTGTGTATAAATGATAAATCCTAATTACCCCCGGAAGTGCCTGAAATAAATGAGTTAAATCTTGTATGAATGTAAGAATGAAGGACTTGGGTCATTCTTACATTCATATTATAGCGCCCTCTCTCGTCCTTCTCTCATCTCTATAGCAGAATATCATGTATATGAATCAAAGAACGACCCAAGTCCATATGAATCAAAGAACGACCGAAGTCCATCACACAAAATGGCCTCTCCACAATCAATATTAATGTTAATTGTGATAGTAATATATGTTCTAATTTGTAGATACAATGTTGCCTTCCCATCACAGTTAAATAGAATATTATTGGACAAACAAAAAAGATATGACGTTTTTTTTAGTTTACTTGAAATGGTCTTCCATGGACTTGGGTCGTTCTTATATTCATATACTCATATACATATACATGTATACATTACATGTACATATGTTTACCGTATACATATATATATACCGAGTGTCCCCCCCCCCCCCCCGAAAAAAAAAAAAGCGGAACGGTGGATTTTCAGTACCTTGCGTTCTAAAAGTGATATATTTTTTGACATCATTAGTAAGAGCATCTTCCGCAGAAGACCATGATACCAAAATCATCAAATTTGGTTCAGTGCTTTTTATTCTTCGCCAATTTCTGTAAATGCAGTCACTTTCAATTTTTTGCGACTTATGAGATAATAATTTGGGTGCAACACGCGTTCCATACGGTAAATTGTGTAAGCTCGTTGATCCATGTCAACAAAAGATACAGCTTTGATATTGGGAGCGCACACACACACAAACACACACTGATTTTCCCTGGCCCGTGCCCAATGTGAAAACTGTATCTTTTGTTGACATGGATCAACGAGCCTACACAATATTCACCGTATGGATCGCGTGTCGCACTCAAATTATCTCATAAGTCGCAAAAATTCGGCGAAATTTGACAATGACTGCATTTTCAGAAATTGGCATTAAATAAAAAGTACTGAACCAAATTTGATAATTTTGGCATCATAGTCTTCTGCGGAAGATGCTCTTTCTAATGATGACAAAAGATATGTAACTTTTAGACCGCAGGGTACTGAAAATCTACCGTTCCGCTTTTTTGGGGGGGACACCCGGTATTATATATATATGCGACATCTTCTGTTATCTACATTGTCTCAACTATGTGTATATATATATATATATATATATATATATATATATATATATATTAACATGAAGAGTTTGTTCGCAAAAACCGATAAGTCCATTTTTGAAGATTTTGAAGAACGGTCTTTGTCATTAAGTACAAAATAATACCTTTTAAATGATATACATTTATTAGTCACTACACATAAAGGTACATTTTTGAAGTTATGGTCAAAAGAAGCAAAACATTTCTTATTATTCTCTTTATTTTTCTTGACCTTTAATCGCAAATATCTCCATTTGGCAAATATGGACTTATCGGTTTTTGTGAACAAACTCTTCATATATTTTCATACATCAGTATTATTTATCATAATCAAGCTCATCTAACATTAACCCTAAAAATACTGGGGGGCTAAAAGGTCCCCCTCCCCCTCCACATTTCGCGCAATTACTCCGCAACACGCAATACTCTCGCCGCGATACTCTATGACTTTTTTCTTTCGAGTTTCCCGCACACTTTGACACCAAATTTGTGACGCCCGGGGGTATGGTTCTAATGTTACATAACTTTTTGTACATGCACGTGAGGCCGAAAAATGGCTCAAAATGTGATTTTGTGTACAAAGTCAATGCAAATTGAGTTTGTTTCACATGGTTCATTTGAATGCTTATTTTTACTCTCAATGGCTAAAATTAATTAGTTTTAGGAGTATTATACTTCAAAAAGTGTCTACTACAAATTTTGTTAAAAAAACGAAACAAAAGGTCGAATAAACAAAGAAATACATAAGAAATTCATTAAAACAATCTTTATTGATGACTTATCTTTTTTCAGAAGCCTGTGATTAATTTGTCATCTAATTTTCGTGTGTCTAATCAGTGACAATGTCAGGAGCTCTGTTACATCACAGTGCAGTAGAGTATATTTACATAGCAGCTGCGCTATACAAATTTGTCTAATTATTAATTATTAACAATAAAATAAATAAGAAATTAATTTTGATCCCATTTTTTTTTCAAGTACATTTGCTAGGAATGCCACAAAGAATCATTAGACCAAAAATGAGCACTTTTGGAGCTTTATTTACTGATTAAGATCAAAGAGTCTGATTTCTCGCATAAATTAGCATAATTAATCAAAATAAAATAAAAGAAGACTACTCAGTATTTTGGAAAATTGAAGTATATGATATTGTAGATTACATCGCACACTACCATTGTGCAAATTTCCGCGGCGATTGCATGATCTTAGCCCCCCCCCCCCCCCCCGTCTTTCGAGCTACCAAAATAGCCCAGTCTTTTTAGACACCTATACGCGTACATGTACTTGAAAAGCACATGAATAAGAATAATTTAATGCTGATGATTGAACCTGTGACAAATTCCTGAAGGTCAGATAACATTAATTATTTCTCGTTTTATTATACATGTACAAACATGCAGTGGAGACTAGCAAATCTTTCAATTTATTAATCATACAGGAAGAAGCTTCCTCCACTAGAACGATTTTATGAAGCCTTCAGCAGACCAGAAACCTAGATGCCCTTACAGTTACTTTATACAGTGTCACTAAGCTTTGACATGTTCAATATCCTTCACAATCATATCCTTCTCCCATCATTCACAAGCTTTAACCTACTGCAATGAAGTTTTACAGGCCAAGGTTAAGGCATAAAAACTCCACAGTTTGTTTACAAAACAAAATAAAACAAGGAAAAGTAGAAATTACGCGGTGCGGAAAAATGTCCCTGCCGGAAGTAGCATTTTGTAGCAAAATGTACAATTTAGGTCAAAAATCTAGGTCAAAGGTCAAAATTCTGTGTAGAAGTTTTGAATTAAGCCCTCACCTAGTGCCATCATATAAAACAAACGGAATCGAAATCGGGTTAGAAATGGCGAAGGAGTGGCAGTTTGTAGCCAAGGTACAATATAGGTCTAAAATCAAAGTCAAAGGTCAAAGAAGTCAAAGGTCAAAATTCTGTGTAGAAGTTTTGAAACCTCACCTAGTGCCATCACATAAAGCAAACAGAATCAAAATCGGGTTAGAAATGGTGAAGGAGTAGCATTTTGTAGCAAAATGTACAATACAGGTCAAAAATCAAGGTCAAAGGTCAAAGAAGTCAAAGGTCAAAATTATCTGTAAAAATTTTGAAGCCCTCACCTAGTGCCATCATATAAAGCAAACCGAATCGAAATCGGGTTAGAAATGGCGAAGGAGTAGCATTTTCAAATTTATGAAGTTCTTCCGTCGAGATGTTTTCATTGCAATTGATTGACAAATTGCCCTACATCGACGTAAATAAGCACTGAATTGATCAGTGTTTTAGTAGTAGCCATGATAAAAAATCATGGGCGTACATACTCGAGCAGGATTCGAACCCACGACCTCCTGATCACCGGACAGGCGTCATCTCCACTAGACCACCGAGCTTTCGCCCGACAGCAAGTGTTGGTTCTAATCCTTATAGCATGCAGCGGGTACTGCTTTGTTATTCAAATTTATGAAGTTCTTCCGTCGAGATGTTTTCATTGCAATTGATTGACAAATTGCCCTACATCGACGTAAATAAGCACTGAATTGATCAGTGTTTTAGTAGTAGCCATGATAAAAAATCATGGGCGTACATACTCGAGCAGGATTCGAACCCACGACCTCCTGATCACCGGACAGGCGTCATCTCCACTAGACCACCGAGCTTTCGCCCGACAGCAAGTGTTGGTTCTAATCCTTATAGCATGCAGCGGGTACTGCTTTGTTATTCAAATTTATGAAGTTCTTCCGTCGAGATTTTTTTTTTTTTTATCATGGCTACTACTAAAACACTGATCAATTCACTGCTTATTTACGTCGATGTAGGGCAATTTGTCAATCAATTGCAATGAAAACATCTCGACGGAAGAACTTCATAAATTTGAATAACAAAGCAGTACCCGCTGCATGCTATAAGGATTAGAACCAACACTTGGTGTCGGGCGAAAGCTCGGTGGTCTAGTGGAGATGACGCCTGTCCGGTGATCAGGAGGTCGTGGGTTCGAATCCTGCTCGAGTGTGTACGCACATGATTTTTTATCATGGCTACTACTAAAACACTGATCAATTCAGTGCTTATTTACGTCGATGTAGGGCAATTTGTCAATCAATTGCAATGAAAACATCTCGACGGAAGAACTTCATAAATTTGAATAACAAAGCAGTACCCGCTGCATGCTATAAGGATTAGAACCAACACTTGCTGTCGGGCGAAAGCTCGGTGGTCTAGTGGAGATGACGCCTGTCCGGTGATCAGGAGGTCGTGGGTTCGAATCCTGCTCGAGTATGTACGCCCATGATTTTTTTATCATGGCTACTACTAAAACACTGATCAATTCAGTGCTTATTTACGTCGATGTAGGGCAATTTGTCAATCAATTGCAATGAAAACATCTCGACGGAAGAACTTCATAAATTTGAATAACAAAGCAGTACCCGCTGCATGCTATAAGGATTAGAACCAACACTTGCTGTCGGGCGAAAGCTCGGTGGTCTAGTGGAGATGACGCCTGTCCGGTGATCAGGAGGTCGTGGGTTCGAATCCTGCTCGAGTATGTACGCCCATGAATTTTTATCATGGCTACTACTAAAACACTGATCAATTCAGTGCTTATTTACGTCGATGTAGGGCAATTTGTCAATCAATTGCAATGAAAACATCTCGACGGAAGAACTTCATAAATTTGAATAACAAAGCAGTACCCGCTGCATGCTATAAGGATTAGAACCAACACTTGCTGTCGGGCGAAAGCTCGGTGGTCTAGTGGAGATGACGCCTGTCCGGTGATCAGGAGGTCGTGGGTTCGAATCCTGCTCGAGTATGTACGCCCATGATTTTTTATCATGGCTACTACTAAAACACTGATCAATTCACTGCTTATTTACGTCGATGTAGGGCAATTTGTCAATCAATTGCAATGAAAACATCTCGACGGAAGAACTTCATAAATTTGAATAACAAAGCAGTACCCGCTGCATGCTATAAGGATTAGAACCAACACTTGCTGTCGGGCGAAAGCTCGGTGGTCTAGTGGAGATGACGCCTGTCCGGTGATCAGGAGGTCGTGGGTTCGAATCCTGCTCGAGTATGTACGCCCATGATTTTTTATCATGGCTACTACTAAAACACTGATCAATTCACTGCTTATTTACGTCGATGTAGGGCAATTTGTCAATCAATTGCAATGAAAACATCTCGACGGAAGAACTTCATAAATTTGAATAACAAAGCAGTACCCGCTGCATGCTATAAGGATTAGAACCAACACTTGCTGTCGGGCGAAAGCTCGGTGGTCTAGTGGAGATGACGCCTGTCCGGTGATCAGGAGGTCGTGGGTTCGAATCCTGCTCGAGTATGTACGCCCATGATTTTTTATCAAGGCTACTACTAAAACACTGATCAATTCACTGCTTATTTACGTCGATGTAGGGCAATTTGTCAATCAATTGCAATGAAAACATCTCGACGGAAGAACTTCATAAATTTGAATAACAAAGCAGTACCCGCTGCATGCTATAAGGATTAGAACCAACACTTGCTGTTGTCGGGCGAAAGCTCGGTGGTCTAGTGGAGATGACGCCTGTCCGGTGATCAGGAGGTCGTGGGTTCGAATCCTGCTCGAGTATGTACGCCCATGATTTTTTTATCATGGCTACTACTAAAACACTGATCAATTCAGTGCTTATTTACGTCGATGTAGGGCAATTTGTCAATCAATTGCAATGAAAACATCTCGACGGAAGAACTTCATAAATTTGAATAACAAAGCAGTACCCGCTGCATGCTATAAGGATTAGAACCAACACTTGCTGTCGGGCGAAAGCTCGGTGGTCTAGTGGAGATGACGCCTGTCCGGTGATCAGGAGGTCGTGGGTTCGAATCCTGCTGGAGTATGTACGCCCATGATTTTTTATCAAGGCTACTACTAAAACACTGATCAATTCACTGCTTATTTACGTCGATGTAGGGCAATTTGTCAATCAATTGCAATGAAAACATCTCGACGGAAGAACTTCATAAATTTGAATAACAAAGCAGTACCCGCTGCATGCTATAAGGATTAGAACCAACACTTGCTGTTGTCGGGCGAAAGCTCGGTGGTCTAGTGGAGATGACGCCTGTCCGGTGATCAGGAGGTCGTGGGTTCGAATCCTGCTCGAGTATGTACGCCCATGATTTTTTTATCATGGCTACTACTAAAACACTGATCAATTCAGTGCTTATTTACGTCGATGTAGGGCAATTTGTCAATCAATTGCAATGAAAACATCTCGACGGAAGAACTTCATAAATTTGAATAACAAAGCAGTACCCGCTGCATGCTATAAGGATTAGAACCAACACTTGCTGTCGGGCGAAAGCTCGGTGGTCTAGTGGAGATGACGCCTGTCCGTTGATCAGGAGGTCGTGGGTTCGAATCCTGCTCGAGTATGTACGCCCATGATTTTTTATCATGGCTACTACTAAAACACTGATCAATTCACTGCTTATTTACGTCGATGTAGGGCAATTTGTCAATCAATTGCAATAAAAACATCTCGACGGAAGAACTTCATAAATTTGAATAACAAAGCAGTACCCGCTGCATGCTATAAGGATTAGAACCAACACTTGCTGTCGGGCGAAAGCTCGGTGGTCTAGTGGAGATGACGCCTGTCCGGTGATCAGGAGGTCGTGGGTTCGAATCCTGCTCGAGTATGTACGCCCATGATTTTTTATCATGGCTACTACTAAAACACTGATCAATTCACTGCTTATTTACGTCGATGTAGGGCAATTTGTCAATCAATTGCAATGAAAACATCTCGACGGAAGAACTTCATAAATTTGAATAACAAAGCAGTACCCGCTGCATGCTATAAGGATTAGAACCAACACTTGCTGTCGGGCGAAAGCTCGGTGGTCTAGTGGAGATGACGCCTGTCCGGTGATCAGGAGGTCGTGGGTTCGAATCCTGCTCGAGTATGTACGCCCATGATTTTTTATCATGGCTACTACTAAAACACTGATCAATTCACTGCTTATTTACGTCGATGTAGGGCAATTTGTCAATCAATTGCAATGAAAACATCTCGACGGAAGAACTTCATAAATTTGAATAACAAAGCAGTACCCGCTGCATGCTATAAGGATTAGAACCAACACTTGCTGTCGGGCGAAAGCTCGGTGGTCTAGTTGAGATGACGCCTGTCCGGTGATCAGGAGTTCGTGGGTTCGAATCCTGCTAGAGTATGTACGCCCATGATCTTTTATCATGGCTACTACTAAAACACTGATTAATTCAGTGCTTATTTACGTCGATGTAGGGCAATTTGTCAATCAATTGCAAAGAGTAGCATTTTGTAGCAAAATGTACAATATAGGTCAAAAATCAAGGTAAAAAATTAAGGTCAAAGGTCAAAGAAGTCAAAGGTCAAAATTCTGTGTAGAAGTTTTGAAGCCCTCACCTAGTGCCATCACATTAAGCAGACGGAATTGAAATAATGTTAGAAATGGTGAAGGAATAGCATTTTGTAGCAAAATGTACAATACAGGTCAAAAATCAAGGTCAAAGGTCAAAGAAGTCAAAGGTCAAAATTATGTGTAGAAATTTTGAAGCCCTCACCTAGAGCCAGCACATAAACCAAACCGAATCGATATCGGGTTAGAAATGCCGAAGGAGTAGCATTTTGTAGCAAAATGTACAATATACAGCGTAGGTAAAAAATCAAGGTCAAAGGTCAAAGAAGTCAAAGGTCAAAATTCTGTGTAGAAGTTTTGAAGCCCTCATCTAGTGCCATCACATTAAGCAAACGGAATTGAAATCAGGTTAGAAATGGCGAAGGAGTAGCATTTTGTAGCATTTTGATCACACACGGACGCACACACAGACAGACGGACGGACGGGCACACGGACACAAACACGTACGGAGCCCGTTTCATAGTCCCCTGCTCGAACTCGTTCGGCGGGGACAAACAAAACAAAAACAGGAACGTCAACCACTATGAAATGAATCATTTCTACGCCGCCACCAAGAAGACGGCCTTCCGCAGCTCAACCCGCCAGCCCACCCCGGGTAAAGCACCACCTCGAGACCACTTCAACAGCAGCGGCCGCAGCACCCGTGCCATCCGATACCCACGACATGCCCGACATGTCAAGAGATCTCCATGACAAAAGGGAAGACGTAACTTCACCTGAAGGAATTGCCCGCTACTTCCATGAAGCAACAGAAAAGTTCGAACGGATGATAAAGAAAGCGGTGGATTCCTTGATTGAAAACATCAAACAGGTGGAGACTCATCTGGGACAGGCTATTGAGTTTGAAAGCAGGAGAGTAACGGCGGTCGAGAACAGGAATCTGCAGCTGGAGAAAAGAATGGGCGAGCTGGAAAGAGAGGTCAGTGCGCTGCGATCAGAAGTGGAGAGGCACAACTCAGCCATCAACAAGAGTGAAAGGTTCTCGCGGAGGAACAACATTCGCATCGTGGGTATACCCGAGTCCACCAATGCCGACGAGGATTGCACAGCTCTCGTCGAGAAAATCACGAAGGAGAAGTTTGGCCTTGACATCAAGGTAGAAAGAGCGCACCGCGATGGAAAAGCCTCAAAGGATCGGCCCAGACACATCCTCTTCAAAACCCTGTCATACCGCGAGAAAGTCGACATCATGAAGAATCAGCGCCTGAAGCTCGCGAAGGAAGCGTACTTCATGACAGACGATCTCACAGCTGACGATCTGGCTGAGAAGAGGAAATGGTCCACAGCCGTTCAGGAGCTGTACAAGAACGGTGTGAAGCTTCGCTTCTTTGCCGGGAAATGGAGGAACCGAACTGGAGTCCCGCACAACTTCCTGTCCTCCAGTTAGGTCACTACAGTCTCCTGCGTGTATGTACTATAATAATGATTCTCTATATCTCTTGTTTAATTCATTACGTCACAACCATGTTTCTTTATGTCTATTTCTCTTTTTCTCCGATCATCCTCCTCTCTGCCTTTCTTTCTCTGACGACCTCTAAGTCTGCAACACGGCAAATATGAATATCCATGTGTACTTATGTAATCAAATATCATGCTGTGTACAGGCTTACCAATGTAAATAGAATATTTCCAAAGATAATTCCTAAATTATACAAGTAATAAGAAGTATAATTAGAATTCTATTAGTAATAATGAAGTATAAGTCGAAGAGGTTAGCATTTCCCAGGTGTTTAAGGCAGTGAAGTCACATAATGAAATTCAAAGTAGGTAAAAATTCCAGGCAGTCCCAGTTGGCTATAAATACCCGTGTCAGTGAGCAGTAAGCATCTTTTCAAAGAGAATACGGCTTTAAATAGACAGACCAGCAACACCATGCAGTATTGGGTGCGATGCAGACAATTAGCTCACTGGTCCTTCTCATCATACAGACAAGCAATAAATAAAGCAAAATCATTGCTGTTCCAAAGGCACGGAGCATTCTTATACGTATGGACATCGCAAGTCAAGCAATTAAGCAGAACATCAGCATAAGGGCCCACCAGTTTTGACTTCTGTACAGTGTTGTAAAGGGAGGGTTCAGAACTGAAGAGTATCGATCAAAAGAGATGCTGGGTGGGAACCTCTTCGACTTATACTTCATTATTACTAATAGAATTCTAATTATACTTCTTATTACTTGTATAATTTAGGAATTCTATTACGTAATACTCGTATAAGTCTTCAGAGGTTAGCATGTTCAAAGTTCCGTACAGAAGTCAGTCTAGTTGCATGAGTGAGGGCACGAGGACAAGAAGGATAATGGACAGTTTTCACAACAAGGTTGAAACTTTGGTCATGACTCCTCATGCATAGAGAGTGTCTATCGATGGTGACACACATTGTCGCAAACAAGAGAAGAACTCGAGCAAAGTTTGCTTGAGAACCTACTAGTATAAGGTGCAAGGCATAGGTTTTGAGTATGATATCATTTTGATACCTTGCGTGCTTTAACTGGAGCAGGATTAAGCATGATAGCGCACAGACAAATTAATCAAATACAATGGACCTCTTGTACCGATTTTCCAATCAAGACATAATCCTAATCATGTTCCTTAATATTCATGTACATTTGAAGGAGGAATTAGACATTAACCAGTTCATACTCGGCATAGTAATATTGCAGCAATAATTAGAGGCAAGTCCATTGCATTTTGGGTTGATATTAGAGTTTAAATTCATCAGTCTGGTGGACCGAATCTCCTAAACGAGTGGCCGAATAATGTGTCGCCATTTTCCAATGCACAACGTAACGTGATTTATGGTCTTGTGTCTTATCTGACTCGTATTATGACATTGTTCTTAACTGAGATACTAATATACAGGTATACGCATACTATCACAATTTACATGTATCTTTCTAACTCAGGAGAACTGAGAATTGTTGAACTAATGCGAAATCAATTGTTAGAAGGTAGAAGGTTCAAAATGTACCAGCGTTCGTCCAGTCAGTTGTGGACAAGATTTCATTATGACCTTTATACTTCATGCGCGAAAGTTTAGAAGTTGCGGCGCTTCTGTAACTATGAGCTGAGAATGTGATACAACTTTCATATTAGCATCCGTGGATGTCTTACCAGACCAGAGTCTGGGATGAACGCGGGATGACTGTGCTCCCAAATCCTTATGTATATGAACACGAGGTACGTCCTGTGGTACCCTTTCATACTGATCTCGAAGACGGAACAAACTCGGTACATGTTCCCATAGCAACAATACATTCATACCTAATTGTATGCAGCAGTCAGTACAGTGTACAGGGATGTATACGTAGAGCTATTGACAGTATATTAGTTATATTTGAAGTGTTTATACAAGCAGCTGCGAGGGACTGGCTTTCAGCCTCCGCTCCAAGATGCTTGTCGTCACCGATTTGTTGGGATGTTTCGGAGAAATTATGAGTTTGCTTTCTGAACTTGCTCGTTGGAGATGTTCTGTGCATTTAATATACTCATGAAGAGTTGATCGGAACACAGAGTCTAGGGTTGGAGGTAAAAGAAGGCACTTTAATTACCTGGTTAGAGGTATACCTTCCATATCTCTAATGTGCAAACGTGGCATCATCTTCCGGTAATGTCATAAGAACTAGATGTCTCAGCATTTGTGTACGTTTTGCCGAAACGAGCTAGGAAAATTGTTTTTGGCTCAAGGCACTGAAGGAATCTATAGTTCATAGGTATCTTGAAACGATAAAAAGTGATTCAAAACAATAAGATATCCAAAGTGTTGTTGTATTTAGGCTTGCGAGGGTCGTATTATTGGTATGGGGTTGAAATGAAATTATTGGCTTCATAGCCAAATATTGTGGCCAATATCCAATGCTCGGGAATTATTTTGACCAGTCATCTTTGGAATGCTTGAGATTTCCAGCACTGAATGGTTTTGGACAGTACTCATCCTTTTTTTTTTTTTTTTTTGCTGGCTTGCGTAGAGACATTCATGACACACGATGTATGCTTATGTGACACTTGTCAATTTTTCTCAGATGTCTTTCTGAACAACTTTCTACCAAGTGGAATCGACTTGCTGCGCAAGTGTTGTTGAGAAGGGTTGAGAAGGAGTTTCAAGGTACCTCGATGGTGCATGCTCAGATCATACGATAAGCAAAGCCCGGGAGTGTCGGGCCATCGATGGTGACGTGAGTTGTTAAAATTCTCGTTGTGTCAATTGCATGGATGATTATCCGTGCATGATCTGTGGATTTCAGAAAGGATTTATCTATGTGGTAGAAGTCCCTTCACTACATTTTGTTGTAGAAGTTGGGAGCTCAGAAGACCCAAGGCCTCGTGAAGGAGGATCGCCCAAATTTTGCTCTCGATTTTTGGTGTGAGAACTGCTTGGGCATTCGATGGCAATTGAGCATTTGCTTCGCGATTTTATAGAGCACTTACCTTCTGATATGGGCAGTGTGACTGCCTTCATTAGCAAATCAGCCAATTTTTTAATTTAGCCCAAATGAGATCAGAATTTAAGTTAAAATCAGATTTGGTACCAGGCTTTGAAAGAGTTTGGCTGTAAGGACATGGCATCCGGATCAATTCGGTTGTCAAAATGACCATAACCACAAGGGCAGAGTCAAGGCCACCCATACAGGGCAACGCAATCAGTTTTGCCAGGAAGGAGGCTGACATGAGAATATCGTCGTCTGTTGAGCTGCCGATGGGGATGGCTAGCTCGCTGAAGTCTTCGATGGGCGGGGCAGCGCCCCTGTCCCCGCGGACATGGCTCGCATGTCCGGACTAATCGCCGGGAGGAGAAGCTCTCCTGCACCAGCTGGCATGGCTCGCATGCCGTTTGTCATTACCACGGTGTGCCGCCGCCCTATCCATGAAGCGGGAGAGTATCTCGGTCTCTCTGAGCTTCAAGGCGGCCTTCCATGCCCTGATCTCCCCGCGGGGATGGGGGCTGAGAGGTAGCGTCGTCTTCCTGGTCACTAGACATTGGAGTTTGAGATGTATAATCAGGGAGGTGTCTCACCTCCCTGGTATAATTCACTGCCGTCACACTTGAAAAAGATGCTTACTGCTCACTGACACGGGTATTTATAGCCAACTGGGACTGCCTGGAATTTTTACCTACTTTGAATTTCATTATGTGACTTCACTGCCTTAAACACCTGGGAAATGCTAACCTCTGAAGACTTATACGAGTATTACGTAATAGAATTTGACTTTATTATGTATGTACAGGGAGAGTTGATGTAGCAATGATCTTTACTGTGACATCTCACCTGTGCGATGCGGCCACTACTCTTGACAGTACTTCGTAAACAATTTACACTCTGTATGACTTGCTATTTTCCTTCCTTCTCTTCTTGTCTGCTTTCGGCAACTTTTAAACAAATGCTGATGGTAACGTTATGGTCTATATGTTGTCCTCCTTTGAAATATGGATGACTTTAATCCATGTTTACATAAAAATGTCCAGTGTCGATATTATTTGCCTGATGAGTTCAATTCAGAATTTATTAATAATGAGCATTCTTTCAGTTTATTGTATGTCAATGCCCGCAGTCTGTTAAGAAATTATGAAAATATGCAATTATTATTGTCTACGATAAATATGCAATTCTCCGCTATTGGCATCACAGAAACATGGCTTAACGACAAATCTCCCCCTTTATATAACATTGATGGGTATTCTGTTGTCCGTTCTGATAGGAAATGCGGAAGGGGAGGTGGAGTCGCCCTGTTCCTATCACACATATTATCGTATAAAGAAAGGCCTGATTTGACATACAATGGAAATGAATTTGATTTCACATGTGTTGAAATCAATATGTATAATAGAAAAAGCATAATACTTTGTGTAATACACAGGCCCCCTCATACAGATAGTAATTCATTTTTAGATAATTTTGATGTTTTATTAGAGCTGATCAATCAAGAAAACAAAGATGTATATATTATGGGTGACTTTAACATTGATCTTTTGAAAGAGGAGCACATTCTTAGAAATAGATTTTGCAATATCTTGCAAGCAAATTTTTGTAATATCACAATTGATAAGCCTTCGAGAATTACTGTCAATTCATCAACGTTGATCGATAATATTTTTACGAATATTGACACAGATTATTCGAAATCTGGTCTTTTGTATAGTGATATCTCTGACCATTTACCTATATTTTCATTTGTGGTGACACACAGAATTCTTATGTTAAGCAGAAAGAACGTAAAAAGAAGCAGAAATTCACACAAGAAAATATATCATTACTCAACGATGATTTAATCACGGAAACGTGGGATGATGTATTAATTTCTGCAGACCCAAACATTGCTTATGACACCTTTTGGAATATATTCATTTCTTATTTTAACAAACATATCCCCACAGTTGCAAAGAAAAACAATAAAAAAATAAAAAATCCATGGATAACAAAGGGAATTTTTCGTTCCATTAAGAAAAGAAATGTTTTATATAAAAACAGTTTACGGCATCCTGATAGTGATAATGTTAATCGATATAAATTATACAGAAATAAACTTACACAGATTATCAGGCTTTCCCGCAGAATGTATTATACGGAAGCTTTTGAAAATGCTACTGGAAATATGTCAGCCACTTGGAAGGTTATTAACGACGTCATCGGTAAGCAAAAGAAGGTGTCAACATCTCAAATTACGAATAATGGACAAACGTTTTGTGATCCTAACGATGTAGCATGTTGTTTTAATGAGTACTTTGTTAATGTAGGTCCTAGTCAAGCTTCTAAGATTGATCATACACAGACAGATTTCTCGCAGTACTTGGGCACGTGAAACGATAATTCATTATTTTTCAAACCAACAGATTTTAATGAGATCCTTGATATTGTGCATTCTATAAAATCTAGTCATACATGTGGTCCTGATGAAATGAGCACGTCTTTTTTAAAACAGATTGTTGGGAGCATATTGACACCTTTAGTACATATCTGTAATTTGTCGTTGTCAACTGGTGTATTTCCGAACGCATGTAAAATTGCAAAAGTTATTCCAATATACAAAAAAGATGACTCTTCTTTTGTCTCGAATTACCGACCTATCTCTATTCTTCCTAGTCTTTCTAAAGTCATAGAAAGACTTGCTTATAACAGACTGTATGATTGTTTATTACAAAATGATATACTGAACCAAGACCAATATGGTTTCAGGAAATTTCACTCTACTGATATGGCACTAGCCCAGTTGTATGACAGAGTGTCGACTGCCTTAGCTGAACAAAAACATGTCATTGGTGTGTTCATGGACCTAAGCAAGGCATTCGACACTCTTGACCACACTATCCTTTTACGCAAACTACATTGTTATGGAGTTCGTGGCATTCCACTGGAATGGTTTGAAGATTATTTATCAAACAGACAACAATACGTATACTATGAATCGGTAAACTCTGAAGTTTTACCCATACATTGTGGCGTCCCACAAGGATCCATATTGGGACCATTACTATTTCTAGTGTATATAAATGATATTACAAATTCCTCTCAGTTACTGCAATATATCCTGTTCGCCGATGACACCAATGTATTTTGTTCCAATTCTGATTTTCAGTCGCTTTTAAGAACTCTTAATACTGAATTGCCGAAATTATCTACATGGTTCAAGAGCAATAGATTGTCACTCAACTTAAAAAAGACAAATCTTATCTATTTTCATAAGAAGCATAAAAATGAAATGCGCCAATTGAATATAATGGTGGATGGTATATTATTGGAGCAAAAAGAAAGTGTCAAATTCCTTGGAATATATATCAGTGAATATATGAAATGGAATGCTCATGTGCAATACATCTCAGATAAAGTGTCTCGTAACGTTGGTATACTCTGTAAGCTTGGGTATTATATCCCAAAGAATATTCTATCAGTCTATGCTTTATAATTCGTTGATATTGTCGAATATCTCATATTGTAACATTGTTTGGGCAACTGCGAAAAGTCACATTGACAGTATATTGCTCCTACAAAAGAAAGCTATACGTATATGTACCAATTCAGGTCATTGGGACCATTCAGATCCTTTGTTCGTAGAATTAAAAACACTAAAGGTAAATGATATTAATTTTTTGCAAAATTCACTTTTTATGTTTCGTCTGTACAACAGTCAGTTGCCATCTTCTCTCTTCTCATTATTTCAGCTAAACAAGGATATACATTCTTATCCCACAAGGCAATCTGATAAATTTCATCTACAAAATCCTAAAACCGTGATGGCTCTGAAATCCGTCAGACACACTGGACCTGATATTTGGAACTCTCTTCCTTCAGAAATTCGAATTTTAAAGTCTATGTATTCTTTCAAGAAAGCTGTAAAGACAATGCTGCTCTCTGGATATCAGTGATCTTATAATGTCATTGCAATTGTATTGTATGTGAAATTCCCTCGTTGAATTATCGCCGTTCAGAATTTATTGCGTAATGTTATGTAACCGACCATGACCTGTAACTGTTCACCTGTACCTCGGTGAGAAAATACTTTGCCATGCTTTACTATTCAGCGATCAAGGTGATCTCACTTTGTGTATTAGCGAAAGCAGACAGACCTCTCCTCTCTCCTTTCTCCTATCCTATCTCTATGCAAGTCATCCCTCCCCTTATTTTCCTATATGTTATGTATTATGTACGAGGGCTGCATGCAAATCAAGCAGTGCTTAAGCTGTAGCCCTTCTGCGTTATTCATTGCATCACTGATAATTATGTTCTGTTGTACATTGTAAAGGCAATGAAGAAACTGTATTGCTGTACATTCTAAAGGTAATGAAGAAACTTACCTTGTTAGCAAATTAATGTTTATGTATATCCATTTGTATGTATGGTACCATCAATGTATATGATATATGTGTATCTGCATGAGCAATGATATATTGCAGGAACCAATAAATCAAATCAAATCAAATCAAATTTACTGAATATATTCATCATAAAATTGTCTTCTTGATCCTACAATACAAGTGGCTAAAATGGCAGACATGAACCACAATCCAAGTCGAACATAAAATTTCTGTCTTCAAGTATGCACCAAATTAAGCACAGATCTATAAAGATGACTGTAATTTGTAAAGAATCAATTATCAGTCAATTATCTTTTTACATCTTCATCCTTCAGACCTAAATGAGTGATCTGATTTTATCTGTAGCAATGCAGACAAACAGTGAAAGCTTTCCATACAAAGATGTTGCTAATCCTACGTCCACAAGCCAGACAAGCATCTTGCATATTTGGATTTACTGCAAACAAGTGTTTATCTTGAAGGACCTGGAAGGAACATAATTATGCTGTTACAGCAGTTTGACAAGAAGTTACATCTTCTTTACACAATATTTCTTTTGTTTTTTGTTTTTTTGGATGTCGTTCAATGTAATATACTGTGTGGTATTTTGAGGGTGTACTGCACTTTGTAATATTTCAAACTTTGTCCACATGTACACTCTAAGTACACTTTGATGTTTTTCTTTGTTACTTGTTACTAGAAATATGACAGAGCCTTTCTAATCAGCGACAGGTTGGATGAGATACTCCTCAAAGCCTTGACTGTTACTGTTGGCAACAAGGCAGAGAGGTGGGAGAAACTGACCATGGAAATCTACAAGACTCAGTCAATTGATAACATTGCTGGACAGAGAGATAGATCATAAAAAAAGAATAAAAAATCAAGAAGGCTGAGGACATGAGCACCAATATGACAAGAGATAACTAGAAATATCACTGAAGGTGATTAATACCCCCGCCCTGTGACAGTCTTACCCAAGGAATGATCTTTCCTTGATCTTCTGCCATTTAAATGCCGTTATCATGGCAACGCAGCTTCCGACACGTCCGAAAAATATGTCTTGCACATCTTCCCACCAAGACTATTGTGTGTGCCACATTTCATAAGCTTTTGTCAAAAACTGAGGAAGTAGTTCAATCCACAAGATCTTTCCTTGATCTTCCGCCATTAATATGCCGTTACCATGGCAATGCAGCTTCCGACACATCCAAAAAATATGTCTTGCACATCTTCCCACCAAGACCAATGTGTGTGCCACATTTCATGAGCTTCAGTCGAATACAGAGGAAGTAGTTCAATCTGCAAGATCTTTCCTTGATCTTCTGCCATTTATATGCCGTTACCATGGCAACGCAGCTTCCGACACGTCCGAAAAATATGTCTTCCACATCTTCCCACCAAGATCAAGGTGTGTGCCACATTTCATAAGCTTTGGTCAAAAAACTGAGGAAGTAGTTAAATCTGCAAGATCTTTCCTTGATCTTCTGCCATTAATATGCCGTTACCATGGCAACGTACTTTCGGGTACTGTCAAAAAATGCGTCTTGCACATCTACAACCAAAGGCACACATCTGTACCAAGTTTCATGGAAATTGGGCAAAAACTGAGGAAGTAGTTTGCAACACAAAATTTTCCATCATTTTGGCTCATAATATGTGAGCTGTTACCATGGCAACATACTTTTTGTCACTGTCAAGAAATGTGTCATGCTGACCTATATCCTAAGACAAACATTCAATATGAATTCCATGAGAATTGGAAGAACAATGATGAAGCAGTTTTGCCATGAAGCATTTTGCCCTATATTTTACCAATAACATGCCGTTACCATGGCAACGCACTTTTTGCCACTGCGGAAATATGTGTCTTGCACATTAACATATTCAGATGAACATCTGTACCTAATTTCATAAAAATTGATCAAAAACTGTGGGAGGAGTTCACGACGCAAGATTTGTACCCATTTTTGCCCATAATATGCCGTTACCATGGCAACATACTTTTGGGTACTGTCAAAAAATACGTCTTGCACATCTACAACCCAAGGCACACATCTGTGCCAAGTTTAATGGGAATCGGTTGAAAACTGAGGAAGTAGTTCGCGACGCAAGATTTGCAACGGACCGACCGCCCGACCGCCCGACCGCCCGACCATCCGCTGATTCCGATATACCCCCTTCAAACTTCGTTTGGCGGGGGTATAATAATGTAAGCCGCTATAAAGTCAGTAATTAAGAATGAAATGCAAGCCCAATAACCTTCCTAATCCTATCAACATTGCCGTCATCAATCTTTATGGCCTTATTTTCAAGCGCTAAGTCAAGAAGACATTTTGGCTCACTGTTTCCGATGGGAAGTACTCAACACTATGTTAGGAGATGTCCTAAACAAGGAAACGGCAGCGGACGGAAAAGGTTCCTTTGCAACTACAGTGTACCAGTAATAGATGCTTGCAAATCCAAGAAAAAATCAAAGGGTGGGAAGTTTAGCAGGTGAAAGGTGCAGTACAAACACCTTGTACTCATAAAGAGAGTCACATCTGTTTAACATTCTCTATTACTCTTTTGCTGTTACTTTTACCATTACTTTTTGATCTGCAAAAAGGCAAAACTTTTGAACAGATTGCCCTGATTTTCTGCAAACTTTGCTGATGTGTTCTGCACACTTTACTGCATTTACTCAATTGACAAATAAATTTGAGATGAATTCCCATCAGTCTACTACGAACAAATTCATTGAATTTGATGCTTGTCCTTTTGACACTTGAAAAATGTAATGCAAAACTGTCTTCCATCAATGCTGCAAGGTGTAACAGCATGAAGTATAAATGAAGCATTCCCTGCACACTTAAGTATTTTGAACTTACTCAGCAAATAGTTTTCGATGTGTAATGTATGGTTAGTTATATTCTGCATCTCATCTAGCCTCAACACCCAACCACTTATTGATGGCCCTCCTAACATCGAGTTGCAGCTGGGTAGCCAGCTCTTTGCTGAGTGCACGATCACAAGACTGGTAGATGAGTCTATATGTATAGCTGACCTTTCTGTTTACATACTGATTAAGAAAATTCACCTCCCGCACGAGGTCAAAGGTTACTGATCTCACTACTGAGCAAAAGAGGAGTTCATCAAAGGATTGGTCCAGAAGCCAAAAGCTGACATCATGGGAAAATGTTGGGGCATGAATACTGTATCTAAATGTTGGCGCTTTTGTCTGAACTGGTGACAAATTCCCATCCTTGCTTGTTGCAGGGTTACCACATTCATGCAAACTCATTTGAAAATGATTCAATATTCTGTCATCCGCAGACCAAAGCAGCCTAATGTCATCGATATCAGATCTTAACATGGCAATGGTGTCCAAGTAGAGGACACAAAAATGCATATCCCCTTTCAGAGTGTGGAATGTCCCAAAATGCCCAACAGGCACTGTACTTCCATAGCATTGATTCGACCCTACTATTTGGATCATAAGGGTGGATTCCTTTGGTAATGAACTGTTCTCATCACCACTGGGTGCAGTGCTGTGGTTGAGTACTTCCCCTTTCTCAGCAAGTAGACCAGACACCATGGTGTACACACTGTCCCATGATGGAGCCTTCCCAGAGCATGGTGGGTAAAGCAAGAGACACTGATGCATTATGGGATAGGAAACAGAGTTTATGACACACCTCTTGAAGACACGCCCAAAGGACACCATAGGTGTGTCAAACTCTTCTGTTGGCAATGTTTGATTCTGACTCAAGCAAGCTACTAAGCTAGGTCTTAGAATGTGATCCAATCTCTGCTGCTGTAAACCATACTCAAGGTATCCACACTGTCCTGCTGAACGAGCCTGGGGATTCCCCTCTTTGTAATCGCTGCAGGGACTGTCTCTATCCATTCCACTCTCGGTACCATGAGTCCTGAGCTGGTACAATTCACTCGGTTTGAAGGAAGAGGGAAAAGGCAGATCTTTGATGTTCAACACTAGAGGGAGCTCTTCAGATTCCATGCTATGCAGTGCTGGATGTATTGCTTCCATAGACTGTCGTATGTGATCAGCAACTTCATTGATTGGGTGATGTTTGGTTTGGAGAAGGTCCCTGAAATACAATTCAACATGACAAGATGTAGAATTAGATATTTGTAAGAATATCCAGAAAATTCAGAATATTCTATATTTTGTGATAGGATAATGCGGTGAAGGTCAGATGAGGTCATTGACAGTGTTTATGCAGGGCTCCACACTAACTTTTATTTTTGGTGGCCCAAAGGAAACATCCGACCTTTTTTGGTGGCCCGATCAGGCCACCACATTCTCCATTTCTGAAATTTTGGTGATCCGACATGCGTTTTTGGTGGCCCCGGGCCACCGTTAGTGTCAAGCCCTGGTTTATGACATCTTCTTCCACTTCTGTAAATGATGACACTGCAATACGTAAATGAGAGCTACAGGTCGCTGTCACAACAAAATCATCTTAGTGTAACATACTTTCAAATTTGTACTGCCAAATGATTATTTTAATGTCTCTTTTTGTCCATCCCCAAACTTCTGTAAGAATGTGTTGTGCACAATGGTCACAAAATGACAGTTTTCTGCAAGAGACAGCAAGCCTACGCCTATTTAAACCTTAATAATCTGCAAATAATAATGGGCTGCAACTTTTTGACATGTTCAGGATTTACTAAGAACATATGGCAGGGGGATCATGGGTGAATGGTTACCCCCAGCCTCTGCAGCGTCTGAACAACATGCCAACATACAAAAAATGCATAATCGACATAAAATGGACAGTACCAGCAGTACACCTTACAGTACATAACATGACAAATAGTACATGAAGAAATAGCTATGATGTCGATGCATCAAAAATTTGCAAAGGAAAAAGGCCTCACTGAAAGGTATCCTGATTACCTGGTAAGTGGCAGTAACTTTACATGGGTCATGGGATTTTCACTTTGGTTAGCATAGAGTGGCAGACCATTTATGCTAAGCTTGCATTGCCCTGCGCTGTGCCTATGTTGGCCTACATAATTATATGCCGAGGAATGCGAAGAGGCATGTGAGATGAACACACAAAATAAGATGTGTCTATAATATTTCATCATACAATTTCATCACAAAGCACAGGACGCAAAAAGTACAATTTATACAAAATCTATGCAACACTATGGAACTCTACAGCAATGCCTACAGAATAGTAGTACTAGTACACTAGATCTAAAATTTCACCCCACTCTTCTTCTTATCATTCTTGCAATACCTTCCTTCCATCATATTTTTTCTCTCTTTTTTTTGCCCCCCCCCCCCCCCATAAGTATGCAACATCTTCTGCTATAATGGGTATGTTGCACTACACAATTCCATGCAGGTCAAGACTGTGAAGTTCCTTTGAAAGTCTGCAGGAGTGATTTCTGTAGAGCAAATGCTGATACAAGTCCTATCTATTATTGATGGCTCAGGGGAACCAGACTTTAAAAGAGAAGGAGAAAAGACTGACCGGTCAATTGACCAGCAAAGGTCGTCTGGACAGATGAACTTAACAAGCTCCTTTGACACAGGATCTGGTGCAGTGAGTAGCTTGACCGGTTGAGGTGACCCCAATGTATGCGGCACGGTGGCAATGCTCCTCTCAAAGACATGGGTCACGGCATTGCGGGTCACAAACTGCTTTGATTGGCTCCTAGTCATAAAAAAAAATGAAATTTAGGTTCATCACTCAGTGAAGCATTCTTCTGCAGCCTACATATGCCATATCTCATTATGATTATCAATGCAAAAATTTTGTGATGGAGAACAGTTTCCTTCATATCAGTGGAATACATCTCTTGCATAACATAACAAAATAAATCTATGAAACAGGACATTTGGGGCAAAGAATTACATGCAAGCCATCCATTTCAGAGAGTTTTACTTGTTTATGATTTTGTCAAAGAGAGGAGTTTATGCCTGGCCCACAAATTATTCACATTTTACATTAGTTTGTTCAGTCCATGACAAGTGACATTTTTCATACGTCGTTTGATTATCAAACCACTTTGACTATTAAAACATTTTAGGATGAAACAAACTAAAACAAAAAGTGCGGTTTCATTTCCTGTATCATTGTAGTTTGCAAAGATTCCGGATGATCAAATTTTTCAAGATGAGCCATTTCCCTTTGTTACCTGTAGCCTGTACAGGTGTAATCCAGGTAGTCCTCTGAATTAAACGCGATTGTCTTGGTCAAGATGAAAGACCCACACGCTGCCATGGCAACCACCTGCCAAGAGTCATTCCATTTCCTCTGAGGGGTGTCAGCACCCGTCCCTCCTTGGCCATTACATAGAGTGACAAGAATTCGACCATCTGGTGACAAAATCCTGGGGGAGCTGGGGAGGGGGGATGCGGAAAAAACAGTAGAAATAATACAAAAGGTTGCATATTTATGAATACTCACAGTATAAATCTATACCAAACAGAAAGGTTACCATTATAGAGGTTCAATTCTTGGTATCAGAGATGAAATGTGTCATTACTGATTATTGGTTCTCAAAATTTCAAAACTGATTTTGAAACTGCAATTCCTGTATGATGGCTGTATCACACGTGTTTGTATACTTGTGTGTGTTCAATGTCTTCATCATTGACGAACATTATTGGATTTTCCCCCACTCAGTTGAAAGATATTTTATTGCTTGCTTTTCATTGTGTTTACAGTTCTGCTCCAGGTTACACTATTTCTCTAATTCAAAGTCAGAGAAGATTGTTGTGATTATCTGCATCTGGTTCCTTTGTTCTCCCTAAAGTCACTTAATTATGGGGAGAAAGATCTTTTACTTCAACCTACCACAAACTTTGGAATAGCCTAACTGACAACATCAAAGCGTTTATGACATGTGACCCCTTAAACACACACACACACACACACACACAAAGTGGATAAACTCTTCTGACTGCTTTTTATATTACATTCTGCGGGAGCTCTGCACAGAATTGATTTGATGCAATGTACGTTATATTATTACCTTTATTATTATCTCTTTTCTTGCCTTTTTCCTAGCTGCCCTGCCTGAGATATTCTTCATACAGAGTGAGATCTGATCCTCTGTGTCTCTTTCCAAGTCTTACTGGATCAGTACAGGGGATGGCTTGTCTCTGATCAGTGGGAATCAGTGGGAACGCTGGGGATGATTGTTCCAATCCTTGTGGGATTCATTTAAGAGTACATTATATATAATCTATTGTTGTGTGAAAATTATTTGCTTCAGAATGGTCTCATATTCAAGTAATGTGCAGTTTAATGTTTCCAGGTTAGCATGCCTGTACAGTGACGGGGTATTAAACTGCATGTTACTTGAATATAAGACCATTCTGAAGCAAATAATTTTCACACAACAATAGATATATGTATAATGTACTCTTAAATGACTCCCACAAGGCTTGGAACAATCATCCCACAGCATTCCCACTGATTCCCACTGGTCAGTTACTAGCCATCCCCTTAATGTATAAAGGGGATCTGTACAAATATGGTAGGCCTATATATCTTCAAATTGTATTTATGATGACTTGCTTGTGATTTGTGATTATATCTCTGTTTAATGTCTTGTGTTTGTAATTGACTTAAAACATTAGGAATTTCTAAAATAGACTAGAAAGATTAAAATCAAGTGAAATACAAACCACACAAAGAACTGCTTGAGGAGATCCCTGTTCCTGCCAATGTTTCCCTTTCCTCCGACATGTGGAAAATTAAAGACGACTGCATCAAAGAGGATGCCATCAAGAGATTTACTCTGGTCCAGCTTCGTTGCATCCACTTCAAAGAGAACTTGAACGTCTGACAGACATGTAAAACATAAAAATTTCATGATTTATTATTCAGTTGCGTTTCATATTCATGGACGGAAAATTTGGGAAAAACAATTTCAGACCATGCAAATAAGTGTTTGCAAAAATTGTCAAGAATGTTCATTCCTGAAAATCTTGACATTTAGAATGACTCATGCAGAAAATAGCACATTTTGGAAATCTTCACTGCTAACCATACAGTATCAGACTTCTTTGAAAAAAAAAACAACAACGAGAAAACCTTGTACTTTGACTGTCAAGAGTGTCATCTGTCATTGTTAGATGAAAGAAAAATAAAGGAAAAATAAATGGTCAGTCTTTACAGGCCCTACCAGCCTCTTTAAGAATCTGGATGTTTCTCTCGATGAGCGGGTCATCCTTGGCAATTCTATCCAGACTCTGAAGGCAGGAGGTTACCATGGCGACTGTCTCTGGAAGCATCCTCCGCAGGGAAGTGGAAAAGGAGAAGTTGGCCTCTCCAAGGAGGAGGATGGACTGACAACTTGACAAGAGATCGTGCATCATCTTCCTAATTAGTGAGAATAAAAAGGAAAAGAAATAGAAGATAGATCACCCCAATACACCCAGATATTTTTTGTCTCTGTCTGGGCACTAGGTAAAGATGCCGTGCGACACTTGTGTACAGCAACAGGGCTGTGTCTATATGGGATGACTAACTTACTAACAACAGCAACAACTATTGTTTGGTACTTTGGAACAAATTCATGGTCATGGATATGGCTGTTCACTGACACTGCCACTGGTGTTGTTGACAGGAAGTGTGGAGGCAGACACTACACGTATATTATTATGTCGGCAATGCAACGCAATACCAATGCCAATGGTAGAGACTGCTGTTGCACTTGGAAGTTGTAGACTACAATACACTACCCATCCAGCAGTCTAGGTACGTAGTTGTAAATCAATTAGAAGAGCATGAAGAGAATGGGAGTTGTTCATCAATGTTACTTTGATTGTTAGTTGTCACCGGCCACGATCCGATCCGGATAAGATACAAAAACAAACTGTTTTACGACCTCTTAAGTAGAAGAGATATAACTAGTCTTAATATTCTTTTAATACATGTAAATCTCATACGGTATAGCTTCCTTGGAGCTGCGAATGGGATTACTGCAACAAGTAACAAGTAATACAAATGCTGTTGCAGCTGCATTGCATTGCCAATGTTGCCAATATTGTTAGTATGAATGCAGATCTTTTTTTCCAGCGCGGAATCGAAGATGTGGGACTATGCCAGTATCTTCCGAACACCCGCAGTCTGCGGCTCTAATGTATAGATTCGTTGTATAATGACAAGGGCAAAATTACCTCGATCCTTGTTTCGTCCACAATATTACGGAGTGCACACATGAGTGGTTTAGAAATCCGTAAGAATTTAAGTATTTTGGGCGATCACGATCCGAGGCAGAAGCAGAAAACGAAACCTCTTTGCGTGAATGAAATACATAAATACATTATAGCTTGCTGCCCTCAACGTTTGTATTACTAAACATTGGTATTCTCAACCTTTCCTGCTGAAGTTTCAGCCAAATCCGTTCACAACTTTTTGAGTTATTTTGCACACCGACAAACCAACGGTAACGAAAACATAACCTCCTCCTTTGGCGGAGGTAAAAATAATTGCTGCATTTTACAGAGTGACGGTGCAAAACTGTGCACAATTTCAGAAAATGCTTTATGACATCATTTTGCAAATAGTACATGTATGCAAAATTTCGTCATAGGAGTGACGTCAATAGAACTTTAATTGAATAGTACTTTATGGAGTGTCAAACATGCCAACACTCAGAGCTCAAAATACCCATATAATCATTTGAAGCTCTTTCAACCAATCATTAGAGGATATGATCCAAAATTTAGGCCTAATATGAGGTTGAGTGTGTGTGTGTGTGTGTGTGTGTGTGTGATTTTATCAAAAATATTAGCTAAAAGGATTCAAAAGGTGTTACCGGAAATTATTCATCATGATCAAGTAGGCTATATGAAAAAACAGAAATATCGGAGAAGCTGTAAGAATAATAGATGACATTCTTTTTCATGCATTGGAACATCCTTGCGGTTATCTAGTTTGCGGTGGACTTTGAGAAAGCATTTGATTCGGTAGCGCATATCTTTTTATTTAAAATTCTGCAATTATTTGGTTTCGGGAATTCATTTCAATTTTGGGTTAAAGTCTTGTACACGGATATCAGTAGCTGTGTTATGAACGGTGGAAACTCAACGGGGTACTTTAATATCAAACGGGGTGTGAGGCAGGGTGATCCTCTGTCTCCATATATATTTTTATTAGCTATGGAAACTTTAGCTGGAGCTATTAGAAAAGATAAGGATATTAATGGAATTAGATTTGGTCAAAATGAAATAAAACAAATTTTATACGCGGATGATATTTCTTTGTTTGTGAAAGATGAGGGTTCAATTAAAAGGTTACAATTTTTATTTGATGAATTTGGGAAAATAAGTGGTCTCAAAATAAATAAAGGGAAGACTAATTTCTTATGGCTTGGGGAGGAAAAAGATAGGCCAAATATTCATTTGTTTGGGAATTTTGTTCAAGAAATCAAAATATTAGGAATTTGTTTTTCCTTAGATGTTAAGGCAAAAGAGAATTCAAATTTTAAAGAAATATTAAGTAAGATAAAAAGTCTTCTAGGATGGTGGAAAGAAAGAGATTTAACACTTATGGGAAAAATACATCTTATGAAAACATTCGCCTTGTCAAAATTAAATTATGTAGCATCACTTATTGTTGTTCCTCAGTGGGTATTTTCAGAAGTCGAAAAAATTACCTTTGATTTCTTATGGCATGGCAAAGACCGTATAAAGAGAAATATTATGTATCAAGATTATGAGTTTGGGGGTTTAAGAATGACGAACTTTCGGTTATTTGTTAAGGCACAACGTATTATGTGGCTAAAACGCCTTCTATATGGAGAAAAAGAAGTTGGGTGGAAATTATTTTTTGACTTCTGTTTTAGTACTGTAGGAGGTAGATTCCTGTTTATGTGTGACTTTGATTCATCTATTATGACAGATAATGTACCACCTTTTTATTCGGAAATATTGAAGGTTTGGCTCGATATCTATAAATATAGACAATTGGAAAATGAGGTTGTAAATCCAATAATATTTAATAATAGGAGTGTACGCATAGCAGGTAGGATGTTTTTTCATAGAGATTTATTTGATGCAGGAATAATTACAATACAAGATATATTAGATAACGGTCATTTGAGATCTCAGTCACATTTTCAAAGCTTGGGTCTTGGTTTTAAGGTAGAAGAATTGCTTAAACTGAATGATATATTTAATGCTATACCCCAGAAATGGAAGGACTCTACGAGAGCAGGTACACTTCAGCAAGTTGATTCCACGAACTTTGACTTAAAATTGATTTTTTTCTGGTCAGAGAGTAAATTTGCAAGTTTTAAAATCGAGAAAAATATATGAGGCTATGGTGGAAGATTTACAGTCATCTTATGTTTTACAAATCAAAGATGACCACAGTAGCTATGATTATACAAACAAAGAAATAAAAGATCTTTTTATTAAACCGAGTAAGTGTACATTGATAAGAAAATATAGAGAATTTCAATTTATGATGTTACATGGTGTAGTTTACACTAAGGAGCGTTTAATGAAGTTTGGTTTTGTAACAGACAGCCTTTGTTCCTTCTGCCAACATGAGCCTGAAACTTATCTGCATTTATTTTTACACTGTGTTAAAGTGAAACCGTTATGGGAATTCATAATTAATTATTTTGATATAAATGAGTTAAGGAATATGGATTGGAGAGATATATTTGGGGGAATCTCTGGTTATTCAAATAGATCAAAATGTGTAAATACTTTGATTATCTTAACAAAATACATCATTTTTAAATCTAGAACGGGAAATAAGTTACCCACTGGAGAAAAGATGCAAAAGATTATTGTTGAATTAATAAATGAGGAAAAAATCCTTGCGACCAAGGCTGGGAAGCTACATGTACATTTACAAAAATGGGAATATTTTGAGACTTCGTTGAATAAACCAGTCTGAAGCTACGTGCAACGTGTGTGACTTTTATGAAAATAGTAATGTTTCCATAGTATTCCACTCTTTCTTTTCTTCATTTTTTTCCTTTCCTTCATTCCTCCTCCTCTTCTTCTTCTTCTTCTTTTTTTTCTCTTGTGTTGTTTTGTATTTTCTCCCCCTCCTTTCCCATGCGTTCCTGTCAGCCTGTTGGCGGGCTGATTATATAACTATATTTACTATATTGTGATGTGTAGGCAAGAGCAGTTAACCAAATTAGGTGCATGTGTATGTGTGTGTGTGTATGGGTGTGTTTGTGTGTGTTTGTGTGTTGCATGTGTACAGATAGGGGTAGGGTTGATAAATAATATGGTTCCATTATTTATTACTGTATAATTTTGCTGCATAATTCATTTGGATTATTAAGATTAATGCTAGAAGAATTGAATTACCACTGTTAAATTTAAGCAATTTTTTTTGAGAGAATAGGGGGAAGTGACTGTATGTAAATTGATAATTGTTCATGAAAATGTAATTTTTGTTATGTCATTATGTACAGCAATAGCAAATTTGCTATTATGATCACAAATGTATATTTTCGTCATTTCAATTGTAGCAAATGAAAATTGTTATTTTTTTTTTCCATTACTTTGAATGGAACAGAATAAACATCGTTGAAAAACAAAAAAAAAAGTGTGTGAGTGTGTGTGTGTGTGCACGGGGGTCGGGTGTGTGATATAATGAAAAGACTCATGCTTTGGCTATTATAATTATCTAATGTCGAAGTAACTATGTGGCAGTCATCATAACCGTATCAAATCACTTTTGTGGACGGACTTCCATTATCCTCCACAAAATCTGACCTGTTCAGCACCATGATAAGTTTCGAGCTGTTTAACAAAGGGAAATATTGTATCCTTCATTTTTTATTCAGGTATTAGGACCCTTTATAGTTATGGTAAAAGTTGGTCCTACATTTTTTTTTTCTTTTCTTGAGGAGGCTTACATAACATAAAAAAATTGAATGCTCAAAAAAAACAACACCCTATAATATACCTTTTACTTTTAAAGAGTTTTGGGCTCCGAGCTCCCTTGCTATAATAGGAATACTGTCGTACGCCATGTGTTACAAAATTAAATAGTTTTCCACTAGCTCGGTATGAATAGTCCTACAATTGATTAAATGGAAAATCCAGTCCCAAAGTAATTATGAATCAAAAACAAGAGTAAATCCTCACGAGATGAACTTTAAAAATTTGACTGAAATCGGATGAAAAATAAGGAAGTTACAAAATTTTGAAGTTTTTCCTGATTGACGGCAAAACAGTTCATGTACAATGGATATGCATATGCAAATGAGTGAGCTGACCGTGTCACAACCTCAAACTTTTCCGTTGATTGTGTACCCCCCCCCCCAAAAAAAAAAAAAATAGAGACAAAAATGCAATGTTTCTGTCAATGAAGTCTGAAACACGATGTTATTCCTGGTCGAATAATTTCAGAATAAAGATCAGTTAGCCTCGGGCATAATTGCGTTTGAATGAAAAAACGACATTTCAACATTAATGTACAACATAATGGTGAGTTGTGAGGGGATGACACGCTCACTTTGCCATTTGTATATCAATATTGACCGTTCACGAGCTGTTTCCTCAAAAAATAGCGAAACTTCAAAATTAATTGTCATAACTTCCTGATTTTTTTTTCAACCGATTTCGATCAAAAAATACCGTTGAACTCGTAATATTTTACTCTTTCTTATCATACTGACTTACATTTGGACTGGATTTCCCCTTTGATAGCACATTACGTTCATAATGTTTGGATTCTATAGTGGAAAAGAGTACTCATGAAACTCTAGCAAGTATTGTTACTTCCATTATTATCAGTATTTATGTTGTTGTTATCATCACAATTATCACTATCATTTCATTTTGCATTGTCACAGGAAAGGCAAAGGATGCGGATTCCACGTGCAGTGTCAGCTGCATTTACACAGCTTTAGGAAGGTCCTTTTGGAAGACACCTATTTCCATTTCAATTTTACGCCCAGCATTATACTTTTTGCACTTCAAATAGGATATTTGAAGTATCTCAAGTATAATGCTGGGCGTAAAATTGAAATGAAAGTCAGGCACTTTTTAAAATTATGATAACGTGATAAATATCAAGATCGAGTAACTAAGAGACAGAGATGCCAAGTTTCTTAACTGGCTGGAAGTGAAAAACTGCGATGGGGTGGGGTGACGAAGATTTAGCGACGCTAACTTTAGCAGCGACGTATGCGGATGGGATGGGATGGGATCCTAGTGGCTCCAGATGCGCGGAATTAGAAATTGCCCGATTTGGCGCACACTTTTGATTTAAAGAAGTAATAGCATAATTCTCATCAATTCGTTATAGAAGATGATCCAGGAAGATATTAATCCAAGCATTTTCCCCAAATTTTCATCAACTATGAATGAGTCTGATTGAGTGATTGACATTTCAGAGACCCGGGATTATTAAAGTTATTCAGAAAGGGAAATAACTGTTAGAGGCAGCAATTTAGGACGGCCCTATCCTCCAGCTGACAACAACAACAACAAAGCAAACAATAACACAATTTCGAGCAGCATCACAAAGCTGGCATCTCATCCACTACCTGCAATGCGAGCAGGTTTTGTCATTGATCTACCGGCCGCGGTTTTTTTTTTTTTTTTGGTTTGTTTGTTTGTTTGTTTGATTGATTGATTGATTGACTGACTGTTTGATTGATTGACTGATTGATTACCTGACTGACTGATTTGACTGATTCATTGACTGATTGATTATTTGATTGACTGACTGATTGATTGACTGACTGATTGATTGATTGACTGATTGATTGACTGATTGATTGACTGACTGATCGATCGATTGATTGATTGACTGATTGATTGATTGATTGATTTACGGACTGACTGATTGACTGACTGATTGATGGATTGATTGATTGATTGATCAATCAATTCTCATTCTTGTTACTTGTTTTTTGCACTGCGAAACCTGAGAAAATGATTGACTGGCGGGTGAGCGTGAGATGGGTTGCAAAAGATTGAAACTTGGTTAGGTGTGAAGAGGTCTCGACACAAATTATTCCACATCACTTTACTTTTTTTTTTTATTCATAAAGAGATTTCGATCATAGAGTAAAAGACAAAGTGAATACAATGTACAAAGTGTATGTTAAAATCTAATAAGATACAGTCTATTTGACAATAGTTTTGCAATGATATTGGTGTAAAAGCTGGTTCATATACTTACAGATTTATCATACAGCCATGATATTAGTGCTTATAAGAGAAGAACAATACACGTTATAGGGGTCATCGAGTAAAAGAGCAAGATTTAAAGGTCAAACGAAAATGTGAGATGGTGACAAATTGAAATGATAACATAGGGTAAAAAATATCTTGTTCCCTGTATAAGACCATGACGTCAGGGCGGTAAATTTGAAAATCGAAATGATGCACACGCTACTGAAAACTGGTTTTAAAATTATTTATCGTGTTTATGGTGCTACTTTTTTTTTCACCAAAACTTCTTGCAGGGAACTATTTATTTAATCAACTGTCAAAATTAGGGGATAAAAGTGTTAAATTCCATCAATTGCAGCATTAAAGCATTTCCTGTTCCACTAACCCCATGGAGTTGGGGTAAGTGGAACGCGTGTATTAATGAATGGACGGCTTGGTGACTTTGTCAGTTCAGCGTACTTTCACCTTTCTCATTTTGTGTAGACAATCCTATGCGTACAATGCTGTTCCACTCACCCCAATACATCGGGGTAAGTGGAACAATCGAGTAGTCATGACTAAAGTGAAAATATCTACAATATCTACAATATTTGAAAGGGCCTGTAAGGAAGACTAAACTTAGTCAAGCACTCATACTTGAGAAAAAACTTAAGTTCGGTGCAAAGTCCAAAATATATAATATTCAAAGTGTAACTTGAAGTAGTCTTTACTCCAGCCGTATTTTTAAGTTACCGTTTGTTTGTATATAGAAATACTTGATGTGGTCTGGAAGGAGAACTAATTGTATTGAAGGACTGATACTTGACAAATATTTTGAATCTGTTGGCAGGTCAATCATATAGGACTTTGAAAGTGTAAGTCTAATTAGTCTTCTCTCCAGGCGTCTTTAAAAATTTTCCTTTGTACTATATATACAATATTTGAAAGCGCCTGGAGGGAAGACTAAACTAAGTTAAGCATTCATACTTGAGAAAAAACTTAAGTTGGGAACAAAGTCCAAAATATATAAGTTTCAAAGTCTAACTTGAAGTAGTCTTTGCTCCAGCCGTCTTTCAAGTTACCGTATGTTTGTACATAGAAATATTTGAAAGGGTCTGGAAGGAGAACTAATTGTATTGAAGAACTCATACTTGACAAATATGTTAAGACCGGTAGCAGGTCAAAGATATTGGAATTTGAAATTGTAACTCCAATTAGTCTTCTCTCAAGGTGTCTTTGAAAATTTTCCTATAGGCCCTATATACAATATTTGAAGGCGCCTGGAGGGAAGACTAAACTTAGTTAAGCACTCATACTTGATAAAAAAACTTAAATTGTGAACAAAGTCTAAAATATATAAGTTTCAAAGTCTAACTTGAAGTAGTCTTTGCTCCAGCCGTCTTTGAAGTTACCATATGTTTGTACATAACAAAATTCAAAAGCGTCTGGAAGGAGAACTAATTGTATTAAAGAATTCATACTTTGGGAAAATGTTAAGTCCGGAAGAAGGTCCAACATATGTGAGTTTCAAAGTTTTATTGCAATTAGTCTTCGCTCCAGACGACTTTGATTTTTTTGATATATACTATATGTACAATATTTGAAATCGCCTGGAAGGAAGACTAAACTTAGTCAAGCACTCATACTTGAGAGAAAACTTAAGTTCTGTGCAAAGTCCGAAATGTATAAGTTTGTAAGTGTAACTTGAAGTAGTCTTTACTCCAGCCCTTTTTTAAGTTAACTTATGTTTGTACATGGAAATATTTGAAAGCGTCTGGAAGGAGAACTAATTGTATTTAAGGACTCATACTTCAGAAAAATGTTAAGTCCGGTGTCAGGTCCAGCATATTGGACTTTGAAATTGTAACTCCAATTAGTCTTCGCTCCAGGCGTCTTTAAAATTTTATGTACATTGCCTATGGAGAAGTCGAAAAATATTCGAAGTAGAAAACCCATAGTCTTTGTACATGAAATTTGAAGGCGGCTGGAGAAGACTAATCGTTGTTAAGCATTCATATTTAAGGGAACTTTTAAGTCATGAGTAAAGTCTTTCATATGTGAATTTCAAAGTTTAATTCCAGTTAGTATTGCTTCCAGACGTCTTTAAGTTTCTTTCCATACCTCCCATCTTCTTTTCAACAAAATGATAACTGAATACCTGCATTTTTTTATTTGAACTTTAGAAACAATGATTAATATGAATATTTACTCACAATGTCAATGATGGAGCCATCTGTCGCCACCTTCAGGATTGCAGTAACTCCTAGCATGTCCGCATTCGGTTGGAACACCCTTTCTTGTTTACGAAGGGTGTTTTGTAACAGAAAATGGATTTGAATAAGTGGGATTAGAAACAAATTGTAATCATTGAAATAATCCTATTGAATCAATACAAGCTGGTCAGTTTATCGCTTTACTTCATCATACTTCGTCACGCTTTGTTATACTTTGTGATATTTTGACCTAATTCATTTTAAATTTGGGTCAATTTAGCAAAGATTTTTTCTTCTCTCTGATGCTATTTTACTGACGCTAAAGGGTAGTTAGGGATGGGATAACAATGTAGGTTGCAACATTTCAAGAACTCACTTCTATCCATTCGCCAAACGCTCTCCAACATTCGCCGTTTAGCATGATGTTGTTGTGGTTGGTTTCTTTTATCACTTTTTCCACCTCTTCTGACGTGGTGCAGTGTGTTTTACCAAATGTTGTCGAGACCAAGGCCCTTCGGCTATATTGAATACAAACAGGAAAAAAATACGTGTAAAAAACATGTAAAGAACCATTAGAATTGTTTTTTTTACACATTTTCTCAGTTTTTTCCTTTGAATCTTTCTTTTTAGAAAATGTTGGAAAACAAATGTAAAGAATAATGTTAGTATGCACATGTATAAATTGCAATAATGCCCTCTTGTGGCAAGAAAAATGTAGTTTCTACCTTCATATCAATATCAATTGTATTAATGTTCACCCCAAATACGTAATTTCATTTGAAAAAAAAAAAAAGTACATTATACATTACCCGTGCACGGCTTCTCAACCAGGAACTTTTGGATTCGCCCATTGAAGGCAGCCAAAGGGTAGTTAGTGAGGACATAATGCGTTCAGACCCTCGTCGTTTCCTGCCTGGATAAGGAGGTAATGCTCGAAATTACACCTTCGTTGGATGCCCTGATGATGATCGCTGTCCCACAAAAATACTTCTGCTTAAACTGGGCACGCATAACATTGTGATTTCCAATCAGGATGGCACTATCGATATCCCTGTTGATGTAAATTCCCGCTATGGTGGTTTGAAATACTCTGAAATACAATTTGAATTCCAATTATACTACTTAAAATTAGGACGAGACTTAGGGTTAGACTGGCTGATTGTGACTGGGAATTGCCATACTTGTGCTGAGTCTGGCTGGGGAATTTCCCTACTTTTATGTATTGGTTATCATGTAAGAAGTTCAACTAGGACTTTTGATTTAATTTTGATATAGCGCCAACTGTTAATATTTGAATTTCGCGCCAACTGTTAAGGCGGGAATCTGGCTGACTGTGGCTTTCATATGTGCTGAGTCTGGCTGGGGAATTTCCATACATGTATGTATTGGCTATGTAAGCAGTACAACTAAGAATTGCGATTTAATTTGAATGTAGCGCCAACTGTTAATATTTGAATTTCGCGCCAACTGTTAAAGCGGGAAACTGGCTGACTGTGGCTACCATACTTGTGCTGAGTCTGGCTGGGGAATTTCCTTACATGTATGTATTGGCTGTAAGCAGCACAAACTAAGAATTGTGATTTAATTTCAATGTAGCGCCAACAGTTGATATTTGAATTTCGCGCCAACTGTTAAAGCGGGAAACTGCTTGACTGTGGCTGGGGAATTTTCGTACATGTGCTGAGTCTGGCTGTAAAATTTCCATACGTGCATGTATTGGCTATGTAGGCAGACAGCTACGGCTTGTGATTTGATTTGAATGTAGCGCCAAATGTTAAGGCATGAAACTATATTATACTTAAGGTTATGGGTTAGGGGTTAGTGCTAGGGTTAGGGTTGAGTTAGTTTTAGGGTTAGGGGATAGGGTTTAGGGCTTAGGAATAGGGTTAAGGTTAGGTTTAGGGTTATGGTTGGGTTAGGGTTATGGTTAGGGTTAGGGTTAGGGTTAGGGTTTAGGGTTAGGGTTAGGGTTAGGGTTGGGTTAGGGTTAGGGTTAGGGTTAGGGTTAGGGGTTAGGGGTTAGGGTTAGGGTTAGGGTGTTAGGGTTAGGGTGTTAGGGTGTTAGGGTTAGGGGGTTAGGGTTAGGGTTAGGGTTAGGGGGTTAGGGGGTTAGGGTTAGGGTTAGGGTTAGGGTTAGGGTTTGGGTTAGGGTTAGGGGGGGTTAGGGTTAGGGTTAGGGTTAGGGTTAGGGTTAGGGTTTGCTAGGGTTAGGGTTAGGGTTAGGGTTAGGGTTAGGGTTAGGGTTAGTCCCTTTTGAAACAAATTTGATCAAGGCAAATGAACGGAAGTCAAACAAATATGCATCTTTGGTATCTGACATCGAAGCAAATGGTTACACTGTTGTCTTACTACCTATTGAAATAGGTTCCCGGGGCTTTGTTAGTAATGACAATGTGCAAAGGCTGAAGAAATTTCTCGCGTTATGCGGAAAACCAGTGTCTTTCAAGACGTTTCGGGACAGATTGTCGTCACTTGCCATCACTTCTTCATTTGTAATTTATTCGGCTAAGGAAGAACCAAAGTGGGAATGTCAAAATACATTGTTTTGACATAATTCAATTCTAATCCTTGGCCCAATGTTTAGGTTGAGGCCACTGGATTAATGGTGTATCGGATTGATATTCGGGTGGGCTTCATGTCGGGCATGAGTTTTTGTTGTGTTTTTTTTTCCGAGATGGGCTATCATTATAACATATAATTATGAAGTAGTTGAAATGTGTGTAGGGTTTGCACTTAGTCGAGTTTATTGCTCTATGTGATGGGAGTGTTCTGCCGTCGGATGGGCTCTGGTTTGAGGTTTGGAAAGGTTTTTTTTTTTTTTTTCTTTTGTCCGTTTAGTTTGAATAAACTTTGTTATTTTGAGTTATGTGAGGGAAACCAGTGTCTTTTAAGACTTTTCGGGACAGATTGTCGTCATTTGCAATCATTTTTTTTTTCATTTGTAATTTATTCGGCTAAGGAAGAACCAATGTGGGGATGTCAAAATTCATTGTTTTGACATAATTCAATTTTAATTTTTGACCAAATGTTTATAATATGTTGAGGCCATTGGATTAATTGTGTATCGGATTGATATTCGGGAGGATTTGATGTTGGGCATGAGTTTTTCTGAGACGGGCTATCATTATGATATATAATTATGAAGTATAGTTGAGATGTGTGTAGGGTTTGCATTTAGTCGAGTTCATTGCTCTATGTGATGGGTGTGTTATGCCGTCGGGTGGGCTCTGGCTTGAGGCTTGGAAAGGGCTTTTTTTTTGTCCATTTAGTCTGAATACATTTTGTTATTTTGAGTCATGTGAGGGAAATCAGTGTCTTTTAAGACTTATTGGGACAGATTGCCGTCACTTGCAATCACTTCTTTATTTGTAATTTATTCGGCTAAGGAAGAATTAAAATGGGAATGTTAAAATTCATTGTTTTGACATAATTTTATATTAATCCGTGGCCTTTTGTTTAGGTTGAGGCCACTGGATTAATTGTGTATCGGATTGATACTCGGGAGGGTTTGTTGTCGGGCATGAGTTTTTGTGAGACGGGTTATTATTATAACATATATATAAATATTTTAATGTATATGAATATAAATTAAAGGTTTATAATAATGGTGTGTCCCCATCCGGGTCTGGGCTTTTTCAGGGTTTTTCCGGTTCTCCGGAGTCGTCTCATGTGATATTAATAATTTATGTAATTTATTGTTATTGTTATGTTAATGTGCGCGGAATAAATGACCGTGTCTCATTGTGAATAATTTATGTATGCGGAATCGCCCCACTTTATTATATTGGACTCACTGGAAAACAAAATAATGCAAATGTTTGTTAAAATTCAATAGGTATGTTAAATGCCGTCAAGAGAAAAGTGTATCATGTATGTACTACATTTGGCCGAGTTTTCTTCTTCTTCTTCTTCGTCTTCTTCTTCATGCTATTTTACTTTTCTCCTTTTTTCTTTCTATGTCTCCATTTTCTCTACTCCTAATCTTTCTGGTCTCATTTCTTATCCTTTTGCCTGTTTATACAATATTTTTTCACACTTTGAATATGAGTAGGATTCTGTCAAAGTTATGTGTATCTATGTTCGTAAATCTTCTGTAACATTGTGTGATATTTATGTATATGCCCTGCTTATTTTGTTCATCCAGTTATGTCCTGGGCTTTTATGTTTTGTATTAATGTATTCCTTTGTTTGATTTGTATATCAATAAAGTGATGAAATATATTGAACTTAATTATGAATAATATTTACCCAAAACAGTATCACATAAATATTTGTTTGTCAATGGTCAAACTGTGATGCTAGAATATTTATTGGCGAGTTTTATTTTGTGTGTGTGTGTGCGTGTGATTTACGAATAATGGCTGAAGCGTTCCTCTTACCCCACTTTACTCTATGTATTATTTCATTTGTATCTATTTTTAGAATCATTGTGGTGATGTTGTGGCTGATCAGGAAAAATATGTTAATTACCACTGTACTGAAATTGATCGACATTTTCATTTATAAAAGTTGACCATTTGTAGTTTTAGTGTTGTATAATCGTAATTCTCAGGATATTCTGTAATTCAAATCATGTGTTTTAAGATAGCTGCCATTTACTTCACATGGAATGATGGACCTGATCATTGTACACGTTTGTACGGCCTACATCAATATTATGTGTAACTCATTATTTTAAAACTGAATAAAATCATTGTGTATTTCTGAGTCAACCAAACATTTAACTGCAAGCATGTATTACATATAGGGCCTACACACACACACACACACACACACACACCTTGTCATGATCCTTAGAATGCACTTTACCATAATAAATGTCACACAATATCTCCAATAAGCAGAAGTTTATCACAATTCAAATAAAGGAATAAATCGTGTCGTTTATGAAGCTCAAACTCAGAATTAACTCTTGTTCTCTTTTATGTATGAAAATACAGCGTGTAGGTCTATTCTTTTAAAACTTGTTCGGGTTGGAAGGGGGGGGGGGACTGATAACTTTAAAACAGTTTTTAATCCTTAATAAAAGTTAGCATTACTCAGATAAGCTTATTATCCAAATTGATGCATGCATAGATCTGAAATCCGTCAATTCATATTTAGTGAAAGTTTGTGGTCCGAGGCAACAGAAAAAGCCTGTGTCAATAACATCCTCAAATATTTGTTACTACATCGGTATTACTTTCATATGAAAACATGTAAAACTTCCCCAAAACTTTCTTAGGCTAGTTTCCACTTTCTGAAACTTTATTTTGTTAAATTGGTTGTTTCCATGTACATCTATATGGAACTAAATGTACTGTTCTGTTCGTGTGTGTGAGAGTTGTAACGGCCAAAAATATTTTGCAGCCCTTAATTTACACAAATTTGCAAACCTACCATTTGTAAAATAAGTCGTTAAATACATGTAGTTGGTAAATATAACACTTTATGAAAGCCAGTTATTTTGGTAGAGGATAGTACAACAATAGTGCATCGCATTTGATGATACACTGTACATCATTCTTTTTCCATTTACTGTAATAGCTTAGAGAAGAATACCAATACACATTGGAGGTTATGAGAAATTGACTTTATACAAGTGTATTTGCTTAGTCAGCCAATTATTCGACATACATTGACTTACCTAGAGCTGACTGTATAATTATAAATACAGTACATGAACAATGTAAAAAGAAATGATGTGGCAAACAAAGCAATCAATTTTGAATCTTAGTTGCTACAGTTTTTGAAATCTTGTGGGCCAACATCAATTATGTATTATACAGTATAATATCATATTCACATGCAAATACATTTGTGTTTGTGTGTTCCATGTGTGTGTATGATCTCTCACAACATCTTTAGGTTTAGTTAATACACCTAGAAAGAGGGAGAGAGGAGAGAAAGGTAATATTGCTGTTGTTGTTATGAAAAAATTAAAAGCAAACCATTTGTCCAAGATAATACTGAGGTCAAGTCATGCAATGTATTAACCCAACTTACCTGAGGGGGGCATAATGGTCCCCCCCCCCCTCCCCCTCGACAAATTCCGCGACCATTCCACCGTGCATATTTTTTTTTTTTTTTGACTGCGCCGCTCGCTGACTTTTTACTTTCAAGTCTCGCGCAACTTTTGAGACCAAATTTGTCGCACCCGGGCATATCGTTCCGAAGCCAAGCCCCTTAAAAAAATTTTCGTCAACCCCAAAATTGCTCAAAAACGTGATTTTGTGTAAAAAGTCAATACAAATTGTGTTTTTTCAATTAATTCATATCAAGATTCATATTTTTAATTTTAACGGCTGAAATAAATTTATTTTAGTATAATTATGCTTTTAAAGATGTGTATGACAAATTCTGCAGAAAAAACAAAACAAAAACAAAAGTTCGAAAAAACAAAGAAATACATAAAAATGATAAAACGATAAAAAACATAAGAAATCAATTTTGGTACAGATTTTTTTTTAAGCACAAATGTTCGGAATGTCACTAGGAATATTTACACCAAAAATCAGCATTCCATAAGCTTTTATAAGCCAATTACAGACGAAAATGAGTTTTTTTTTGCATATATTTGCATAATTAATTAATTTAAAATAGAAAATGCAAATTTTTTGAAAATTTAACTTAACAGTCTTGTAGAATACATCCGGCTTTATGTTCATGCAAAATTTTGTGGCGATCGCGCGATCAACGGCCGAGATCTGAAGGGGGGCATAATGCCCCCCCCCCCCCCTCAGGAATTCAAGTTTGCTAAATAGCCCAGGTAAGTTAGGGTTAAAGCAGATCAAGGATGGTTTAAACTTTAATGCTTAAAGGCAGAGAGCTCATATTAGGCATATATGCTGCAGAATGATACGCATCACACACCAATATATGACACAAACCAATGGAGGTAAGACTACACTGACAAAAACATTGTTTTATTTGCACAAAATGGCAATGACTGCAAAAGTGTCCCTACAAATTCATGACAGATGTAAGACAAGAACACAAAATCAAATATAAAAATGAAGATGGCTTACTAGGGAAGATATATCAAGGGAAACATCAGGACTCAATAAAAAAAAATAAAGTAAAATACCTCTAGTAGAGATAGGGGAAATCAAAAGACCTTAAGTCTAATAGTACCTTCAAATCCATATCTACCAGTTTTTAATCTCTGTTTGCATTAATCAAAACACACACACTCACACAAATACCAACGAAAACGGACATAATTCTTGACATTTCTGGTGCTGCACTAAGGGGCTGCGAAGACATACAAGTGAACGATGTCTCTTGCCAGAATGACTTCTCTCCAATCACTTGAAAACTAACAAAGTAATTATACAATCTCTTCAATCTTCATCAGTATTAAATGACCTCCCGTCAATGCTCTATCGAATGCAGTGATGAACAACACTGAACAGGCAGGAATAACTATGATGGAACCCTAGAATCTGTTTATAGCACTGTGATAAACTGGATTTGGCTCACTCTTTTGTTAAACTCGACACACAATGTTCCTATGGGAGGTAGGAGTACGAGCTATTAAAGACATGATCATAGTTCAAAGGTCAAGAAACTTTTGAGCAAAAACAAGACAATTCCAACCAGAAAGTTTGTGGAGGATGCTCCTATTCTTGCTCTCTTCTCTTTCCTGTGACTTCAGAAGGAAATCACTCATTTCTTACTTCAGAATTCAGCTTTCACTTCAGGAATTAGGCCCACATGAAACAGCTCAAAAAAATGTCACTGTTACTTTCAAGCACTTCAACACAGACAGTTTCTCAATGTTACTGCAACCTATACTGCAAATAATTGATAATTGCCTACCACAATTCATTTGTTGTTGTAGAATTGCATAATGCACTCCCAGATAAGAGAGAGAGGAAGAAGAAAATGTAACAATTTATACACATTATATTACACCAGACATAGAAAGCTTAAACTTCAAAATATCATACAGCAAGCACATATTTTGGCTAAAATGTGTCAGTTGTACAGAATTCACAAATCTCATAATCAATAGCACAAATAAATCATTACAGGGAGTGTATTGTACTCCTCTTATTCATAAGATATCAGGACATCACAGAGTCTTCCTTTAAAAACAGCAAGATTCTGCAGACTACACAGAACACCAGTCACACACACTGTTATCTTATGGTATAGATCGTTAGAATCATGCTCACATCCAAATCTTGATCTTACATCATTACAGTTTGCATTTTACAGAATTGTCTAGGGATACTAAAGGGGAAGATTGCATCACATCTATCTAATGCCATCACTCCTTATTTTGTTAAGAGACAGTATTTTTCTACAAACTTGAACGGATGCCTTTAGTACTACACCTCATGGAGTCATGGTATGAAATAGTTACAAGAGAGTACCTCTTTAAGAAATGCAGTACTAAAAAGGTAAAGAATTTGCACCTAAAAAAAGTAAAATATCCACAATGATGCATAATTTTGTGAAATTTGGCTTTTTTTTTCTTAGTAGTACTGGCTATTCATTTAGCACTTTGCAATTCTTTTCATGGCCACTGTTGGCTGCATAAACTTGCACTAAGGGCGTCTGAATGGTCATCTTCTCAACAAGTTTTACATGAAAACAAAGAATTTCATAAAGTAGTGTCCTGTTAATTCTAGTACTCAATCGATACATAACACCACACTTATAATACCTCCATCCTACAGAGGATGGTGTTAGCTCAGGGAAAGACATTTTAATAAAATGTGTAAACTGCACCATCGACAACACTTCAAACATGCATCTAGCTTTTTCCTGAACAACCAAAGAACTAAAAAATATCTTTAAAAAGGAGCAGTGCATGGCTGATGATCTAATAATTTGGCAGGTGGTTAGAACACTCCTACAGGACTCTTTCTTGTTTCTTGTTGTTGTCTTCTTACATTATCAGACACAAAATTCTACTGCCACTAGACTACAAGAATGCTGCAAAGAGGTCAGAAGTTGGATAAAGCTTCCAATCCTCTGGTCCTCTCACTCCCCAGGTCATAGAATAAATAGGATAATATATTCATGCAGTACTACACCCACTATTCATCACTGTGGTTAGAAGAAATAGCAAAAATGCTCTGAACAAATATCACTTCCAAATCCATGAAAGATAGTCTTTTCTTTCAGCACTCAGAGCTCCTGATTACAGGAGGAAATACTCTCTAAAACTTGACTTGAATACAAAGATCAATGGCTATGTTGTGGTATGTATGCCAAACAAATAGAAAATAAAAGTTGTGAATAAATGAATAAAACCAAACCAAAAAAGGCAAACATGCAACACCATTCATATATGAAAGCATCATATGTACAGTATCATTATCATTATCATTATCATTATCATTTCAATTCATCCCAGACTGGTATCAAAATTCCTTAAAATGATAAAAAATGTCACCAGTGGTACAACAGCTTCCCAACACACATAACCTAAGTCCGCCTTACAAAAGGTATAATGCTTTGCAATGTTAGCACTGCAAAAATTGGAAAGATTTCATTCACCACTGTATAAAGAATCCATTGCCTGATTCGATGTGACCATTGGCATGTGTCATTCTTGCTTGCATCTTTGGTGCCACTCTAGATTCCATCAAGATAAATATATTATATCAAAACGATGATGTATAAAATCTGCACTCTTTTGCTTGGAAAAAAAGATTACGAGGAATCACACAGGGATGGGAATTCCCCTGTCAGGCTTTTGCATATATCTGCAAAGACCATCACCATCTCAAGATTTGCCTGCTTGATTTTTGTTTTTGTTTTTGTTAATATTCCTACATCAAATATGAGAAGACAAGTATAGAGCGAGATTGCAACAGACATGTTGAATGCTTTCTAGCACTTCCCCATATTGCATACATGTGCCATGCTATTGGTTGATCTAAACAGTTCTAATTATTACATAATCATCGGTGATGTATCACGGCTGTCACATCCATGAAAGCAGGAGCAGCATGTATTTATGTACACATTTTGAGTAAAAAGAGTCCAAAGGCACAGTCTAGAAACACAGGAAAATAAGGTCGACATGAGATTATAGACTCCACTTCCTGCATCCAGAGTCTATACAGACCAATATGTACTTCTCATATTGCGTAAATACTACAAAGCCTTTTTTTTTCTATATTGGTAATCATACACCATGCTAAGGCCCAAAGATTTCTATATTGGGTGGAAAAATACTCACTTTAATATGGACAGAGGAGAAGAGGAATTTGAATATTGGCCACTATGATAAAGTACTGACAGAAAATCTCAAATATATTCTTATATTCACTACCTACATCATCTTACCAGGTTATTCCTCATACATGTACATACATTACACTATCTTTGACAGACCAAAACACATTCAACGACATATCAAGGGAAAAAAAAAAAACTTTGTTCACCAAAATGTAACTTTCTCATGTCATTAAGACAAATATATTGACCTGTCAATGTAATGCTATAACATAAGTCTGAAGATATGGGGGAGGAGATCTACGGATTGGGGGAGGAGATCTACACTGGTGGGTAAATTAACTTCTTGATACCAACAAAGAGAACCTAGCTGACAAAGACCATCTCAAGATTCACGTGATGGCAGAAAATCTCTTAAAGGGAAACCAATATCCTAGATGTGGCTTTATGCAGTCATCACTCAGCAGTTTGAGTCATTGGCTGGGGGATATCCATAGCGATATGGGATGTCGTATGGGTCACTCCCGGACCGAGGCTGGGTGTCGTATGGGTCACTCATATGCTGGTCTTTCTTTATCGTATAATCAAAATCCGAAAATTCATCTTCCTCCTCGTCTTCATATTTCTTACTGGAAGGGAGAAAGAGAGAGAGAGATTGTGACAGAAGAGTCAATAAAACTTTCATTTCATTTGTTCTGCTTGGTAGAGATAGATACTCACTATATGTCATTCACCCCATATTACCTTATTCCTCAACAGATCTGCTTGCTAACCATTTCTTAAAACTGTTTTTGTCAGCATACTAATAATGCAATTTCCTACATGTAGCACCATCTGGTTTCTCATTTTTGGAAAAGGATCAAATTTTCTTTTAGCCAAATCAATATCAAATCCATTCAGTAATGATCTACTGTACGAGCTGAAATTTTCGCGGTGGTTTTATTTTTGTGAATTTCGCGTATCGACTTTGAACCACGAAAATAACAACACGCGAAATGTCCTCCAAGTAGCAATTCGCGAAAATATCTGTACGCGAAAATTTCAGCTCGTACAGTACCTAATTCTTTCAACACTAAAAATTGTTTCGCTACGGCCATGTGTTAGACACAGACAAGATACACTGAAATTCCAGGGAAACCTTCCTAAATAATGCGGTCATCAGGACTGCCGATTTTACATTGTAAGATCTGGTATCTCATAAATGCACTAAAAAAAGGACCAGCTAAAGACAAAGATGGATAATTGGGACCACTGAATTCATGTCGTTACAAGTTCCACCTCCTTGTGAATGAATTCATTATGAAATCATTTTATAAAAATCCCTTATCAAAAGATTGTCAAGTTAAACAAACAGAATATACACATATACAATGTAATTTATATACAAAATATAATTATATCCTGCATTCATGAAAACTATATAATGCAATTACAAAATCATCAATATGTATTTCAGCAGGATTAGACCACCACCTTCCACTATATAAATTGCAGTATAAGCATGGTATAAACAAGATTGTTGGTTCATGCTGTTAATTCACGATGCAGGGTTTATCCAGATGTCAAAGCTCAAAAGTACCATAATCCATTTCACAATATTTGTTTACCACACATCATGACAAGAATATATACATAGTTTGAGACAAACAAACTAGCTCCATGGTTACATAGACTTGTCAGAGGACCTCCACACTCAAAGTGAGGCATTGCTAGTTGGCAAAACCAAGTAAGTGATGGGATATGAGAATGTTTACTAATGACCTTCTGCAAAAGAAAAGGAAAGAATGATCAGGAAATTCACACTGAAAGACAAAATGAAAATATAATCCAGTTAGAGATTAGTCAATACACAAAACTTCACCACTGTACATTCCAGTTAGTATTAATGATATACAAAAATGCCGTATGATGTTGTTCCTTCGTGCCATGCCTGTAACGTTAGAATAGCCTGAGAAAACACAAATGAGAATGGACCACATATGAGGGTAACATAAATTCAATGAAGTTAGTAAAAGGGTGCAACAAATACAATGGTAATATTATAAATCGACACTGAACAGTTGTGACAATGCATAAAATCAAACTATCAAACAAGCAAATACAATACCGGGTACTAATATATATGTGGACTCTACAGGTTGAATGGCTCAAGTGAGCAAAAACTATAATTGTTCATTTTTAGACTTAACCCTAAAAAGACTGGGCTATTTTGGTAGCTCGAAAGACTGGGGGATTTTTTTCTCCCTCATTTACTTCTTAATTGAAAATCCCTTGTAAAAAAGCAACATGGATTAAGAAATTCCCTGTCACCACACATTCAGCTGTAAATTGCCAGACAGAAGGACTAAACACATAAAAAAGAGTCAGATATGTAGTAGAATGACACACATAATGATGCAGAGGTTTAAAATGTGAATCTGAATGAAATCTATGGAATAGGTAACTATAGGACAGTCGTTATCTGCATTACTTGAATATTTTTTAAACATCTAATAAATTACATCAATTGATAAAGAAGACCTCTGCATCATGTTTTACTTCTTCAAGAATTGTACATAGATTCCATATAATTGCGCATATTTTCCTGGTGTCAAGAAACATTGTTAGGCCTACCTATTATTGACACACTGCCATCCATGCAAGTTTACCTGAAGTATGCATGACTCAATAATGCACAATACTATGGACACTTAGTAGAAATATTCTCACAAAGTAGTACCGCTATTTCAGATCACCAAGATCTGTTCTAGCAGGCTTGTACTGTACCTTGCATGGTGGGCGGCAAATGAAGATCAATTCAATCAGGGTAACCTTCCCATTACATACTGTAAAACGAGGAATGTTCGCGTGCATTTTAATTTCGCGAATTTCGCGAGCGCCAAGATTCACGAAATTAAAATGCACGCGAAATTTCTTGTCTACACTAAATGCATTGAACGCCAGTGGCAAATCGCGAAAATTTCATGCCACGAAAAAGGCCGTTGGCTCCAATTCGCGAAAATTTCCTGCCGCGAATATATCATGTTTTACAGTAGTCTCCCACCTCAACCTGGTCTTTGTATTACACAAAGAACACATCAAAGGGGTTTACAAGGAATTATATTACAAGGAAAAAAAAATGTATTTAAGGTACGTACAGGAAGCACAGTTATCACTGATGTAGTCATATATTTTACACTCCTTTGGTCATCACTGAAAATTGGTTTACTTGACACAGGGGACTTAAATTTTGGCAGACCAGCTGCTCACTTGTTGCCCTCAGTGTTCTCCATCAAAGCTTTATTAACTCATAGGGTCTAGTTCAGCATGCAACAAACATTGGTACTTCCATCACTAAACATCCTTTGTCACCAATTCACAACATTGCAGAGTCAAGGGACTTACTGGTAAGGGACTTACTGGTGAGGTGAACTGATGAGGCAAAGCACCAGGCAGTGGTCTCTTGGGAGAGGTGAGGAGGGACTTGGTAAAAGTGATTTATAAATTATAGAAAATTCCTGGAAAATATCTCATTGTGAAAGCTGATAGCAATGCCATTTTTGTTCATAACAATTAAAAAAATAATGTGGTGGTGGGGACATCTACTTGCCCACTAAACTTACACTTGACTTTTAACTGAAATAGCATTGACATTAAGCAAATGTTGAACTTGTTATTACACTTTATTCATAGAACTTCTGCAGAGGTGATTTACAGACATCATATTGCTGAGAATCTTACAGCAGCAACATTTATTACACCCTGGCATTTTCCCTTTGAAAGGGGGCCCACTTTGCAACTGGATGATCTTTTAAGAGAGCACTTTAGCCTACAAGTCACAACCTGAACAAAAAAAGAACCTCAGAGACAGATTTAAAAATGATCCAGGAAATTTGTTGGGTGTGTTATGTTATAGCACTGTTCATAAAGTAAACATAATATATCTTACAAAGTTACAGTTAACTTATATCCCACACTGCTAAATAACATATAATACACTAGCAGATCTAGTAAGTCTAAAACATTTACAGCTTTCAGAGGTTTGTGCAATACATCTTTACCTCAGCTTTAAGAAAACCAAAAAAGAAAGAAAAAAAGCTTGAATTGATTCTTTTCATATTTGCACGGCACGATGAAAGAATCATGTTAACTGCAGCTCACAAAAGAAAAAAATGAATAAAGTCCTTTTGATATCATGTTCCATTTAAATCATGTTGTTTCCATTTCAGCTACACTTTGATGAGTAACAAACATATACAACACAAAGCAAGAGACAGACATCTATCCTATCTACTTAAGCATTGTGAAGAAAAAAATATTTAAACAAATAAAGGAAAGAGATCAAGTACTGAAGGAGACTGACAAGCCATTCAGAAATATTTCCCAAATGAAACTCTCATGCCTTCAGCACCATTACAATGTGGTACATTCTCTGTTTCCATGGGAACATTATCATTAGCTATGCTCTCATCTCCTTCATGTTTCTTCCCTTTTTCAACAGTGGGAGAGTCCAGGGTGCCACTGACAGGCAGGGAGGGTCTGGGAGCCACCATTCCGTGTTGGGGTGATAAAGAGGTGGGTACAGGCAGGCAATGAAATGAGGTGCAGATTGAAGCATGAAAAATGAAATGAAATAAAACACAGCACCAATAAATGAAAATGAAGAAGAATATATGTGGGCAATAAAAAGAAAGTGATTAAAATGTGTTCCACACAATCCCAGTGACAAGAAGAGATGGACCAGAGAACTCACAGTGGGTGATCAAGCTAGGGTGATCAAGGCCTTTAATTTTTTTTTTTTTTTTTTTTTGCCACATTATCCAATGCAGCAAGAATATAAATTAACACTGGCAACTTGTTCCTCTTTGGGGAAGCTCAGGATTATTTGCACTTACTCAAATTCAGAGATAAAAAAGCCAAATATGTCTTTCTTGGAATCTTGGCTAAGTTTAACTGAATTAAGATGACTCTAACACGTGATGGTAATGCTGCTGTTTATGTATTGCTGCTGCTGCAGTGACACTGACAAATGAAGTTGAGGGGATAGAAAATGATTCTAACTCTCATTACTTTATTTGGAAAAAGATATTTCAGTGATGAGCCAAGTTCTTAATCTTTTTCTTAATATTTTATTAAGAGAAAATGTTCAAAGAACACTACAGCAAAGAGGCAGATCCAGGAATTTAATAAAGGGGAGGTGCTTTTACTGAATTAAAAGGGGGGGACGCACTCACACCCCCATTTTTGTGGATCCGCCACTGCAGCATTTGGTTTCTAAAATGAGTTTTTCTTGAACATACATAGTTGGAGTGAATTGGCGGAAATATCTGATTCCAGTTTATTGAAAGACCAAAAAAAAAAAAAAAAAGGCTGGCTGGAGACCCAAACATGTTGATCACCCTCTATAGTTCTCTAGCACACCAAAGTAGAAAACACACACACAGCAGCTGTCACAAGGCTAAGTGAGGCAAGCCCTGTATCACCAACCTGCTACTACGACAGACATTAACACAAAATCCAGTAAAATCAGTTTTGTTTCCATGTCAAAATACTTTAGACATACCACCTGCAGAGCAATTCATACCATACATATTTTACACCTATGTAGTGGATTGGTATGAGGAGGAATTTTGGTGTGAGTTGACAAGGTCTGACATAAGGGAGCTAAATTTGTTTATGATGTGGCAAAGAATACTTCCTTTGGAAGATAAAAAATACTACACTATCAAAATGATAATTTAAGGACATATGGTGAGTTTTAAAACTTCAATCACCATTCATGTCATGATGAATGGACTCAGTGTTGCAACAAATTTTGAGTTTCTTCTTTGATGTGGACTGGCAAAAAGCAGCAAAATCTGAGGAAAAATTGAATGTTCAAAGAGCATAAATGGTTGCTTTGAGTCCAGTGGACTAAACTTGGTTTGTGCTGCTGTTTGTACAGGATTTGATGTCAAGTCTTGCAGCAGGCAGGCTGGTCAGACAAAGACAGGAGGGATGCCAAGACAAAAACCATGTGGGAACCAAGAGATTGAGCGAAAGGCAAGAGAACACGGCAAACAAAAATGCAAGCCATCCCGTGTGTAGATATAATTCTACTGTGACAAGTTCTACACAGTATACCCTGTTGAGCACCTTGATATACTAATTTATTAGCAGACTATATATGATTCCTACTACAAACTGTGTGAATTCTGGCCCTCAAAGCATTGAATATTAGTTATACTGGTGTACACAATTATGTGATTTCTTTTATAATTTTTGGTGAGGTCATGTTCTCTTGATGTGACCATATTAGTGATGGCATCTACATCTGAGCAGGTGCAAAAAAAAAAAGTCTAAATTCCCATCTGATTCTAAGGTTGATACAAACGATGTGGTTAATTGGCAAGGTGCTTGTCGCTAATATGGTCTGCGAAACAAAAAGCTGTGTAGATACACTGATTGGAACTTGCCTCAGTTTTGGGAAAAGGGATTGGGAGGGATAGAGGGGAAAAGGGGTGTAGGGTGGGGTACCTTCAGACCGTGGTATGAATCTCATTTCTACAAGCAAGAGGAAAACAAAGATAAGAGTAATACCTTTTTTTCTAGCTTAGATATTTGCGCAAAGCCCTTGTGTGATTTCTTACACAGCTCTATGAACATGAGGGGAAAGAGAACTGAGCGTCAAAACACAGACACAAAAATAAAATTGTATTCACATCATGTATCGGTCAGGAGGTGTATACAGTAAGGCATTTCATCTGGATAGTAACATAATTCATGTTACACAAAATGTTTTCTCTTCTAAAACCTTCATGATATGTTAGGGAAGTTCATCACTTAGAATTTTGATGATAGCAAATTTGGATTAAAATACAATAACATTCTCTTACAGCCAGACACATTTCAACCCATTGCTAACAAGTTAAATCTCACTAGATCTGTTTGTCAAAGGTATTAAAAATTAATATTATTTATGAGAAATGCCTGTTTAATCAGAAAAAGGTTTGAAGATGACAGGAATTCGAACCTGCCACATTTCTGATAAGTTTCTGACATGTTAAACATACTTGCTGAACAGGTCTGAATTCTTAACCAGTGCCCCATTCATTCAATATGAGTCTAACTGTTAAATCTCTACAAAATCTTACCTATCTACAAGTGTTCAATTTCAATATTCACCATTTTCCCCTCAAGTTTGATATAATTTATTCATCATCATTGGGTTCATGTCTCTCAAGTATCTTGTGCAGTGATTCTGAAGTATCCCATCATTAAGTCTTAACACTGTTGACCTTGAATTCCAAAACACATAAAAGGTTGCTCGGTTTAATCAGCCATGAGGCCAAAAAATATATGTGATAGCTCAATTAGGCTAGCTTTGGACCATTCTCCTGTCTAGATGTGATGTTCAGAAGCCTTAAAAACAAATTTACTTTGAATAGTCTTTACAGACCCTCTAAAAGTAATTTTCTTTTCTTCTAAATGCTTACTGCAAAATTTGTAATAAACCAAGATTGAATTAAGGCTTTACTCAAGTCTTATCATGTCATAGTGTCTTTAAAAAAATTAATAAATGCATGTGAAGAAATAATTTTTAACTTGTCAATACAGCAGAAATCCTCTACTTGGTGAATTTCCAACTGTTTCTATGAGGAAGAATCTGATAAAATTTCAAATTGCACATAACATCTTTTTTTTTTTGCGAGATCCAATCATTGAGATCAACAAAAAAAGAAGAAAAAAAACGTTTCCCACTATCACATTAATATGATGAAAATGTTAAACTTCAAATTCAAGACTGCAGTGATTTTACTTCTCCTAGACTACATCCAAAGAATTAACAAAATGAAGTAATACAGAAATCAATATCCACATTTCAAGAGAGCATTTTCACTCTTCTAAGATGTCTCTGAAATGTTAGATTGACGGGGTTAGTCCACTTCACTCCTTTACTGACCCATCTTTGTTCACAAGGGGCTCTGCCTCAGCCGCTGGCTTTTCCGTCACCACTTCCTCAGGCTTTCCGTTTTCGATGGGTTGGTATGTCCCTGCATCACCTCGTGGGGGCGCTTTACTCTTTCTGTTATCAGTTTGCAAAGTGTTCAGATTATTTGGTTTGGTGTTTTGTTTTGTTTTGTTTTGTTTTTTTTTTCAGGGAAAGAAAGAGATTGGAGTGGAATGGAATGCATTGTTATTACACAGACAAGCAACAATGAACATGACATTATGTTGATAACAGATGATAATTCTGCTCTAAATTCTCTAATGATTGCATGTAAGGGCATTTTGTTTTTTTAAGAGAGCAGCAGGTCTAAAGAAACATATGTTTGTTGGAAATATGTAGCGAGGCATTGACAGATACTTCACAATTCTAGAATTCTCATGAAATGAATAAATAATTATTTGGACTTTGTATGCATAAAGCATCAAATCAATTCATTGTATGTACAGGCACAAGGAAGCAAGCAAGCAAATCAATAATTTCAAGAGAGAATTATGAAAATGTGAAAGTTTTTCTAGAAACTTGAAAAAGAGAATTGAATTTTAACATGCATTTGTGCACAGAGGGTAACATCTATTTGAGTACATAGGGGAAAATGGTTGAAAAAATGATCACAGACACTCATTTTGTGATTTTTTGTTTTGTTTACCTTTTGAGGGGGATACAAATGAGAAATTACAATGAAAGAGCCATGTTCACTGGTCCATGGGAGGTGTTCTAATCATATGAAAAGACATCTTTTTATCCAAAATCTTATTCTACAGCATTATTAAGAATTGTATGATTGGATGGAAAAAAAAAGCCAAATCACTTCTTGTAGTGAGACACAAATTAATTTTTAGAAGGCAGAGCAAAATGAAATCTGATTTTTTTTTGATTTGTTTAAAGGTCACTTGTTCAGACCAATCTTTTTTTCATCAATTCATTTTTTTTTTCTAATGAACTATCCCTTTGAAATTTAGAGTTTATTCTTTTCACATGTTCACTTTCCAGGTTACCATCCCATAGACCAGGGGGTGGGAGAGAAGGCATGATATGATAACATGGATCCCATTTCAATTAGACTTTATGGCAAGGGACTACAAACACTAAACAGTGAAATCCTCATCCTCAAATTATTTGACCATTGGCATTCATACCACAGATGGGATTTCCTTGATTTGCATTTGCAAACAACTGCAACAATCATCACCTGATTACTGAAATGGGTCCAACGGTAAAGTGACAGGTATCTTTTCTTTTTACACTACAGAATGACACAATCATACAGTATACGCACACGTCAACTGCACAAGTCGTTACTGACTAGCACTCTCTACCTCTAAAGGTACATTCTTTTTTTTTTACATGACACATACTGTACAATTCACAACTTGTGACAAAGATGGCTGCTATTGGAACACTCTAATGAGTTTGTGGTTACACTGAGGATAGGAAAACACACCAGGTAAAAGTGTACACTAGTACTCTAGTGAAGGGTTTGAATAGATGGGCAAGAGGAGAAATGTTTAGGGGTATGGGTGTGGTCTTGGTCTGAAAGGAGAGGATTCATGGGGACAACAAGACAGGTGGATCGGGAGGAAAAAGTAAACAGGGGTAGACCCTGTAACAACTCCATCAGGCCAACGTTCTTCCAGCTCATCCAAACTGTTGCCAAGCAAATGGATTGAAGCAAATTATGTCTGATCACCTGATCTTTTCCCCTAACAGTACTGTCATGTGATCAAACACAAGTGTCAGACTTATCATATGAATCTTTTAAAAGGAATGCATTGATTTAAAAAAAAAAAATTCTGTTTTCATCTCCCAAACACTGTCTCAATAGAAATAGAGTGTAGTGGATACAAAATGATATATGAAGTAAATTTCTATTGACATGAGTCAGAAGTTTGTATATATCATGTTCCTGTCAAAGTGTTACATCTATTATTTCCAAAATACTTGTATACCTGTATTTCTAGAAAAATAATTGTAAAAGTGATTAAACAGTGCTATTGTTTGCCAAGCGCGTAAGACTTACGAATTCATTTTTAAATTGTCCATAAAGCTTCATGATGAAAAAAAAACAAAACAGGTTTTATAAGACATATCCAAGTCCAAAGCTGGATCTGATTTGAGAGCCACAAGGCAAAATTAAGACCATTTTTGTGACTCAACTTTGCCAACACTTTCCAAGAATATGATGTTTTCATCAAACTTGCATGGAAAGGTTTGTTTTTATGATTGTCATGGTTGCTTTTCTTTCTTTTTGCACCATACTTACTGACATAACTATTGCTACAAAGTCAGACACAAATTCACTCATGCACAAAAATAAACTCACTTGAAAAAAAAAAGTCTGCTGTAAGTAAAATTAACTGTGTTATAGAACAAAAACTGAACTACACCAACATTTGAGTAAGTACTTTAGGCAAACCATCTGTACACACTTCTTGACTGATCAAAGTCAAGCAAAAGGAAGGACAGATGGTGAGAAAAGATCTCTGAATAACAAACTAACATCACTTAAACAATATTGTCTATGAATGAAGGGACATAGTACCATGAACAAGAAAGACTATCCAGATATTATCAATCAGCACATCAACATCAGGGAATGCCAGCTACTTTTATGGACAAAATTTCACTTATAATCCATCCTTCAGGGACATGTAGGATATAGAGATTAAGACTAACACTCTTGACAAGTTAATTTAATTAAACAAAATCACAACACTACACCACAATGACATTAAGAAAGAGATCTTCCCAAGAAGAGAAGGGAAGCCTATTAAAAGGGTGTAGGCCAGCAGCTAACCAAGAAGAGGGGTGAACCTGTTAAAGGGGTGTAGGCCAGTATTCTAACCAAGAAGACGGGGTGAGCCTATTAAATGGGTGCACAATTAGGCCAGTATCGAAACTTATTTGTAAAGTGATGCACATTTTCGACAAATAAGAAATAGGTGTACTCTTTGAGCACTCTGATCTTCATCAGTGTTTTAAACTGGAGTCATCACATATATATGATCAATTTGTTTCCTCTCTCACATGTAGATTTTTCAACATGTTGTTTACAAGAACTGTTTGTTAGAAAGGAATTCATGTTAAGTCCAAATGAATAGCCACCAAGAAAATGATAAAATGGTCTTGACATGATGAAAAAAGATGGTATTCAGATGAGACTAAAACTTCGTGGGTAATCTTGGAGGTTGTAGGTGTTATTGGGAAAAATTAGTTTTCTTGGAACTTTTCAATGTCTCCGTTATTTTTGTTGTTTTTGTTTTTGTTTTGTTTTTTTAACAATAAAATCCAACAATGCTCTACAAATTAGGACATGGGAGATCACTCAGATGGGGGGGGGGGGGGGGGGGGGGGAGACATTCATGTGCAACAGACCCTTCATTTATGGAGGAAATATGAACGTCTTCTGTTCCCCTGGCAACCTCTTCAGCCACAGCTACAACATTGGCACTTGGGTCTGTTGTCTCCTTTCCCACCCTACCACTTTTTATTTTTGTGAAGTAGAACATCCCATTTGATCATTTATTTTTCCAAGTCACATGGAGCATAGCAGCAGAAACAAAAAGGGATGCAGAAGGTGTAATGAAAGTCAGCACATGGTTCAACTGATGGCACAACTTAATATTTCTTTTTCTTCTTCTTCTTCACCATGAGCATCAATTTGAAGGACTGTTGTGCTATAGAAACACACACTATTATTATTATTATTATTATCATCATCATCATCATCATCATCATTATTATTATGATTATTATGATTATTATAACTTGGACAAGCATAAAACACTCCAATAATCCTTTCATCAACAGAGAAATAAATATTTTGCACAACTACCAGAAATGAATTTTGATAAATGATCTTTAGTCTGTTTAGAACTATATTGACAATAATACAGAATAATGATTTTCTGCATATCACAAAATAACATGCCCTGTATACTCCTATATTATCATTCAGCCATGGGTTTTGAGTGAAGTTTCCACTAATAACCTGGCACAGGATTCTTTAAAGGACGTATCTGGTGTCTTTGTGTGTTAACTTTCTACCATGTCATGTGCCTGTTTGAGACGCTACGCTGGTCCTGTTTTTACCTCTAAACCAGAAATCATAAACACTTCCATATTGTCTGTGCATTGCAGAGTCATGATTATAATAATTCAAACAGTCATCACAAATTTGTTCAAAACATGGATTACAATGAAATGAAGCTCTCAAAAGTAAAACCAGCTGCTGCATATAAAAGGAGATTAACTTTCATCCTTCCAGATCTACGATAGACATAAACCATTCTTGCCTATCTACAATGTGTGTGGATCAACACGGTTACAAATGGCATTTCTGTGAAACCTCCTCATGAAAATTATCATTCACGGAGACAGAAAATGGAGACAAATTTGGAGATGGAAATGAGACGTGAACAAAATGGCCCAAGGAGTGTGACTAATGGGGGAGAAATCAGACAATCAAGATATGATATTCCTAGGAAGTTGATTTATTGGCTATCCTACATGTTTAAAAGGGTGTTGTGATGATGGCCATTTGTCAGAGGTGACAACATATCTCCTGTATTCTACTAGAAATGGAAACTGACGGGATATGGGATGACTTGATAATATTTTGCTGTTCATACTCAAATGTCCACCTTGCTCACAATCTGTAGACTCTCTCATCTATCTACAGATCAACCGATGCATTCTCTCTTACCAGGGTCCCATTTCATAAAACTTGTTATCAGTGATAACTGCCTCACTTCTATGACAAATCTGCACTTAGCCAATCAGATGCGGGGATTTCACTAGCTTGTAACAGCTATGACAACTTGTCACTGATAATAAGTTTTACGAAATGGGCCCCACATCTTCAGACTCTTCTTTTTGAAAGACAACTACACATAAACATTCATGTTCTGTTTGTTTGGTTTTTTTTTACTTCGATCTATCAGTCTCTACTCATCATCTGTGTTTCTACTGAATATCACTGTTATCACTGTTTTCTTACCTCTGCTTTCTTTCACAACTCTTCTCTCCTTCTCTCAATCACTATCTTTCCCTCTATCTCTGCTTCTGTCTATCATTCTATCTATCTCTTCATCTATCTTTCCCTCTATATCTATCTCTGCTTCCGTCTATCATTCTATCTATCTCTTCATCTATCTTTCCCTCTATATCTATCTCTGCTTCCGTCTATCATTCTATCTATCTCTTCATCTATCTTTCCCTCTATATCTATCTCTGCTTCCGTCTATCATTCTATCTATCTCTTCATCTATCTTTCCCTCTATATCTATCTCTGTTTCTGTCTATCATTCTATCTATCTCTTCATCTATCTTTCCCTCTATATCTATCTCTGTTTCTGTCTATCATTCTATCTATCTCTTCATCTATCTTTCCCTCTATATCTATCTCTGTTTATGTCTATCATTCTATCTATCTCTTCATCTATCTTTCCCTCTATATCTATCTCTGCTTCCGTCTATCATTCTATCTATCTCTTCATCTATCTTTCCCTCTATATCTATCTCTGCTTCCGTCTATCATTCTATCTATCTCTTCATCTATCTTTCCCTCTATATCTATCTCTGCTTCCGTCTATCATTCTATCTATCTCTTCATCTATCTTTCCCTCTATATCTATCTCTGCTTCCGTCTATCATTCTATCTATCTCTTCATCTATCTTTCCCTCTATATCTATCTCTGCTTCCGTCTATCATTCTATCTATCTCTTCATCTATCTTTCCCTCTATATCTATCTCTGCTTCTGTCTATCATTCTATCTATCTCTTCATCTATCTTTCCCTCTATATCTATCTCTGTTTCTATTATTCTCTCTATCTGTGCCTGTCTCTCTATCTCTGTATAAAACAGTAAACTTTTTCTCCTGTCCATGTCAATCATCATGCCTACCCATATTCCTCATCTCCCATCTCGATCTCCTCCTTCGATGACGGGTCGGTCTTGCCACAGCAGTTGACGCAGAAATACATCAGCACGCCGCAGTCGTTCATGCAGAAGCAGCAGACATCGATGAGGATGAGGAGGACGATGAAACACGCTACCACGATGGCGACGAGCTCCACCGTTCCCAGTGTGCCAATCCTCTGCTCTGGTCGTGCTGCAGAACACAATCAGATCACATCAGAATCACAATCAGAATGTGTATTATAATCACTATTTGGTGTATTGTTGATGCTAGCTTATATTTTTTTGTGTATCTAACAGCACATCTTTTCATTCTCTGGCTGTCATACCATTGGACATCTCCTGGCCAACTGATGAAGTGTAATGAAAAAGAAGCATATGAAGTGCTGACATCATGTGGATGACATCAAGCAATATTTCTTTATTGATTTTTCCCTGTGTCTCTTTGCATTATTTGACATACAAGCAAGAACTTGAGTAATAATTTGATTTGGTTCAATTTAGTTATTACAGCCGCCAGGGGAGGAGGTTATGTTTTCGTTACTGTTGGTTTGTGTGTTTGCTAGTTAGTTAGTTTGTCCGTGTGCAAAATAACTCAAAAAGTAGTTAACGGATTTGGATGAAACTTGCAGGAAAGGTTTAGAATGATACTGTACAAGTAACAAATAACTAAATTTTGGTAGTGATCCAACAATTTTGGGGGAATTTATGAAGGATTTTTGATATTCTGGCAGCTAGCAGGTAGGGTCAATGAACTTGGGAGTTCAGGCTCCGCATATTTGAGGTTTGCATGCAGGCACTAAAGTGCGTGCTCTAGTTTCTGCTAGGGCGAGGCGCGCCTTAGAAGCTGAGGGTTTATGACGTAACAAAGGCTTCTATATTGAGAAATCGGGCGCCTTTCAGCACACAATGCTATAAGTACGGATGGGTAGAAATCACTGATATCTCTATGGAAGAACAAGATCAGTGGTGGAAATGAGCTGCATGCTTGGCGGAGATCTGCGCTCTCAGAGTGCTTCTCTAGTTTTAGAATGATTTCATTTTAAGTGACCACTGGGAAAGCAACAGAGTGCAACCACAGGGTGGCAGCAAAGTCTCTTCTGAAATGACTAGAAAGAGGATAAAAGGCATAGCATAAGGCACGACTGCTACAGCCAAGGGACTAGAATCGGGGACCTTATTATTGATAGTCTGTGGTCTTATTGCCTAGGTCACAACAACTCTTTTATTTCTGGGCTCCATTCCTTCTTAGTGATGAAACCATATAAGCACAGACAAACAGACAAGTAAACAAGAGATGCACACACAAGATGTCACATCTAAGTTGTAGGTGATAAAGCTGGGAAGACTGCAAAATATGGCTGATTGGTAGAAAGAATAAAAAAAAATATTAAACTTTAATATCCTCAGTACCTACTGTTCAAAACTGCTAAATCATAGTCTACATACATTTGTTTTTTTATTTGAAATGTGGCTGCTCCAGAAAGCATGTTACTTTGGAGTTTGCTATGACTGATTATGTTAGAGGTTGAATCTCTTGAACATAATTATGCATACAGCATATTTTCAGAGCCAATTTTCTGAAACACTTCCCTCATTTCAGTGGTGGGTTATTGTTGTTGTTTCTTTCAAAAAAATAGTATAAATGTGATATCCTTGGAAAGCTTCTCTAACAAGTATCCATGGTGAAATACTGCATGTTCAAAAACAATCATGAATAGCGGCTTACGGTCATCTGATGGGTCAATGATGAAGCCCCCAAGGGTCTTGAAGTTGATAGAGGCAGGTTCACTCAAACCAACGATGTTGATTGCCCTCAGCTCCAGTGCATGGAACTTGTTTTCATTCAGTGGCTGCAGCACGAACTCCCTCAGCTGTGGGGGGATGATCTCTTCCTCATAACGGGGCCCAACTTCTAGAATGTCACCATTGTCCACCTGTTCAGGAATTTGACAGGATTAACACTTCTTTGAACCCATTGAGGATGGGCTAATTTCACTACAACACGTATTTAATTACCCATAGACCCCTGCCCGAGTATAATCGAGACTCGTTCTCAATGGGTTAAGTCTGCCCTACACTGCTCACTACTAGCCCAAGGGTAAACAGGCCAGGAACAATAAGCTTTACTGACAAAAGATCTTATGTTGATGACTACATTAGTCTTTTTTTGGTATTTATCTATAAATTAATTCCTTTCTGTTCAATTGTTCTTACGCTTTGAAACAGTCATGCAATCATACAGCTATCCAGGCCAAACAAGCCAATATCACAAATCTATCTTGCAGCATTGGACTGTATTTCTGCCAGTACTTTACGTCAAGCAAGTGATGTCATCAACATTACCATTGTTATCATAAGCATTCCTACATTACTGTATCATGTCTATATTACTAGATCATTAGAAGACACCACACCATTTCTCTGACACTGCCATTTGTTGACCGTTAACTGTGAACTCACCTGTGCATATCGAATGCGGTAATTGGTGATGTCCCGTCCACCATCGTCAATCGGTGCATCCCATGTCAGACGGTAGCTGGTACCGGTGGCGGCGTCTGAATCCCTGTTGGACGTGATGATGGGCTTTCCGGGCACAGCTGGTTACCATGGCAACAAGGAGAGAAATGGAGATAATGAAAAAAAGCAGAGAAAGACAATACAATTAGTTCAAATTTATCTACAAATGCCACAAGCAATCAACATGGCAAAAATTAACTGACTGCACCACAGTTAGTAGATTTTTTTTTTGTCTTTACCTTAGTCTTCAACTGTCCTCGCAAAAAAATTTAAGATTACCATAACACTGAGTAAACTGCAAATACCTAATTAGAACTCAAGAGCATAATTTCCACTAAAATACAGTTTTGATAATAAAGACCCGAGTAAGATCTAATTTGGGATCAATGTCAGAAGTTGGATTTTTCCAAGCAGAAGCCCTGTCAAATGTGGAATTTATTCTAATGCATACCTTTTTTTGTCATTGTTTGGATACAAGATCACACACAGTGAATAGATTGCTGCACAACTTGTAGAGATCTGCCCAAAATTTAGAAAGACCATCCAGAATAGGCAATAATGCAATATTTGTGTTAATTTGAACTCCCCTCCAGGTTTCCATTGAACCAATGCCTCCCGAGACATATTCAATGAAATGGATACTGGTTAACACTTGGAGGCTGTGCTCAAATATGCTTCTCAGACCTTTGTAAACAGAACGATTGAAGGGTTGTGTATGGATGTGTGGTATATTGGTCAAAATCATGATGCCATGAAAGGTCTCAAGAGGTAGCCAGATAAAATATTGCAGTGAGGTGGCAAATTTACAATTTTATCTTCTTTCACTTTGTCTTTTTTTTTTTAAATGACTTACACAGATATATCATTGAGATATATTTCAGTATATATTCAGCAGTGTCTACAATTCTTATATCAGTTCCCTAATCTTGTACTGTCTTTGCTTGTGAAGAAAGTGAACAGTGAATGATAATATCACTACATTACTCATTACAAGAAATAAAGGCACAAAAACATAAACTACACATTGTACAACTCAAAATTAATGTTTTCACATAGTAACGCTGCCTGAAAAAGTCTATCCTGGAAAATTGCTGCTGTTCCGGTCTTTTAATTGTTTATTTTAATGCAAAATATCCCATTTCAGATAATATCTAGCAGTCAAAAATCATCTGAGGAGTCCAAAATTACCAATTTACTAGATACACAAATTTCCTGATCTTACCTCTGGTGCTGGCCATTAGAAACTATCAAGATTCACCAAAAACAGAGAATAAACAACCATCCATTACAGACTGGCCAATTAAACATTCTGGGCGCAAAACACTCATATTATTAGTATTCCATGCAAGGGAAATATTATTATGAGAGTAACATTCGTAGACATATTGTATAAATAAGAATATGCATAACAGTGAAAAAAAGTAGAAAATCTGAAGTGATCACTGGATAGAAAAAGGAATTTGCTAGAGGGTTTTGCTCTGACTGACTAGAGGGTTTTGCTCAGCATTATATAAATTGTATTACTGTACTGCTGTTACAAGGCTCCTGTACATTAATCAGTGAATTATGATTTCCCCCCCCCCCCCAGAAGTCAGTTATACTCATATGATTGAAATGTGCTCATGAATATAATTACTTGGACAAAAAGTGAATAGATAAATTAGAACAGTATTTTCCTTTCTGACTTCATGGTGCATAATGTTATATTTGACAGAAGGTAAGTGTAACCCCCTACTCTTGGGGCTTGATTATCCATGCATTCAGTCTTTGAGAAATTGTAATTTCACTTATATGTAATAAACAGAAGTCCTGATATAATTGGGAAAGCATGGTATGAATGTCAGAAAGACATTTCTCTCTTTCTCCCAAAGGGGACAACGTGAAAGCAGCAGTGATATTCTAGGGGCAGTACTCTGTTCTGTTACTGAAAAACACAGGTGATAGGTATCATAGGTCTTAAAAAGGATTTGAGGACTGATTAGGTACAACATAGTGCCTAAAAATGCCACAAGACATGAAACAGAGAACAATTTGTGACAATTTCTTGAAGATGATGTTTGGTTACAATTTGAGAAATGTGTTTCTTAATGTGAGAAAATGTTGATACTGAGTTCTCACTTTGGGGTATAAGATGTCTCCATTCATATTCTCTATAGGAATACTAAGTCTTCCATACTGAAAAGACAGAGACTGAAATCCAAAGGAAATTTTAAAGGAGTCAAACCTTTATCTGTGTACTATACATTGTCATTTTCTTTGCAAAGGTGTTAATTACAGAAAACAATAATAGTTGAAATATATCAGGAGTATTATGTGTTAGTGCGTGCTGTAATAGTCACATCGGCATTTCTTGAGAGTCAATTGATCTGTTGGGATAGTGTCAAACAAACTGTTACGATAGCTAGGAGGCATGCAAGGAATCCAGTGACTCAGAACATATTGCCATGCAAATAGCCATCTATGATACTACATTTAAAACACGACCTTTGAAGGATTTATCAATCATTTGGCACCTGGAGACTTAAATCTGCTTTGTCAAGTTGGTTTTGTTTTGTTTTTACTGAGGGGAGCAGCAAAATTATTTCAAATGCATGAATTCAGACAAACGTGGACAAATAACTTTTTTTTTTTAATTGACAAATGCCATTACAATTTATTATGAAAGTACTTTACTTTTTGAAATGCTTCATTTTTCAAACCACTCTTTACACCTATACAGATTTCCATAAAAAAAGAAGAAGACAATATGTATCGGGGGGGGGGGGGGGGGTATGGACATGGTTCAGTGATATCATACAAGAGGGGCTACCTTGGGCAGTTTTAATGCTGAATGGTTATTTCATGTGGATAGCCTGATAATTACATAATATCTTTGGGATACTTGCTGCCAGTTTACACTTTGTCTACAAAAGAAATTTTAAGAGGTCCCCAAATTTTTTACAACTATAAGTCTAAATTTGAGTGAATATTGCAGAATAAAGATATAAAGAAATTATGAAAAGAATTCTCGAAAATTTACTTATTTCATGGAAAGATCACATCCCTTCAATTTGGTTATGACATAATATAACAAGAGTAATGTCATTCCCTCTGTTTTCTAAAAGAGGTGAGTTGATTACTTATTCAGAATGCTACAAAAATGAAGATGTATCAAATTCTCATATTACTTGCTGTCGTTTTGAAGAAATGTCACAATCTAAAGTCATCTCATTCCTAGCAGCATCAAATCTTTAAAAATTCATAACTCTAGCAAGACTGCATGGTTTTCCTCAAACTTCTCAATGTATTCTACTAATATTGCTACATTCACTCAATCCATATGTAAAACTATCTAGCAGAATAATCCTTTTGTCCATGTGTGTATGTGGCTGTGTGTAAAATGTGTGGTTGATCATTTTGTGCAAACCCAACATTTTATGGACTTAATTATTTCAAGAAAAAAGGGTTGTGCCTATGTAATATCATCCTTACCTGTTCATATACTGAAATTAACTACACTTGTGTATCTCAAACACAATGAAATGTAATAGATGATTCTATTGAATCCTCATTATAATGTGCCATTAAATTTAAAAAAAAAAGTTTTTTGTGGTGAACTGACATCCTTCCTCAATTCTTCCAGTATATAAAAAAAAAAACTCAATGAACAGATGAGTGAGTGCCAAGTGGCTTAGCCTCATTGCAAGGCTGCCATGGTAACTTGTGTTAGTATTTCAATAAAATAAAAAGGGCAAGATGTTAAGTCTGCATGACATTGAAAAAGAAAGACAAAGGGGTAAGGGGAGGGTGCCTCATCACAGCCAGTTTGTTAAAACTGTGCAGTAATACGCACTGCAACACATTAAACCTACCAGGATCTGTGGCACGAGGAGGCAAATAAAATAAATAAAATGTGGAGAAACAGAAAGAATAAATAAAAAGAACCAGTTCATGCATTCATTGCACAATATAATATGATGCCATCAAATGCTGTTACAAAATACATTCCTTCTAGAATACTGCCACCTCAGGTGAGCTGGTTTTAGTCACAAATTCAAGTACAACTTTATGATATGTGCACTTGCAAAATAAATAATGTATCCCAAGGAAGAAATAAGGTGTTAAATAGGCAGGCATTCCCATACACATGATGACAGCCAGGTTTCAATGGGACTTGAAGGAAAATGTTCAAATGCCTTTTAAGAGTAAGGAAATCAGATTGTGAGCTTGCAATCATTTAGATTGTACCTCCGAATAATCGCTTCACCTCAACCTTTAAACGGATGAGGTTTTGACTGACACACAGCAGCAGCCATAATGCATGCACAACTGTTTTGACATAATCAAGAATTTGAATTTTTTTTTTAAATTTAATTTAAATTAGACTTATGAACTTATTTTCACCATGGAATAGTCTTTTAATGCAGGGGTAATTATCAAAAATAGCAAAGTAGTATCTCAATGAAGTATGCTTGCAACTGACAGTCCAAATTATGTAATTTGGTGTTTGGTTAACCCCACATCAACCCAATGACCAAGATTAAACATACTGGCATCTTTGACACCTCCCTACATCTCTACTTCAAGAACATGAGCCTGTTGCTATCCCACATTCCTGCAGAGGAAACACACTTGTAAGCAATTTTCCAGTTCTTGGCAACGTTGCCTGCAAATGCATCAAGACTTTTGATTTCAAAACACGCATAATCTTGAAACAAAACAAAAAACATAAAATCTCAAATATTCACTTTGCTTATCAAGGCATGTTTACTGTCCTTCAGATAGTCTGTCTCTTGAAAATGTTAGAGTGTTACCACAACGAAAATGAAGATGATGATAATTATGGTGATTATGATGAAGATGATGATAATGATGATGATAACAATGATGGGAATAATGATGATGATACATGGAATACTGTTCTAAGTTTAACCCTTCACATGCCGGCAACTGTTGGCATACCTGCTCACAAACATTAAAGTGTTAAATTACCGCACATACATGTATGTCTTCACAACTATCACCTACACATATTTTGGTGCCTTCTGTGCTGTGCAGGTTACAGTGACGCGCATATAAACCTATTGGTAAGAGTATAGCTTCTACCAAACTTTGCATAAATTGCTGATATAGGAGACATCACAATGCTCATGCTCCAGAAAGATGAAAGTCCTACACTCACTTTCCAGATCTCTCAGACTCTTATGAGGTTGGAACACAAAAATCAGCTAGACGATAATTGATACACATTAACATAATTCCGCCCTTTGCTTTTCTGAACCATTTTTTGGGAGGTGCCAGGTCTGCTGAGATGAGGTCTGCCATGTAGATTATTTTTTTCTTTTTCTTCTTCTTAACCCATTCTTGACGGGAACCTGGTATGCTAGGTTCCAAAACTGTAGATAAGAGTGATCTGCATGTGTGGCCTGAAATTCAGGTTTATTTGTGGTATGATGACCAGAAAAAAACAACAAACAAACAAATGACTTGAAAGACTAGAGTTTTTCCATCAATATCTGTTCTCTTTTTGTATCAAAACTGCGTGTATTTTTGTTAAATTTACCTTTTCCCAATGTAGCAATGCCTTTGCTTTGTTATGAACCTTGTCCGAAGACGTATGTAGCCATTAAGGCTGAGCTCACTATTGACTTTTGCTGACCCAGGTCGGGTGCCCCAGTAGTGTATATTTAAAAAAGAAAAGAGGTTTCAAGAAAGCCCATCAGTACATGCGCTATTCACATCTCAATTCCGATTAATGTTTTGCATTATTCAATGGCACATGCAGTCGACCATGGAGTGAGGATACAGATTCTGCTCGACTCCTTTTACACAGGTGGATTACCAACCTGTTCATTTTTTTTGATGGGCAAAATTTTTGTTTGGGGCATTAAAAGCACTGTGAAAAACAGCAGGAGGAATGAGTTTCTGCAGCGTGTGCATGGTTTGGACAAAAATTGACTTGCTTGATGATTAAATTAGTATTACCTGCATTTAATAATTCTTGTAGATCAATATTCATCAATCACAAAGTCAAAAAGTGATCAAAACACTGAAGACCAATACTCATCCAGGGAAAAAAAATATTTTTGGTGCGCTGCATTTTGACTGCACTCTTCCACTTTTGCCTCTAAATCCCCCTCCACCCCCCCCCCCCCCTCCCATGCAGTCACAGCAAACAGACATATGGAAACAGATCATCTATCATACCCCGCATGCACTTCCTCATCCTTAAAATGTGTGAATAGTTGCAAGTCCTGTGGTTAATGCTATAAGGCGTATTAGTATCCGCTGAGTCAAGAGCATGCCATGCTAAGGTCTGCTGAACAACCCACACAGTTACATGCCCAACTGCTTTCAAGTTGCAAAAAGGAAAAAAAAAAGCTTGGTTAGTGCGTCATTGATAAAAAGTTGCGACGCGGGCCATTGCACTCACTGCCTGGTATGGGCTGCGTAGTCGGCGCAGGAGTAGCTATTAATAACACAAGTTACAATTACAGTTTGCAACAAGGATTTAAGAAGATGAGGAGAAGTGAGATAGTGGTATTGCATTCATTGGAATACATAGAAAATGGAAAGAAAAAAATAAATGCGGATGAACACAATTCAGTTATGCCAATACAATCATGTGAGCATACATGTGACATGAAGTGTTGACACAATGAACAAAAGAATAACCACCAACAAGTAACCCAACAGACATGGAAAATAAGAAATGAAAAATGAATAGGGGCACAAAGAAAGTAAGACAGAGATAGAGAAAGATGGGGGAAAACAAAACAAAGAGAAAACTGTTACAAATGCTCACATATTGGGAATCAATCCTATGAAAACTGACATTATTTATCCCAATATTCATTTAATTCCTTCCTCCATGAAGACGATGCTAACTTCTGTTTTTAGCTTTAAAAAAATGTAAGTTATTACACTGCTACCAACATCTCTTGTACTTTGTGTAAAATCTAAGCTAGATAAAAATTGAGTTTGAAAATAACTGCTACAAGTCCAAAATACTGGAAAAAAAAATCAGGAAAAGATTTTGTATGCCATGTCTAATATCTTTCTATACACAATAAGGTTAAAATAATCTGTTAAAGAACAAAGAAGGCCCCAATCATTGTGATTTTGATCAAGGATGAACTGGATGATTTTCAAAACGTTTGGGTGCTCATGAATATTTCATGCATACGAACATCATTTTACAGCTTAGCCTGCACATTTTGATTACTTATTAAAAATTCAGGCTTAAGCCCGTAGTGACACTGGATACTGTATAATTCAATTTGCCCCTTTCTCTTATCATTCCTTGCAGATAAAAAAGACATAAAAACAAAGATAATAAATATCTTAATTAATTGATCGAGAAATATATAAACAAATAAATACATAAATAAATGAATAAATTGATAAATAATAAAAAAAACATCCTGATGCACAGAGAGAAAAAAAAATTGAAAGTGCAAAATCCTATGATGGTTCAATACTTATATTGCAAAAACTAAGCATTTTCAACAGAAATTCCAAAATACAAGAACATGTTTCTCTTTTCAGATATATTGTTTTAATTGCTAAGAAGAAGCAGATAAAAGGATACCATAATTCTAAACTACTAGTAGGAAGCTCAGCATGTGTCCTTGGAAACAATATCTTATGTTCCTTTTTTTAACAAAACATTTGAAGAGAAGAAGTATACAGTTCTCAGATTGGCATAGCAATTTATGTGTGATGACCACAGCATGGTACTCATGCATTTACACATACCATTGGTATAGAGATGTGCTTATAAAGATACCTCTTATATTGTTGATGTAACAAATTTATAGATATCATTCCCACATAACAGATAGTAATTCCAGATCACATGACCCCATACTTGGAATGACAATGAAAAGAAACTATTTTTCGTATACAGGAAATATTGATGTCAAAAACAAAACATTCACCTGAAATCCACATTCTGCTCATGTGAATAACATTAAAAACATGCATGTATAGAAATTTCTAGTTTCTCTGGATATCTCCACATCTTGGCTACTCTGCATGCTTCTTCCTTTCTTTTCTTTTTTTTTTTTTTGTCCATTTGGTTTTGTGTGCCCTCAATGTTTGGTCATAACTATTTCACATTTATGGAAATGTGGGGAAATTCTCAATTTTGTTTTAGGGAGGAGCTTTCTCAAAATGTTGCTCAAATTTTCCAATATTCTACTTAAATAAAGCTAAAATATTCTTATGGTTAAAGGGGAAGGCTAGTAACTGATCAGTGGGAATCAGTGGAAATGCTGGGAGATGATTGTTCCAATCCTTATTGGGATTCATTCAAGAGTTCATTGTATATCTATTGTTATGTGAAAATGATTTGCTTCAGAATGGTCTCATATTCAAGTAATGTGCAGTTTAATGCTTCCAGGTTAGTGTCCCTGGTCAGTGACGGAGCATTAATCTGCACATTACTTGAATATGAGACCGTTCTGAAGCAAATCATTTTCACACAACAATAGATATACAATGAACTCTTGAATGAATCCCAATAAGGATTGGAACAATCATCTCCCAGCATTTCCACTGATTCCCACTGATCAGTTACTAGCCTTCCCCTTTAATGTTGACTTCAGCATTGGAGTGGGCTTTCTATGTAATGAGACTTAAGCCAGTAAAACAATTTGAATACAAAATAAATATGTTTATCCTAAAAAGAGCAAAGGAATGCTGCAGACACAAGATCTTACGCTGAGTTTGGGCAAGTCCATGAAAAAAGTTACCTCAGGGTGAAAAAATAAATTTCACAGACTTTAACTGAATTTATGTTCAAAGTATTCAGAAAAGCCTATATTTAGATGAATATAAAGAAAATTTGGGGAAAATCTAGCGAAATTGATTTTTTCACCATGTCAAACTAAATTTAGCTTCATTTTGAATGTAGTGCTCAAAAGCACTGTTTTGCACACATTTTATTAATGAGAGAAAAATTAGAATGTTTAAGCCTATCTTGGCTGCATTTATTTTTTTTTCTACTGTCCATTGAACGCACTAAATGAAACAGAAAGAATTTTTCAAAAATATATTATATTAAGAAAATCACAGCATATTGAAATTTGGTGATTTCTACCTTTTTGAAAGTGTAATGTCCGTGACGTTTTGGGTATAAAAGTTTTTGTACAGAGATTAAAATTGATCTAAGTAAGTTAAAATTTGGTTTGCAAAGCTAGAATATGGTGTTACACAAGATTACAAATTAAATTTTGAAACACATGAATACTTTTCCAGTAAAATGCGTCACGGACATTACAATGTTATAAATCCCATAGACGTCACGGACATTACTAAGTATCAAAAATTTAGAAATACTTTTTTAAAAATGCTGAAATTTTGTAATTAAACAATGTTTTCTGATTATTAATCAATCTGTTACACAAGACTATCAATTAAATTTTGAAACACATGAACACTTTTCCAGTAAAATGCGTCACGGACATTACAATGTTATAAATCCCATAGACGTCACGGACATTACGAAGTATCAAAAATTTAGAAATACCTGTAAATAATGATGAAGTTTTCTAATAGTGCCTGTAATCTTTCTTTGTTAGTGTGAATGTGTGTGTGGGTGTGTGTGTGTGGGGGGGGGGGGTGGGGGGCATGTATATGGGGGGGGGGGCAGGTATGTGTGTGTGTGTGTGGGGGGGGGGTAATACCTTGTTCATCAAATCTTTACCCTTGTTTCTACTTTCATTATCTCACCAACCTGCAGTTGGGTCGTTCATTTGAGTCAAGTTCTTATTAAACCAAAAAGTCAGTGACATATTTTGTAGCTCAAATCACTGCAGTTCATGGAGATGGATGTACTGTTACATTCATGAAAAGAAAGGGTACATCTAATCTGTTCGTCTATAGCAATGAAGAAGAGTCTTCATCGCGAAGACACAGATTATTGAGTGTCTGTCTTCTCTAACATTGGACAATCTAAATATATGTTCCTTTAAACAAAACTTTGAAGCTGAATAACTAAACTTTTTTACAAAATAGCAGTTTAGCAGTACCTCACAATCTACCCTGTAGAAGAATTGCATCTAGGCATTTTTTGCTTTGGTTATGTGTTCTCTTAACTGTACTTAATTTTGTGGTATGATGAACCACTTAAATTAGCCTTTATTGTACCATGATTGTACATTCATGTTTATTATTGTCACTTATTAAAGAAAATCATGTATCAAAGAAATGCTATATGTTGTAAAGCTAGCTCATACAAAAAAGATGTCAGCAGAAAGAACTAAACAAAAAGTTAATCACTTATTATGTTCAAGGTTCATCAAAGGTGTACTTGTATCTGTAACATCCATAGGCTTGTTCCTATATATAAAAAAATTGTACCATCAATATCATTCGAATATCAGAGATAAATATCAATATTACTGATTATGTATTCTCCATGTTACGATTTACTTATGAAGATTGTTACATTTGTCAGTATTGAGCCATTGTTTGATATCATTTCATTTTTGTATTATTACATTGCATCACTCATATAACATGTCTATTTTTACCTTGGAAGATGAAAAGAGAAGAGATAAATATTTCAGAGAAATTGTTTAAAGTTGACATGATTTATTTCATGGCATTGTATGTTTAAAAAATGAGAAAAAATGAAAACAAAAGAAAAAGAAAGTACTAGGTAACTGACTGATATTTCATGTATTTTCAAAGTGCATAAGATTGTAATGTCCGTGACGTTTTAAGACTTTTCTCTTTGAGTTTTCTTTTCAGTTTAAGTTTTAGGGATTGCTTCAATGACAGTGTTTATGTATTTTTAGATGATTGTAGAAGACATACCATGTAGAATAGTCTAAATTGTGAAAGTACTTCCATTTTACCCTATCTATATACTTTTATTAAATAATATTGAGTTGTATATTGTTGCCATGGAAACTGAAAAACATTGTTTATTTCATAGAATGGACTAAAAAGTCTCTTTATGTACCCTACAGTCCTTTTGCTTCAGAAAAAGTAGAAAAAATAGTTTTTCACTAACCTTAATTTCAGTTTTTAATAAGTGGACAAAAGTGTAATGTCCGTGACACTCAAAATGTAATGTCCGTGACGCCAGATTTCTTTCCATCATTGTCATTTGAAACACTTTTTAATTTAAATTTGCTTAAGATATGTTACAGCAATATCAAAACATTCATTGTAAAGGAAAAATGTCTTATTAAGATGATTAAACTCACAGAGTTTGTAAACTATTTGTTGGCATGTAAAGAGTTGTGTCCAAAAAATGTAATGTCCGTGACGCACAACATTTTCTGGCATAATTAAACAACAATTGTATATTTTTTTCTTATATTCACAGTGTTGTTTTATCTACATGTGTGGTGTGTGATCACCAAGTATTAGCTTCAGATAAATGTTTTCTCTTTTAAAACTAACCTCATAAAGTGTCAAAAAATGTCTGAAATGTAATGTCCGTGACGCTGGACTTGCCCGTTTATAGAATTTGATTTGGTGCATTAATCAATCAATCAATTTATTTATTTATTTACTTATTTACTTATTTATTTATTTATTTATTTATTTATTTATTTATTTATTTATTTATTTATATATCTATCTATCTATCTATTTATTTATCTATTTATTTATTTATTTACCTATCTATTTATTCATTTATTCATTCATTCATCAATTTTTCCATTGATTTATCTGTCATCTATCCATCAATCCATTTTTTTTTTTTGGGGGGGGGGGAGGGATAACAGGGTCAGCTAGATTTAATCAGTTTGGTTTTTACTTACATTCTGTGTACACAGAAAAGGAACTTGACATAGCCCTTATTGGTACAGGTTTGTATGTCAGTCCAAAGGAAATTCAAGATCCAAAGTCTCTGCCATATTGGAGTTTACTTAAACAATTTGAGTTTTGTCTTCTCAAGTGGAGATCAAACTCTTAGATTCAATCTATTGTCCTTTATTTTTTTTTCAAACAATGCTGTGCTTAATATTAGCAAGTCACATCCAGGCTTGGGCTTTATATAATGCTGGGAGTTTAGTGAGTATTAATCTCATATTCAACATTGATTCATCATACAAACTACTTCAATTTATGTAAGTATTATCTGATATCAAGTTCATTCAAGGCTGCAAACTGTCATTTCAGATTTGTGAGTATGTAAATAATGCAAGAGGGTGGGGTGGGGCAGTGTAAGGTGTCAGTACACTGGTAGAGAAGGGCCACTACCACAAAAAACAACAAAACTGGATTTTTCCAACACCTTAGTAAAACTCCTCAAAAATAAGAATGTTCAACCTTATTCCTGAATTCAGTCATTTGTAATTTTTATCACTGAGAGTCTATCTGACGAGATTAATACAATGAACAATGTCATAGATTTAAAAAGAACAGTAAATAGGGAAACAATTGATTTCAGATACACTAAAAAAAAAAAAATTATATAAAAAAATACTCACTCTCAGTTGGTGTTGTGACTGGGTAGGGGTCGGAATAAGCACCTGTCCCTCGATCATTAATAGCAGCAACCTCAATGAGGTACTGGGTATTACTTGATAGACCATCCAGAAGGACAACAGTTACTACAAGGAAGATGAAGCAAATTGACAACATCATTCCCACAGGGCAAGAAAAAGTTGGACTGCACTTAATATTTCATATTATCTACATTTTTTTTTAAATTATTTAGCAAATGATAGATAAACAATTGAGGTATCTTACAACAGTCACAAACAATTTCAAACTACCTCATTTCATTGACAAAGAATTTTCTACAGAAATCACATAAAATCTCCTCAGGGTGAAGAAAATCACTGCTTTTATTAATATAAAAAGCAATGACATCATATCTAGATTATTCATTAAGCGACAATCTGGTTCATTTCATAATGTGACCTAAACAATATCACATGGAGACAGGCAAGACCAACATAACGAGGAAGCCTCACAATATCCTGAAGAAATCTCACCTGGCATCATCAGAATAATTCAGCAATCCTCAAAGACCACAACAGAAAGAGAAAAGAAACAAATGCTTTAGGAATCTCTTCATGACAATGCCTACCAATAAAGCTAAAAGTATGACTAGCTAAAGACTCACCATTGTCATAATACCGTATATCCTCCTGGCCCCCGCTGCTGTACTTCACAGCGTACTGGAAGATTTCAAACCCACCATCATCCTCTGGGTAGTCAAATGTTAGCCGCACCACTGAAGCCCTGGTATCAATCACCCTCACATTCCTTGGCTCCGTGGGAACAGCTGGAAGGAGAAGAAATATGTTTCTATTTATTAAATTCTCCCTATTAAATTTCTATCCCCAATATTTGTAATTTGACCATGCTTGGGTATAATCTGGAAGAAAGGGTACACACAAGATATAGTACTCTAATAATAGGCCTAATGAGATACACATCGCATTCAGGCGAGTAACAGCATAAGCTTACAGACATTAAGTATACATGAAAGTGAACTAACAGCTATTAAAGGAAAGTATCCCTCAGTCACAACCTCTCCCAAATAGCTCTTCTTGCAATGGGAATCTTATCATGACGTGAAAAAATGATCAGATGCACACTTCAGAGGAAAGACTAAAGTGTGCCAAAGCCTTGAAAAAGACTGATCCTAAATAAGTACACTACGTCATCAGAGAGTAATGAAGTCACGCACACATGACAGAAAAAGAAAAAGTGTGCTATAACCTTGAGAAAGACTACTGTATGGCAATATGAACTATGACTACACAATGTTCCCATGAATAAGTGTGAACAGAGCCACTCAGCCACAAATCTTACTATTGACAGAAGTGTTAAAGCTCCTTGCAGGAAAGATGAACCTACCTTGACAGAAATACAGACGTAAGTTCTATTTGCAGAAAAACAAAACAAAATAGTTAATGATATGCACCTCTTCTAATTTCCATCTATTTCTTTCCTTCCAATAGGTGCTAGGTCATGACAACAGTGGTAAATGTATGCTGATTGCTTTTTCTTCTATTGTTCATGAAATTTGCCCTTCACTGCAACCCTGTCACTGCTCAAACAAAATAATATGAAGAAAATGAGAAACAAAAGTAAATACTGTTCATTCATGCAGCATCTAACCTTAGTAGATGTCAATGTAAGTGAATTTCAATGACAAGATTTCTTTATATTTAAACAAAATCAACGCAGTGCCCATCATTTCTGAGGGTAGAATATGGCATTTCAGATTTTTTTTTTTTCATGAACAAAGGCTCTCTATTTGCTTGTGTTTTCTGCTTTCTGTATTCTGGCAGTTTGCACATCTCATCTCTTGCTCTTTGTTGACACAAGTTTTCACCATTTAAAGGGTGTGTACAGTTCTGGTCAAGGTGAGAATTTAGCTTTTAATGTTTTGCAAGATATTCAGAAACCACTCTATGAGATGTCAAAGAGCATGCAATTCTAAGGGGTATCAAAAGTTTATTTGATGAAAATCGGTTTTGAAATGGCTGAGATATCCAAAAACAAAGTGAAACAAAGAGATCCTAATAAAAGGCGTGGCCTGTCACCTTTTATTATTACCGTGTCACTTTTTTGAATATCTCAGTCATTTGAAAACCAATTTTCATCAAATAAACATTGAATCCTTCTTAAAATTACATGCTCTTTCATATTTCATAAGAGGTTTCTCATTATCTCACTTAGGAATGTTCAAAACATGAATCCCCACCTCAACCAGTACTGTACAGTCCCTTGAAGCTTTTACCAAGCCAAAAACTGGATGGTGAGCTTCCTACTTACTTCCTTCAATGAGATCGATGCGAAAGTTTGTATCTCCCCTGCTGTTTGTGGCTTTACACATATAGGCTCCAAAGTCTGATTCAGCTGGATCAATCTGTAAGGTAAAAGGTCACAGATAAATGTGCATGTAAAAAAAGGTCATGGATAAGTGTGCATACAATTCAGAGCTAATGCTGCAATACAACCCCCCCCCCCCCCTTCCCACGCAAAAAAAAAACACACAAAAAAAAAAAAGAGGGAAAGAAATATACCATGAGGACTGTTGAAACAAGGAAAAGTAGAAATTACGCAGTGCGTAATATATGTCCCCGCCGGAAGTAGCATTTAGTAGCAAAATGTACAATATAGGTAAAAAGATGAAGGTCAAAGGTCAAAGAAGTCAAAGGTCAAAATTCTATGTAGAAGTTTTGAAGCTCTCACCTAGTGCCATCACATAAAGCAAACGGAATCGAAATCGGGTTAGAAATGGCGAAGGAGTAGCATTTTGTAGCAAATGTACAATATAGGTAAAAAAATCAAGGTCAAAGGTCAAAGAAGTCAAAGGTCAAAATTCTGTGTAGAAGTTTTGAAGTCCTCACCTAGTGCCATCACTTAAAGCAAACGGAATTGAAATCGGGTTACAAATGGCAAAGGAGTAGCATTTTGTAGCAAAATGTACAATATAGGTCAAAAATCAAGGTCAAAGGTCAAAGAAGTCAAAGGTCAAAATTCTGTGTAGAAGTTTTGAAGCCCTCACCTAGTGCCATCACATAAAGCAAACGGAATCAAAATCGGGTTAGAAATGGCGAAGGAGTAGCATTTTGTAGGCAATGTACATTATAGGTCAAAAATGAAGGTCAAAGGTCAAAGAAGTCAAAGGTCAAAATTCTGTGTAGAAGTTTTGAAGCCCTCACCTAGTGCCATCACTTAAAGCAAACGGAATTGAAATCGGGTTAGAAATGGCGAAGGAGTAGTATTTTGTAGCAAAATGTACAATATAGACCTGTCAAAAATCAAGGTCAAAGGTCAAAATTCTGTGTAGAAGTTTTGAAGCCCTCACCTAGTGCCATCATATAAAGCAAACGGAATCAAAATCGGGTTAGAAATGGCGAAGGAGTAGCACTTTGAAGCAAAATGTACAATATAGGTCAAAGGTCAAGGTCAAAGGTCACAATTGAAATTCTGTATAGAAGTTTCAAAGCTCCCATGTAGTGCTATCATATAAAGCAAACAGAATCAAAATCGGGTTAGAAATGGCGAAGGAGTAGCATTTTGAACATTTTGATCACACACGGACGCACACACGGACGAACACACGGACGGACACACGGACACACGGACGGACACACACACGTACGGAGCCCGTTTCATAGTCCCCTGCTCGAACTCGTTCGGCGGGGACAAAAATATGTCACTTCATCATTGTGAATGGTTAATGTATCATTTTCACAGGAAATTTTTCATGGCTTAAAATGGTCTTTATATCATATGTGACGCAGCTTCAAGAAAAACCACAGAATGTCGGGAAAATATTTTTTTAGTTTTTCAGCAGCTGCAAATTTGTCAAGTACTACAATTCAAATTGATACATAATTCACCCTACTTTATTACAAGTGCAATAATTTTTTTAAAGAATGAAAAGTTAGGAAACTGTGAAGGTTATATTGCCAAAGTTGTCTTTATGCACATTTTACTTCCTTGTATGATCTGCGACATTATATGAGTAACCTGATGATGCACCACATTTCAAGTCACCAGCATTGATATTCATGCAAGCATCAAACAAGAATGTCAACTAAAATTGCTGTGGCTGATGTCTGAGGAAAGATTTGTTACCATGACTACAGATGTTCCAGGGGCGGTTCCCTTGAGGAAGGTGATGCGGTCGGTCTCATTGAGGGTGTAACCGAGACGAGTCCACCTGATAGAAGGGATGGGGTAACCATTCACAACACACGTCATGTTGACAGGGTTACCCGGCCAGGACAGGACACGTGATCTGGTCTCGGACGTGTCGATAAACGGCTCACCTGAATCATTGATGAGAAGGGCCAGGAATTAGTTTTCCACATTCCTGTCCCTTTCACGCATACTCAAAGTTAATAGTTTTCACAGAGTTATTGTTGCAAACTTGAATATTTGAGAGTGGACAAAACATAAATTATCTTGTGCTGTCTACATCATTGAGCAGTTCAGAGTTTTAAAGTGCTTCATTTGCAGCCAAATGCTTCTATTTGGCCAGGAGTGGATGGTAAAAATAAAACTTTTTGTGCAATGTGACCCCAAACTTGATAACTCTAGTGTGGGAATGGGCCTAATGAGTCAGCAAAAAAAAAGCCAGTTCGGAGTTAGCTCATGGGCACATTGGTACGAATGACCTTTCTTTTTTCTCATTTGGTTAGGGGCACTTCACTCGTTTTCATACACCTGACATAATGCATATAACTTTTACGTAACAATTTATGGGATTCATCAATCCTGTTTAAACAAAGAATAAACTTGCGAAGACCAGATGAGCAGAATGATCTGCCAATTACACTTGAGAAAGCATCCATTTCATTATTTTGCATTGGATGTATTAGCAATCTCTTTCTATTGATATTGCCAAATACCACTTTTGCTGTCAGGTGGATGTGCTGGCAAGCGGCATTTATAAGGATTACATGAATAATCATTACATCACAGATGCTTATCCGAGTGAATTTAAAAACCAACATGCATGTTGGTCCGAATGACCTTGTTTCTGCTCATGCGCAAAGTGGAACTCCAAACTGGCTTATTGGATGGCAAAAGCACATTCTTCTGCTTTGGTATGACATCCCCCATCAACATGAATCTACAAGATGATGTCATCAACACACAACTCTTGTATCCATTCTGTATGTCAAAAATCTGATATTGCATTTGTAATAACACCTTCTTTTTTAACTTAATCCAGAATATTAACAGAACTTTGCCAAAAGATTTGTGAGTATCTCAGCGAGAGAATTTAGCACCTCATATAGATTTGACTTTTAATTACAACACGTCAATGCACAGTGACTGTGCCTAAATATCCATGCTATGTCAAACAATATAATCATGAAAATTTATCACAATCAAACCTACATGCTTGGTAATAATGATAATAATAATAGTGGCTACTTGTATAGTGCACAGGTCCACTTTTCAGTGCTCAGAACTTTTCAGTTCTGATTGGTTGAATGTATTTTGGGGGTCAGATGTCAAAATGAAAAATGAATGGTTTTCTCTTTATGGAAATCAAACAGATTTTGGTTTCAGATTGATAGGAAATAAGAGAGAAAAGACAAGTGATGACTTACTTTCAACAGAGAGGAAATGGGTGACTTGGACATTGCCTGCAGGGCTGACCGCGTAGCAGATCCAACCCCCGCTGTGGTCATAGTGGGTGGGGTCCAGTGTGAGGGTCAAGACTCGCCCCTCGTCACTGCTGGCCACACTAACCCTTGAGTCCAGGGGCTGGGTAGAAAGTGGGACAAAAGTTTGCAAAGTAGAATTCACATATATTAATACAAACAATTTTCAAACTTTTGCTTCAGTCTAACATAATAGATAGCTTGTTACAAATTGTGCATCATTCTGCATCCTGCTGATTATGCTACGTCCTTTCTTGAGATATATTCCTATCAAACTTTTCATCTAATTCTCTACAGGCATCTTTTGATGCACAGATTAAGAAAAAGATTGTTACTACCTGGTCAATAGCACAATCAGGGTATGCAATCATGGTTTTCTTCCTTTAAAAAATTGTAACTGCTCAAAGAGTGCATCAACTTACTTCAAAATTCACATGTACCATGCTCAGACATCAATGATCAAATATCCCAACACAATTAATGATCTTCTCTTACTTACTGGTAATTAATTGGGATTAATTACCAGAAAATCACAAAAAACCCATGTAATGCATGAAAAAAACAAAATTTTTTACATCGAAAAATCAAGTTTTGAGGTCTAAATTCTAAGACTACCCCCATGTGTTTGGTATCAAATTAATGGTTTTTTCCCTGGCAGTCCAGTTATGCAATAAAAAACAGCGGTCCTTCCTTCTGGAAAAAGCTGGAGGTCAGAAGGCATGTTTATGCTAGGAGTGTAATGCTGGCTTATTTCAAGGACCCTGTGACCTTTTAACCCTTGCTGTGTGGCCAGACATGGGGGAAACAGGTTTTTTTCTACGTCATCTGAAAGTACTGGACACACTCTGCAGTATGGTATGCCATTTGCCAATAGAAGTTCAGCCAGTTTAGAGTTTCAAGCCATTTTCCAATGCTGAGTAAAATAAGTACGGTTGCTTTTTCAGCATTTCCGGTGGGGTATATCATCATTTGACAGGGTAAGAAAATGTGTTTCTATTATTCAATATCCTTGATCTTTTAGACATGAATTGTACAAATGTTATGATCTCTTGTGTGAAAATTTTAGTAAGTTTGAGTAATGGGAACTTATTTTACCATTTTTTTTAAAAATGCTGAGTATTTATGAGACCGATCTAATGTCCACTTTCCGCTGCACGAAAGTCATATGAGTGTGTTTTTGAGTAGAAGTGATCTTACTATTAATTTCATTTTTTTTAATTACTCTTTCTCTGAGCCCAGATATTGTAATATACAATGGTCACTTCTTACTGATTTCTAGGTACAGGCCCTACTCAAGAAACTTTTTGACTAGATACATTCATAATCTCCTTTAACAATGCAGATTCCTACACACCTGTGCAATATGGATGGTGCTGAAAAGCTTGCAAATTACAAGAAATTAAAATAGGAGAAACGAGCAGCTCAAAATAAAGCAAATTACCAAAAGAAGAAAGAAGAAAGATTGCAAAAGCAGAGAGCAAGACGTGCAGAGAAAAGGGATGCAGAGAAAAAGCATTCAAGGAAAAGGAGAGGTAGACCATCTAGGGAAGACATCAGGACTGAAGCCAAGAAAGCAAAGAGAAAGGAACGAAATGTTCAATATCGAGCTAAATGTGAGGAACAACGGGCTTCTCAAGAGAAGAGGAGGATGATGAACAAACAGAGAGTGTCTAAGCATAGAGCAAAGCAGAGGGAAGCAAAAGAAAGAGAAAAGGATGTCCAAGTTACAAAAAATAATTCAGGCAACATTAGATGACATCAGAGGAGGTTTTCAAAGCGTGAAAAATGCTCATTCCAAGGATCACAGGGCAGCATACCACGTTGGTGTTCTTCAGTCACATGAAACTGATGACTATGGTTGTGTATATTGCCAAGGAACAAGAGTTTTTAATGGCTTTTTCTATGAGTTGGTTAATGCTATTGACATGATCTATTCTCTCAAGAAAGACAAGAAAGCCACAGTGAATGCACACACTATGCGCTGCGTAGCACCAGAACTTACAAGAAAATCATTCCGTGGGAAAAGCCAATGTAAACTCACTCCAGTGCAGCATATGGACATTTTGTCAGCACTATACTAACTGAATTTTGCAGGAATTTGCAGGTACCAAGTAAGATTCTAGCAATTCATTGCTTAATATGGTATTCTTGCAGTCTGGTGGGTAAATCAGCTTTGATATCAAGTACTTCACATACAATATGCTGTAAGTAGCAAACCCCCTCTTTGATTTTTTTTTTAAAATTCATTTGAATATCTTTTGCAAAATCACAATGTTTGGGCTTAAAACATACATGTAATGTGTATAAGTGTCACACCTAGGATATCAACTCATGGCAATATAAATCTCAAAATGACTCACTGGAGACTGAACCCACAAACTGCATGTTAAGAAATGTGAGAAAAAAAAAAGGCAAAGTTGTTTTATACCATGCGAACAGACATGAATACATAAAGGCCAAACAGTACCTCCTAATTTCATGAAATTCTTTAACAATGACTAACATATATCTGTTATAAATGCCTGAAAGTTTCAACTCTCAACCCTTTTGCAAAATCAAAATATCATAAAATATATGAAAGTGGTTAGATATCTATTCAAAGTAATACCTTAAAAATTGAGTGTGTACTTTGATTAGCTGAAATATGAGAGTAATTAACATGTCATAATGTGTTATGTTGTGTTCTATTGTATTGGTAAATGAAAGTGGTATCTATCAGACATATTCACAAGAAGTTTCAGTAGAAAAATCCAATATCTTTTTTTTAATGATTTTTTTTGTCTATATTGCCATTTTTATGTAATTTGACACCCGGTAAACAGAAATTTTGGATAAAAAATATCATATCTTCTAATGTATCAGTCCTAATTTCATGAAACTTTTAAAAAATGACCAACATATATTTGTTATAAATGCCTGAAAGTTTCAACTCTCAAGTCTTTTGCAAAATTAAAATATCATGAAATATATGAAAGTGGTCAAATATCTGTTCGAAATAATGCCTTGAAAATAGAGGGTCTACTTCAATTAGCTGAAATATAAAATTAATTAAGCTTTCATAATGTGTTATGTTTATATCCTGTTGGTTAATGAAAGGGGAGTCTATAAGGCATATTCACAAGCAATTTAAGTACGAAAAATCATTTTCTCTTTTTTTCATGATTATTTTTCTCTATATTGTCATTTTTATGTAATTTGACACCAGTAATTACGATGCTAATTTATGCAAATTTAAATCAAGATTTTTCATTTTTTTTTCACTTCAAATGAAAATTTGAATATTCCTCTATAACAAACTGCAAAAAAAGCATTTTCAGCAAGTTTTTTCATTTTTCCCCTGTTACACAATTGCATACCCTGATTGTGCTATTGACCATCTACAATCCTCACAAAATTGGAAATACACAGTTTATTAGTGCCATTTCACACTATATTAAGGATAAGTTTCATAGATATGAAAAATGAAAAATAAAAGAAGAAGTTCTGTCAAAATCAGACATAAAATAAAAGAGGCAAATATCACCTGTTTTTTCCAGATAGTAATAACGGTTGCACCAAGACAAAAATGTACATGGGAAGAAGTGTTCCCAGGATGCATTGTTAAAAACAAATCATCAAAAGTTTGTTTTTCATTGGCATTTAAAGGGAAGATAAACCCTAAGAACAATGTGGATTGAATGAAAGCAGCAACACTAGTAGAACGCATCAGTGAAAGTTTGAAGAAAATCGGACAATCGATGGAAAAGTTATGAATTTTTAAAATTTTGGTGTTGGAACCGCTGGATGAGGAGACTACTAGAAGTTATGACGTATGAGTGGACAACAATACAAAGAAAATATAAAGAAAATTCTACAAAAAACCATTTTTCATGAAAATTACAAATTCCGTCATCTTGATACTGACATATGTTAAGGGTGGCAATTATTCCCCCTGCTTTCTGAAAGCGGTTAGTCAAGTGCTCTTTCATAATGCTAGAAAAATGAATTTTTGTTGAATTTCCTTTATATTTTCTTTGCATTGTTGTCCTCTCATACGTCATAACCTCTAGTAGTCTCCTCATCCAGCGGTTCCAACACCAAAAGTTTGAAAATTCATAACTTTTGCATCGATTGTCCGATTGTCCTCAAACTTTCACTGATGTGTTCTACTAATGTTGCTGCTTTCACTCAATCTACATTGCTCTTTGGGTTTACCTTCCCTTTAACCAACAAGAACTCCTTTCCCCCTTGAAGTCACTGTTGCTAGGTTATCTGAAGACTACAAGAGTTTGCCATGACAGACATAACTCATTCCTACCGATTCTATATCCATTTGGTGGAGATTTGGGTATTTCTTTGTTGTTGTTATTATGTGATCAATATTTGTAGAGCTTGGTCAGGTAATGATGTCATCACCTCCTCCATAGAACATGTTTCACTTCCTCCTAGTATCACTGCTCTATGACAACATGTTTTACACTTCTACAACTTTCTTAATTTAGGTTCAAGTTTGATAGATACTTCTACCTTGTTTATTAGTCTAATTTGACTTGGTCTGGATGGGAGTATATGACATAGTATGACAGATCTGGGATATCCTGTAGTTGATGATGAAGCGATGCAGTCATTCCTTAGAACATTGTTGAATGTCCAATTGCAAAATGAATTAAATGCCAATAATGTATAACATACAATGAAACAATTTTCTCCCCTTTAAAATGATAAGTACTATTTACAAATTTGTGATTTCTTGCTTGAAAGAAGTAGAAGACCTGAATATAAGAACGACCCAAGTCCAATTTTTGGCCAAATTCAGTTTGACATGGGAAATTGTAGCTTATGCATGGACTCATCTTGTGTATAAATGATAAATCCTAATTACCCCCGGAAGTGCCTGAAATGAATGAGTTAAATCTTATATGAATGTAAGAATGAAAGACTTGAGTCATTCTTACATTCATATTATAGCGCCCTCTCTCATCCTTCCCTCATCTCTATAGCAGAATATCATGTATATGAATCAAAGAACGACCCAAGTCCACCACACAAAATGGCCTCTCCACAATTAATGTAAATGTTAATTGTCATAATAATATATGTTTTAATTTGTATATAAAATGTTGCCTTCCCATCACAGTTAAATTGAATATTATTGGACAAATAAAAAAGATATGAAGTTTTTTTTTTAGTTTACTCGAAATGGTCTTCCATGGACTTGGGTCGTTCTTGTATTCATATAATTTGTGTTTTGAGAGATGCTACTTTGAAGGACCTCAAATGGAAAAGTGGTTGGCCACCAGAATATCAACACCCCTCCTCCCATGATGCAGGCACAATCCCTAGTAAGTAAACCTATTCCCATATAACTTATCAAACATCATCATCCCCCCCCCCCCCCCAATGATACAGGCATGGTCTCCCAGCACTCACCCACTGGCCGTCGGTAGGGAGTGCATCCTCATCCCTAACACCTCCCCTCCTCCACGTGAGAGTAGCTGATGCCTCTGTGCGAGTGATGGAGCACTGCATGTTGAAGGTGGTTGCCTCAGCGATGGTCTGGTTGTTCTGAGGGTTTAGCGTGGGCTTCACCAGCACCTCTAGTCGGATGGACTTCTCTATGGATGTGTCTGTGGAGTTGATGGCATCGTTGGAGGCAATGCAGGTGTAGACCTCATCATCATCAGGGGTCAGATTGTTGATGGTGAGGTCGCCGGTGTCTGTGAGCCGGTACTTGGTGCCGTCGTCAACGATCTCTCCCATACCACTCTTGAGCCATGTGTAGGTGGGTTCGGGCGTGCCTGAGGCATGGCAGTAGATGGTGATACTGTCTCCCTCAATGCCCTGCTGGTTCTGGGGCTCAGCCGTCCACTCGGGGGGAACTACAAACAAGGTGGAGGAGAAAATAGAAGAAATTCAGGCCACTTCTTATTCCACTACCAGTGATCTGTTTTGAGCTGAGACTTCATGCAAACTGGAAAGGCAACTTCAAACAGAGAAAGCATTCCACATTACAAAACAGATACAGCACCATATAACTACAACCTAATTACCAAAACTCAATAAATCATTCTATTTTTGGTCAAAGGCCACGGAACCTTTCACCATTCTGTTTTTGTTTTGTTTTGTTTGTGTTTACTCTATATACTCTTTTTAATTACAGTAACTTTGAAAGCAGAAAAATTTTATGCTGAAAGACAGAAGGTACTGTGTCTCATACTAAAACCAAAAGATATTAAAACACCATTGTTTTCCAATTTTTGCCACAATCTGATGAGTGTTATACTAAATGAGTGTGTTCTGTTCATTTGGACTTCTTGTCCATACTGAAGGCAGCCGGAACAGAGAACTCCTTACCTTGTACGAGAACCTCAATGGTAGCCTGGTTGGTAGCACCTGTCGCTGTGACTGTTGCCTGGCAACGGTACGAGCCGGTATCCGTGGGGACCACATCCGACACCACAAGGACGGCAACCTCTGCATGCTCCCAGCCAGGTCTCGGTGCCTGTGGTGGGTCGGCCACAGGAATGGTTGACGTTCTGGCCTGGTATCTCGCTGTTAGAAATCACAGAAACAATCAAAGAATTTAGGTGAATTAACAGAAAATTGCAAAATCTCCACTACTTTTTTACATCTAGAACTAGAAGTCATGCTTTGTTTTGGGTTTCTTTGTTTTTTATTGCTGCTGTTTTTAGTTGTATTTCACTAACATATTTTGTTATCATAACATACTACATTTTAACACATGTATGATTAATTCCCATCTGGCAGTGCATTTGATTTTATAAAAAAAAAAATGGAGTGGGAACGGGATAAGTTCTTTAAAGAGCTAGAAAATAGGCTTTGCCATTTAGGGTCTTTCAAAAGCTTGATATTCCCAAATGATACTCTGTGCAAAAAATGGAAATGAAGTACAGAATGTAAAAGTCTATAGCACTCACTATGAAACAATAAAATCAGAATAAGCTGCTATTTCTCATATTTTTGTAAAAAACCATTTATGACTGATATCAACTTTCACTGAAATATCATCATACCTTCAAATATAAACAGAATAAAGTGAAAGAATGTCCAAAGTGTTTGTGGCTCTCAAAATCCACATAAATCTGAGAATTTCTACATCAGACCAAAGAAAATCATTCCAAAAACTGCAAGAAAAACAATTTCCCTTAAGTTTATGTGACTAAGACCACATTTTATGGATCAAAATGTTCTTTCAGATAATACAAAACTTAGGTAAAAACTGACAAGGTTGATCCTTTTCATCTATTTTTTTAGTCCCAACATAAAAAAACAGGTACATGTAAAGGTCATACTTACATCCCTCAGCGGCAGTATTGATGTAGTTACCATTGAAGTACCAGATCACTGCAGGGAAAGGGTTTGCGTTGACGCTGCACTGTACGGTAGATTCCGTATTCACCAATAACCTCTGACTGGACTCAGCAGCCATGTTTGGGAAGGTAGGAGGAACTAGGAGATGGGAAAAGAAGAGAGAGAGAGTCATGCAATACTGGCCTCTTATATAAGTTTTCTGTTTATTTTGCCATCCAATGCTATAACAACTCTAGTAGGCACTCTGTAAAACGAGGAATGTTTGCGTGCATTTTAATTTCGAGAATTTCACAAGAGCCAAGTTTCGTGAAAGTTCTTGTCTATACTACAAGCATTGAATGTTAGAGGCAACTCGCGAAAATTTCATGCCGTGAAAAAGATCGTCGGCTCAAATTCACAAAAATTTCACGCCGCGAAAATATCGTGTTTTACAGTCGGTACTCACATAGTGCACTGAATGCAGCAGGAACAATGGCAGAAACTTGCCTTTATCTTGGATTATTATTACACATTACATAACACCAAGTCTGCCTCATTGTATCCTACCAATTTCTCACCATTACCATCTACATTTGTTGTCTTTTTTTTTTTGGGGGGGGGGGTGGGTAATCATATACATATGAAAAGCAGAATATTATCTCTCAATTGAGGTGAGTAATTCAGACTTATTCACCTGAAAGGGAATCACAGAAGAATAGTTGTATAATTCAACGATGAAGGACCTGTACCTTAACCCACTCAGCACCAATAACATGACATGCTACTAACATTGCATGCATTACAGGTCACCAGTGTGAAAGGAAGTGTTAATCCAAACTTAGCTCTATGTTCTACAAATGATGCAGTATTTGGTACCCTGGGGTACCAAATGAAAATTCGCCATTTTGTTGAATTAATTATTTTTTTTTTTCAGCGCTGTACCCTGGCTTACCAAAAAATGTGTCAAAATATTTTTTAGTATTATTATGCACAAAAATGTTTTCTTATTTGTGATTATGCATCAATTAATGCATGCAAGTGTACCACAGGGTACTTCGAAAAACACCTATATGGTGCTAGTTCATTGCGACGACTTTGCCATATCCGAATTCAGAATCGGCGTGTCTGAATTCGGATACGCATTATAAATAATGGGCATGAGATGGCGCTATACAACACGGTACCCCGGGTTACAACGGTACCCCAGTGTACGGCGTGCCGAATCAAATTTGGTTCACTAAACTCTCCTTCTATTCTTTGACAGACATTGACTATTTATAAGCATTTCGTTGTATCCATGTTCTTCCAGGCATACAACAAATCTCATAAAGCAGCAAAAGTGATTCCTATCTGCTGTCCAATTGGCTGTTGAGTCATGGGTGACATTGATGATAAAATCAGTTGGAACACAGCAAGTGGGGGAATGGCAATAGGGGCTGGAGTAGGGAATGGTAGAGGGAATGAGTGACCCCGAGAGCAAGAACCTACTGGTGACAATGATGGTTCTCCGTAGATAGGCACCGCTGGCATAACAAGTGTAGTTGCCATCCTCCGATAACTCCACGTTGCTAAACTGGAGCATTGTTGCCTTATTGGGTCCACTCATTGTCTGTGTTGTGAACACTCGGCTGTTGGCACCTGCAATCAAAACATGAGAAACGAGGAAAAGTAGAAATTACGCGGTGCGTAATATATGTCCCTGCCGGAAGTAGCATTTTTTAACAAAATGTGCAATATAGGTAAAAAATCAAGATCAAAGGTCAAAGAAGTCAAAGGTCAAAATTCTGTGTAGAAGTTTTGAAGCCCTCACCTAGTGCCATCACATAAAGCAAATGGAATCGAAATTGGGTTAGAAATGGCGAAGGAGTAGCATTTTGTAGCAAAATGCACAATATAGGTCAAAAATCAAGGTCAAAGGTCAAAGAAGTCAAAGGTCAAAATTCTGTGTAAAAGTTTTGAAGCCCTCACCTAGTGCCATCACATAAAGCAAACGGAATCGAAATCGGGTTAGAAATGGCGAAGGAGTAGCATTTTGTAGCAAAATGTACAATATAGGTCAAAGGTCAAGGTCAAAGGTCACAACTGAAATTCTGTGTAGAAGTTTTAAAGCTCCCATGTAGTGCTATCATATAAAGCAAACAGAATCAAAATTGGCTCATAAATGACAGAGAAGTAGCAAATTGAACATTTTGATCACACACGGACGCACACACAGACGGACGCATGGACGGATGGACGGACGGACGGACGCACAGACACACACACGTACGGAGCCCGTTTCATAGTCCCCTGCTCGAACTCGTTCGGCGGGGACAAAAAAACTGTTATCTATTGATAACCTTTGTGGGTGAGTGGAGAAGACCTCACAGCTTTCACTCTTGAGGTTTATGGATCAAGTCCCTTGACACAAGTAACAAATTTTCTAGGCAGGGCATTTTTTCTATCATCGGTGAGAATGATAAGGGTGTTAAGTTGCCTCGAGCACTATGGCTTTAGTGGCAACTTAGTGCACTGTTCATTCACACCCGACATAATAACGATGAAATTGCTATCATTCTATATGTGATTTTTTTACCCTTCTCACTGAAATCAACTTGAACATAATGTAGCTTTGAATTTCTTAACAGAAAAGAAGCACAGAAATGTCACTTCTTATTATGATCATTCTTGAAAGCTGTGGAGTATGAATGCTGCTATAGGTCAGCCCTTACCGGTAGACGATGAAGGCACGACATTGTCGTTCTGATCCCTCCATACTGGATAAGCTGTCACTGACGAATCTGTATCTATGCATGTGTATGTGAAGCTATCCCCCACATTTAGCACCATCTGTGCAAATGTTGGTGTCGTCTGCAAGGCTGCGACTGCATGAATCAAGGAAAGAAGGAAGAGAATAGAGGAGAAAATGGTTAAATTTGGATTTGCCATTGTCAAGCAGGGAAGAAGAATACTCACTGCATAACTGCTCTTTGATGCAACATTTCCAATTTCATAAATAGTCCAGTTAGATCTACCTGGCATAGACGGTTTCATTCTGAAAATATATTTTTGAAACAAGACATTAACTATCATATAGTCACTGTCCATAAGATTCATGGGAGCACCCTTCACCAAAGTGGTAACACAAATTGATGTCATATCCCCACTACAGACAAAATACTTCATATAAGATGGTAGACCTATAAAATACATAAATAATTTTACTGTATTTAGTTACACAGATTGTCATTACAATGTAAGTACTGGTCAAAACGAAGGAAATACACTGTATTTTACAGTACATTGGCCTATGAAATGCGCAGGAATTGATATTGTGATAGATTACCGGAACCAAAACATGCCTGCTGGTTTATATGAAAATTTATACTCAAGAGTCTATACTAAAAAGATATTACTCCACAACACATAATAAAAAAAAAACATACATAGGCAGGAGTGGCAAAAAAAAAAAGTCATCAAAAGTTACCAAATCAAGACTGAGCTATGTTTTATGATTGATTTCTTTACAGTCATTGACAATTTAGGCCTCTAATCATACAAACTTTAAATATAGGAGGAATGAGTTCGGAAAAAAAGAAAGATCAAAATGTTGCAAATAGAGTATCACAGTATCCGCCTACTGTCTTGCAGAAATATAGCACAAATTATATTCTACAAATTATTAGAATTCATTCACATAACGGGCTTTGCAAACCTCCACCATGTCATATTATGATCACACATCCTTCTATTTTACATTATAAATGAATTGACCATGGTGATCATACTGGATTTAATATGGACCTGTATGCACTATACCTCTACGACAAATATTAAAATACAATACAGTATGTGCCCATACGGTGTAGCTCCTTCATGATACACACACTCCACTTATTCCCTATGGGGTGTATGCAGTGGGGTGTTTAACACACACCCATGTATTTCCCCCATGTATACCAACAAACACAACAAAGGCATAATTTGTCACACAACCCTGCACATCCCGTTTGGTGTTTTTTTTTTCCTAATGTAGTCACTGCTATTTTTCTTAATCAGCTGCTATGCTTGTACACTCATATAGTTACACAGATTATTATTCTAGCCTTTGAATTGTACAGATGGCTGATTATGTAATCCATCTCTCCCCACATGCCAACAATCATATTACCCTATTGTGTTGGCTGTGTCAGTTTGTGGAAAGATGGGCAGTATGTTGAAAACACTGTCCAGGATAAATCAATACAGACCTCTACACCATTGGTCTAATCATGGACCTACATTGTAGGCCCATGGTCTAATGAGCTGGGTTTTTCTCTCATCTCTATCTCCCCCACCACCCCCCCCCCTTCCCTCCCTCTCCCTAACTCTTTCCTTTTCTGCCAATGTACACATTGGATGTCTCCTCTCTTCCAAGCTTCAAGGCATTCTGGTATCCATGTATCAATTTCAATAATTGACCCAATGAATTAGGAATTATAGTGACTAGCCCATTGTTGACACACAATGTTCTTGGAATTGTTGTATCATTTGGCTCTTATTGTGCTGTTTTTATTGTTATTGTTCTTCCTTTGTGCTCCCCCCCCCCCCCTCTCTCTCTCTCTCTCTCTCTCTGATGTGAAATGTGGCCTTTACTACAGCTGACTTCTATTTGTCAACTCTGGTTTGAATTCAAATTTGAGGGATGTACGCTCACTCCACACATCTACACACCATATTTCAAATCCTTTGCTGATAAGGGGCTTGCAGCCTTAATTATTTATGCTTTTCAACTCAAATGGAAAAGTTCTTTATACATGTGATCATAAAAGCTGTATAATGTAGAGAAAAACATGCTTTTAATATTTGATGATTATGAATCCTCCACATGCTAAGCTTTGATAGAATACATGATTTCCTTTACTTCATTGTTAGGAAAAAAAACATTGCAAGTAAAGAAACTGTAAAAGTTATCTTGGCTTCCTCCCATTTTGTCTTTTTTTTTATGATTTCTGAATATAATATTTGGTTTACATGATAAAGCCCAACATAATATGTCATAAAATTGTGATCAGTATCATTATTTTGATGAACACACGCAAACGAATCTTTCCTGTAATTCCTTTTGTATCGTCTCTTTGTGATGAATTGTCGGCCACTATTCCACTATTATTCAAATGGATAAAATCACCCACCTTAAAGTATGACATTTGAAGTAGAGCCACAGGAAAGAAAATCTACAATTGAAAAGTGCATCCATGCATGAGAGTTGAATTGAGTGACATTAGTTATGGGCTGCTGTTATCTCATGAAATGTATCGACCATAACCTAACTATACTGAAATTGATATTCTAGAGGTCATTACACTATTTTATCCATTCTTAATACTGACATTGCGTGTATCTCTAAAATGCATCGTGCATCACGCATTATGTTTTGCTGGTACTGGTTACCGTCTTCCCTGCATAAATGGGTGTGAGTTATTCCAAAGACAGTAGGCTAGGGAAGATTTAAAGCACAATCCCTCATACCACCGGTGACCCATGAAATTATTATCTCTGCTACAAGGTACAGTATACAAATTGTAGCTGGGTTCTATAGTCTTATAAGAATTTATGCTTAATTTGGGTTTTGAGTTGGGTTCCCCCCCCCCCCACTTGTTCTCATAAAGTCATTGTTCTAATTAAAAAAAAAAGCAAAACAAATCAAACCAAAGATCAATGTCATGATGATGTATAATTTGGTGTTGTCCTATGTGATGGCCCTGTCAATATTCAATTTACATTGTATCATTTATATTCGCAAAATATATGAAGGGTTTGTTTGCAAAAACCGATAAGTCCATTTTTGAAGATTTTGAAGTACGATCTCTGTCATAAAGTACAAAATAATACCTTTTAAATGATATATTGGTCACTACATATAAAGGTATATTTTTGAAGTTATGGTCAAAAGAAGCATAAATTTTCTTATTATTCTCTTTATTTTTCTTGACATTTAATCGCAAATATCTCCATTTGGCAAATACGGACTTATCGGTTTTTGCAAACAAACTCTTCATATGTTACCCATTTATTCAATTTACAACAATTTGCAACAAATGAATAAGTCAATGTATGTGGAAATGGATAAAGGATACCTGTACAGCAATGTGCTCTATCTCTATTTCTAAGCTGAATATTCTTGCCTGGTCTCACATTTCATATCAATATCACCATTTGTGTGGCTTTTAACACCCTGTCATAAAGGAAGCTATGGGCTGGATATGCAATGCAAAGGATTGGAACCAAAGACTGACAAAGTGAGCACCACCTTTTGCTAACCACTAGACCATGTAAATTACACAGGTGTCTGGTACAATACTCTATGCTGAAAACGATATGAGTCATACCAATACCATTGCAAAACACACAAAAGGAGCTACACATTATGCAAACACTTGTCACGCAAAACTTGCTTCATTACCCAGACGAGATGAAGTTTGTTGAAAAAAAGACTGAATTTCACTCTTTGGAACAATAGGAAAAGTGGGAAGAAGAGAGAGGAAACTTGAAGTTGAACCTAGAGAATCATTTGTCATAGAAATTGATGTAGAAACTCATTCAGAACTATTTTTTGAAAAGTAATGTTCCTGAACTTTACATGTGTATACATCTTTCACTGCAAACCTCAAGAAATAAGTTGACAAGAAAAACACAGTCACAAGAATCTAATTTTACGGTTCAAGATTATCAAACGACTTGATTTACTACAATACACAAAAAGAAAAAAGGAAAGAAAAAGAAATGACTCCAAACATAATGTTCTAGTCCACTTGTAAATACATAATGGGTTTCTACAGTCAAATGAATGTACCTGGTCCAAACATGTGGACATTGATAATTTTCGTCACTGATTAATTCACTATAAACCTCGAGATTAAACAGTTTCATGTGTATAATGATGTATTTGATACTAAGATTGTTGCTGTCTACATTATATATTTTCTCTTTCTAAAGAATTTGATTAGGAGAAGCGCTACTAATGGAGTGTGTTCAATAGCACAGGTCCCCTTCCCTACAATCTTTCTTCCTCCCAGGCGATGTTGGTTAATAAAATGATCGCTACATGTATGTGTTGATGTTTATCATTTTGTGCCTGGGATCATACTCTCAGTAATCTCCAATGACCTTTCCTATGAATTTTTGACCTTTACTATAACATAATGACCTTCAGTGTGCCTACAAGCTGGAACAGTACTAATCCACTTCAGTATTTTAGCAAACATCTCCAGAGTACAGGCCCATTTCAGACTAAAACTTTACTGAATGATTACCCACTGAACTCTTGTTGTGATCAAAGGGGAGAATTATTTTCATTATCAGCAATGAATTCCCCCTCATACTTCCTTGATGAATAAGTCATGAAATTCTCATCACACACACACACACACACACACACACACACACACAAACACACATAAAAATGATGGAATCGAAAATCTAAAACTGAAAATCTAAAACTAAATATTATTGCATGTGAAAGGGACTGAACTTCACCAACAAGAAGCAGCAAAGAAAACAGAAATGTAAAATCAGTCACAGGTACATTACTGTACGAGCTGGAATTTTCGCGTACAGATATTTTCGCGAATTGCTACTTGGAGGACATTTTCGTGTGTTGTTAATTTCGCGGTTGCGAGGGTCTAAGCAAGGAGGTATGAGAGAACCATTCTCATACCTCCTTGGTCTAAGTGAACTTACTTATCTGCACGTTGTTATTTTCGCGGTTCAAAGGTGATTCGCGAAATTCGCGAAAATAAAACCACCGCGAAAATTTCAGCTCACACAGTACTTGTTACATTGTAATTGTATGTGATCTCAACAGTAGGCCCTATACAGTGCAGGCCCTGTGGTCACAGGGAGTGCACCAGCCACTAATAGGGAGTTTTTGATTGGGTGAACGAGAAGGACGTGCCGCCGAGTGCAACCGTTTGTCAAGGCGTCACGTCTGTACGTTGACCCGCTGCTAAAACACATTTCGATTTCGGGCGCCGGCGTCACGTCTCGTGACGTGTGCAGGAGGCAACCTGTGCCTTGCGTACATATATGCGGAATTTTTGACTCGTTTCTGTACTTGTAATATCTATTTTGTCTTTGACTAGATGCGTATCCTGGGAGGAGTTATGTGGATTTTAAAACATGATGCATGGTAAGACTACTAGGTAAATGCACTGCTGCACTAGCTAGGCCAAAAGCACCAAGATCTGTTTGCGTACAGCATTACGTGTAAATGCATGTGTGGGACTACGGTAGGCAGTTGCAAAGTGCGAAACAGTGAAAACGGGCAAATAAAGTAGCTAGGTACCAGAGGCTGTAGTTTGTATGTCAGTGCTGCTGCTGTGATGTATCAAGATCATAAGCTTTCATGTCATTAGAATATAAATATTCTCTCAAAATAAAAAGGAAAACAGGTGAACTGAGCACGGATTTCCCGAGAGTCATCGTGCCCTTTCGCACGATACCCGAGAGGAGTGTGACGTCATAGCAAGGTGGGTTGAGCGCGGCGCAACCGATTTGGGTGGACGGTGATAACTGGGGTTAACTCGTTCGAAATTTGTGCAATGAGCCGAGGGTCGACACTCGCGCATGCACAGTACGAAACTAGAAATGTCGCTATGGCGACTGGTATGCCTCCGCCACAATGCATGATTCTCCTAATAGGTCTAGATAGTACATGTGGACAATGTGTGATTACATTTTCACAAAATTGGTAAAATATTAAAATGACAAGTTTGTCACAAATGTGTTGAATGTTCACCTTGACTCTTGACTCTGACCCATTCATACATTTATGCATTGAGTAATTTTCAAGGTATGGAGAAAAAGTGCAATTTCTGTATTGAATAGTAAATTGTTACCATTTTCATCTGGCCCTTGACCCTAAAATTCCTAAGATAATCACTGTCAGGCAGAACATGCATAAATATGTAGTACGTTTCAAGATAACCTGAGCCACTTCCGAGATATGGAGGAAAAACTTAGTTCAGCACTTTCCCTTGATCTTTGACCTTTTGAACTTCGAGGCAAAAACAAAAGAAAAAAAAAAAACTTTCCAGAGAATCTCTACTAGGTTATACATGCATACACCAAGTGTAAAAAAAAATAATCCTGCTGGCATTGCATAAACATGAGGGAAATAGTAAATTTTTAAGTGTTGCCCTTAACCTTTGACCCCTGATCTTTGACCCCATGAACCCTAACTTCTCTAGATAATCACTGCCAGTCAGTACATGTATATATACTATGTTCCATGAAGATACCTTGAACAATTTCCAAGTTACGGAGAAAAAAGTGAAGTTTTAATATTTTTACTTGACCTTTTGACCTTTGACCTTTGACCTCATGACCCCACACTTTCACCACAGAATCTTAATTGGGTAATACATGTATGCACTAAGTTTCAAGAAAATATCTTCAGGCACTGCATAGATATGGTGGAAATAGTGACATTTTACATATTTGACCTTGACCTTTTGACCTTTGACCTTGAGCATGTGCACCCAAAAGTTGATAGGCACAACTTCACCCCCTAATACACATACATGCCAAGTTTCATTAGGATACCTCAAAAGGTTTTGGTAGTTACCCTGTCCACAAAATTCATTACGGACGGACGGAAGGACGGACGGACAGACGGACGGACAGACGGAAGGACGGACGGACGGACGGACGGACGGACAACCCGAAAACATAATGCCTCCGGCACCACTTCGTGGCGGAGGCATAAAAACTACATCATAACAGGGTGACGCCTGGCTCAACGTGCAAATCGAAAAGTCCCTAATAGCAGCAGGTGGACTGTCATCAGTGATCCAGCAGGAGAGTTTAAGCCTCTCCATACCTGAGGGGGGGGGGGGGGGGGGGGGGGGGGGGGGGGGGCAGACCAGCCTCTTGATATGCCATTGACATTGTACATGGACATGTCACAGGGCTGAACACTGGAAACTAGTTGAGAGTGAGACTCCCATAGGCCAATGCTATAAGTTAGGAGTCAAAATGAGTGAGATCATTAGAAATGCATGCAAATGAAACAAAGTGGTCAGGTACTGTTCAGATACCAAAGACAGGCAATGGGTGCATCCCTTTGAAAGCTATCCAGTCTGGAAGGGGTACATGCACAAACCTTCATAATGTGTTTTTAAGGGATTGTTCAACTTCAGACAACAAAGACAGGCCATGGATGCATCCCTCTGAAAGCTATCAAGTCTAAAAAGGGTACCTATTGAAAACTATGCATACAAGCCTTCATCTTTTGCGTGGGATGATGATTCTAGCAGGACAAGACATCCCGGTCCTGAATCATTCACTTGAGGCCCATATTAATGATTAACACAACAGCTCTGATGACACAACCAAAACACACAAAGCTAACGCACAGAGAGGATTAGTTAGACAATGGTCCCTCATGTGTACGGACAGCCCCTTATCAATACCTTTTCCAGTCTCTATATAGTTTATGCAGTGCACCATGACTACAATTAAGAAGAGGAATAGGACAAGTCTACAGTATTTGCACATTTATTATATTACAGACATCCCCCCCCCCCAAAAAAAAAAAAGAAAGCAAATTTCACTGACTTGTGCACATCAAGAGCAGTATCATATCATGTGATATCTATTCTCCATTGAAATATGAGTAGCGTTCACTTTACTGATAGGCCTACACCATCTAGGACAGTGTATAGGCAATGAACAACACATCACAGATTGCAGGAACCTGGTAAAATAAGGCTGCTGCTTTGTTCAAAACTGATGAAACCACAGAAATATATCCAATGACAATTTGAGCAAATTTGGTCAAGTGTAATATCTTTCACTGTGATGTTAACAGATACACGCAAGCTCTCCTAGCTGCTTACTATAAAAAAAAAAATATGCATATCTACTTCCACTCCATCAAATGTATTACTCTGAAATAGCCAAACTAGTCAAGTATTAAACCTAAACATACAAGTCATGCTATTTCAAACTTCTGAAATTCAACAAAGCTGCATCTTCATGATCAGATTTTCTCAGTTTGCAATAGCAAAGATATGAGGAAATCTTACACAGCAGTGGCATAGGCCTATAAATGGGTACACTTGTATGTCATAAGTTCTTGCACTTCAGAAGCTGTGAATCATGTTAAGTTTGTATGATACACAGGAGATAGCTTTCTCTAAATACGCTTATTCTAATCCTTCAAAGAATCAAGCAAGTTTGTGTCAAATAATTTGCATGGCTTATGGTCTGTTGAAAGATATGAACATACATGCACTATTACAGCTTTGTGAACTACCTTCAGCAGAAACAAGTGTGTGTCTTTTTGGTGTCCATGGACTGCTGTGTACAGCTGTAGGACATCCCTGCTGAGATAATAACTTCTGTAATATTAATCAAATTTTGCTCATATTTGCTCCTTTATATTTGTGCACATTCATCTGAACTGCATTCATAGAATGAACCTTTACATTTGAGAGTATACATTTCAGAGACATATAATCTCCAAAGCCCCGAATGGAAGGATGCTGGCAAAATGTTTTAAATCCTGGCATACATTGTAGTTGCAGAGCCAAAAAATTCATCAGCAGCCATGATGTGCAACGTTTGACACAAAAAGTCTTCAAAACAGTTTGATGAGAGTAACACATGTTTTGCCAAATATTATCCATGTCTGTATAGTTTATTGACATGTTGACTGCAAAACATCCTAAAAACTTGCCCCTAAAACCTTTTCCCACCAATCCCTCTTTCTCCACCCCACCCCACCCCCTCCCTCCCCCACCCTCTCTCTCTCTCTCTCTTTCTTTCTCCCTCTCACATGTTACAAAATTTTTATATCCACTTCTCAAGTTGTCCTGCAGACCCTAATGGAAAACAGACCCCCACTTAACATACCACACATATGTGTCATCAGTGAACCCAGATATCTGCATTGTTGAATTGATGCATCCATCAGATGATCATAGCTAATTCAAACTGTGCAGTCTTTGAAATAAGACTACAAACATGCCAATAAACTTCTAAAAATGGCACCATCTGTAGCAATACATGGTAAAGAATATTAGCCTATTCTCACTTATGACACTAACCTTGACCAGTATTTAAAGTGTTAACATTTAAACATTATCACAAATATATGACATAAAGGACATGAAAAAAATAAAAACATTGGGTTCAGTCCCTAAAACTGAAATGAATGCATAACATCAAGTTGATGACAATAATCACGTGTGGTCATAACTTCTTTATGTTCACACATTTATAGCTTGACATAAACTTTGTTCTATTGATGGCAGTAAATTCAATAAAAAAGACACAAGGGTACTTTAATATCAGATTCTAAACACTGAAACCATAGTGAACAATACTGACAGAGAATTTTTGAGGAGGGTATGCTCTATTTCTGACAGTAAAACTGAGTTACTATATTTCAAATGATATCAGGAATGAAAACTTCAGGGTGGCAGTGAGACTCTTGAATTGAGAATATTTGGAATTTTTGCCCTCTGGTTTCTTCTCAGGAGGAAAAGAGACACAGGATTCACTAGAGATGGTCAGTGAAGTCAGTGGTGCGGTCACTGCGGTCAGCCACTGTGGGAAAGTATGGGATATTTTTGAAATGCTATCATCTGCAAGGGATGATACCAGTATTTTACTTAGCAGAACTTTTCAAGGACACTACCCAGGGTACTGGCGGGCAATCAAAGACCTGGTGGTAATGAATCCGTATAGCACCGGTCCCTGCCTACCGGTCCCTGGCTACCCGTCCATGTCGGAGGAATGGATTGGGGAAGTGATCGTGACAGCTGTCATATCCTATAACCTTCCAGCATCCCCGGCTGATATCTTCATTGACGAGATAAATGCGAAGCTTCCTTCCTACCCGGACAGCCGAGGTGGAACCACTCGCAGCAGTGACTTGGGATTGTTCTTCAAATGTTGACATAAAAGTGGCTAAACAGACCAGATGTGGGGCATTCTGCTGAAAATGTCACTAAGAACATCAGCAACTGAACAATGTGTTTCCACAGGACAGGACCAACAAAACAAAATAACATAAAATAAAAGCGTGTGATTATTCTGGCATGGATTGAGCGTAAAGCTTCCTCACAGTAGCAGTTTTATCCTATGGGAAAGGATATCAAAAGGCTAATGAGGTCAATTCTGGGACAAATCAGGTTGATCTACGCAAATTTGAAACAAATGTAAACACACACCAGCAGCTGAGCATATGGAAATAATGTCTGTCGCTTGACTTAATGATAGCCTGCTATACAATGTAAATACATGTCAATATTCTTTGTGAATGGGCTTTGATAAGAGTTCCTTGTTTACAGATAAAATGCAGATAAAGTACTCAATATTATATGCAAACTTATTAATAAAGTTACAGAGGACTTCTTGAATACATTGTAATTGCACTCCAGTCATCGTATAGCAGCATAACGTTTGGAGGTCGTGCTAATGAACCAAGCTTGATATTGGCTAAAATTTGAAATTGGGTCTCCATCATTTTGAATCAGCTATAGGTTAATAATTATTCTTATCCAGTGTTTATGCTTGATCAATGCATAATGAAGATGGGTGCATCATACCAATAGGTTTTTTTAACCAAATTGAGATTGGCAATTAAACAAACAAATGCTGCTGACAGCTTGTCTGCAAGAAAAGCAAAGTCATGTTGTCACCAATAATACCAGCAGCAGAAAAATAAATGCTAATTACACATGTTGTATTTCATAGCCTGTGACTAACTGGCATACTGACTCAATGTATACAGATGAATGTCCAGTAACGGCAGTCAAATAAATCTCTTTGTGACTTTTTTTTTTTTGGCTATGTTGCTTCTTTAGTTTCTCCTCACACAATCGATATTTTTCTAGTTGAAAGCTTCATATTGTTTTCATCCCCACAGCTGAGACTAAAGCTCATTTCTCTTCAAGCCAATGTTTTCCACATCTCTAAGAAGATTGTTCTTTAGCTAGGCTTTTCTTCAAAATCAGCAGGGCTTGGCTGTGGCCCAATGACAGGAAAATCTAGGTCAAAGACGAGTGTAGAAAGTGACGTATGAACATTGTTTTCATACACTGGCTGCTCACAAAAGTGGATGGACATCATCATCGGATACCGCTATCATTCATCGCCATGACAACTACATATCATTAGACATAGGGACCTAATTGGTATTTCACAGCCAAAGTTGTCATGAGAGAGCTATAATACATTCATCAATCTCATATAGGCCTAACACTATTTAAAATACCAAACAACCTTCGGCAATTCTCCTAAAACAAACCGTGAAAAGCATCCATGGACTGACTACTGGTAATATGACAGTTACACCACAGCAAACACAACCACCATGATCAAGTTTCCTTCTAGATACCAGCAACTCTAAGGTAAATAGACAATCAATCAGTCACATAACTCAAGTACAGAACTGAAATTGTCTTCTCCCTATAAGCATCCCCCAACCACCCCCCCAACCCCCAGTTTCCAAAGCTCACAAGAATGCCAAAATGTCAAAGCATCACAGATTACAATATGTTAAGGCATTAGGTCAGAATACGGTACATAGTTCTGGTCTGAAAATGTTCTATTTCTCTTTGTCTCCCTTGAAGCACACAACTGTTGGTATAACCAGAGCGGAAATTTGTTGGGGGTGGAAGGCTGGATGACAATTTCAGGACAAAAGGAGAGAGATGGGTACTAGAGGTACTGGAGTCTTTGGAAGAGTTCTAGTGTAGGGCTCATATAAATTTGGAGGGAGAGGTGGTAACTGCAGAGAAAAGACCAATGGATGCAGAAGATGGGGTAAGATGGGATTGGGTGGGGCAGGCAAGGGGCAATAATGGTAGCAGGGGTAGTGGGGGTAAGAGGAGGGGTTGGAAGGAGGGGGGGCTACAATTGCAGAATAGCTGGTTTATGTGAAGGGGAAGGGGTTGAAAGGAAGTGGCAAAGGGATGAAGAAGATGTTGTCATGGCGATGCCAAGACCATTGACTACAACGTGTATACCAAGAATGCATCAGTCTCTGGAAGAGAAATAGAGTGATACATCTTGTGATGGAGACAGGTGAATGTGATGCAAGGGATGGCACATTACACCACGCACATTGCGCATTCAAGGCATCCCCCCTGATTAGTCCTAATGGCTGTGGCACATTGCTGATTGCTGTCCAAGGATCATTAGCATTCCACCAAGATGTTTGTTCCTGGTCGCCATTCACATTCACTCTCTCCGTCTCTAACAAACCAGCACTTGTCCACCAGTTCACATCGTCTACCATAAAGCTGACAGGGCAGTAACAAAACTACCACTCACAAAATCTCTCTTTCTGTCTATTTCATGTGAAACACTTCATATGAAGTTTTCTCAAATTCTATGAAAGAAATTACCAGGATATACATGTACATTCCCTACCAAAGGAAAATTAGAAAGTACAGAGCAGAGATGTGTACTTTTGAAATCCACAGACTAGAGTTTGATACAAGAGAAGCTAATTTATGACAAATAATTGAAAGAGCAACAGATTAATGACTTTCTTACAAGATATGATACACATGATTGCACAGCACCTTCACATGTAGGCCTACAAGACATCACATGAAGAATGTCAAGGTGTTTTTTTTTTTCGTTGAATGAATAATTCCAAGAACTTCTCAGGACATTAGACCAGAAGTTTCATTTACTTTGATAAACAGGTATCTCAACTATTGAAAGGTAAAGAGCTCCTGAGCGAAGAATAGGACTACATACATGTATTTCTTCTTACATTAAATACAGGCAAGTGCCTAATCAGTTTACTTGCCACACTGAGAATTCTTGTTTTTATTGTCAAGAAGGCAAGGAAATGTTTCCAGCTTCCTTGCTTTGCACTTGTATTGTCCAGTGTGAGGGTTTCTAATACTATGCCAAGTGTGTTCACATGAATGTGTGAACAGATTGTCGGCTGAATGCACAGAATTTGGCGATGCAGATCAAGGGGACATTTCAATTAGACCCTTTGCCTGCTTGATGGCAATTCCCTGCCCTTTGATACGTCTCCCAGTCCTCTCTCTGATCTCACTACCACCTTAGTGTGTAGCCTTCATCACAGGTCTTCTCTCCCTGAAGTAATTGCAAGTGAATTAAAGGCATAATTTACCATTTGCAGATGAAAGTAATAGTGCTATGAAATAGTTCTAATATGTGAGTTAGGGATAGAAACAACCACTGTCAAAATTTGAATCCGTATAATCGATGTTAAGTGTTGTTAAATACACAAAATGTGAACAATAGTTATAATAAAAAAAAATTCCAGACTAAACCGTATACAGTTACGGTTTATTGAGAAAAACCCTAATATCTCCTTATATTTTAGGTTTTATTGCAAATATTTCATATGGTAGGATGTTTTATGATACAACAGACCTACACATATGCATCAAATATGATATCTTGAAAATTTTTGAAATCACTGCTCCCAAAGGTAAACTGGACCTTTAAGTTTGGGTCATCAAGCCACCAGTGAAGAGGTGGGGGCCCAAGCAAGATGACCTTTGGGATACCAATCAAAATTTATTGACTTATGCCTTACAAATACCAAAATTTGTTTCCCTATTTTGGAAGCAAAAATCCAAGCTAGAAAGCAAAGCTCTGCTGGAAGTTGATTATAAAGGCATAATATGCCACTGCTGGCAAACGGGCAAATGTAGTAATTCCACTCGTCAAAGTGATTACTGGTACCTACAATAAGTGACCAACTGCAACTGGACAGAAAAGCTTTTTCCCCCAGCTCTTGGGTAATTTAATCATATTCTGAAGGTCCCTTGCACTGATGTCCTCAGCTTTGGCTGTTTGGTTTTACTAGCAAATGTTGGGGTTAGTCACAACAGTGTGAGGGCCTCAAAAAAAAAAAAAAAAAAAAGGCTACATGTATCCTTTACTGAATCAGGTGAGTCTCTTCAAACTGGTCACATGACTGGGACAATACCTGACAGAAGATTACAACAAGCACTTTGGCAGAACCAGTATTCTTTTTTATTACATCCCCATACATGTACCTGTATTCTGCGTCATTCACTGTCATTAGGTATTTCATTCGCACGCAGGTATATCTTGGATGCATACACCTTTGCACATCAAACAGCAACATTCCCTACTTTCATAAACTCGACAAAGTCTAAAAATCCTCTACCATTCTCTTCAACTTGCCTTCTTTCAATGTTCATTCCCTCATGGGACAGATAGAAGATTTAAAAAAAAAAAATTATATGAATTTCTGCTTCTACATGAGTTTCTTGTCAATGAACAATTCAAATTCATCTGTGAATAAAGACAGGTTACTTCCTTTTTTATTAATAGGCATCCTTAAATTGTACCAAAAATAAACAATACTGCTGACTTAGTCATTGTGTAGTTGGAAATGACCAGATTATAAAAACTTCGGCTGAAATTGCCAATTTGAGGTAGGCAATGTTTATTGTAAGTTATCAGCTTTTTAACTATACTGATGCATGACATTTTAATTTCTTGTTAGATAAAAACATGGCGAGATTGAATAAAATACCATCTCACAATCACTTACAGTCACAATCACATTCAGGCACTGCATTAGAATGTTTCCAGTATGAAAAATCTGAGCTATTTGGCTCTACGTGATATCTGACTCCCTTTTGATACACGTGTATATTGTGTATCTGAATATCAAACAGAGGTTGGATATGAATGCTATGTTAGTTGCTTGTAAATGGTTCTGGAAAGTGAAAACCTGCAAATGAATATATTTCATTGTACCCATGCCAGGATATACCCAATATATTACGCAATGTTTCCTAAAGGCAATAATAAATAAACCATACTCAAGAAACGGTCTTATCTGGTGAAATTTGTTGCATCATTATCTTCATGATTTCAAAAAAAAAAAAACCACTTTCAAATCTTTTTATGCCAAGAGATTATTTTCATAGCTGTGATCATCATCATGCCTTTCATTCAGCAAAGTTAGAATATTACTGAAAGTGAGCCTCCTTAGCATTATAGGCCTACATTGTACAGGGTTTTTAGAGGTGAGTCAAACATGAGAGTCAAAAAAGCATCACCAAAGAATGATATATGACAAATATGCTACTTTGCATGTGACAAAAAACAAAACTGTGCAGTAATAAATCACAGTAATCAGGACATCATGTCACAAAAACCAAAACAATAAAAAAGCTAGTAGATACTAGTGGAGAAAGTTTCTTGCTGGTTCATGCTGACCCACCCACTAAATCAAAGAATTGCAAAGTTTCTGTTGTGTGTGTGGTTTTTTGTTTTTTCCATTTACATCCCACACCTGTCTTAGAATTCTACGTGCCCCTAACATAATGAACAGTGCACAAGCTCTCACCGCATTGAAAAAAGAAATACTACTGAACAACTAGGGCAATTGAAGAAGATCATTTCAAAGGTGACTGAGCTTCCAGTTATTCATCTGATTTGTTGTTGTTTTAAATCCACAATTTGCTAATGTGACTGGGCTGACGTGACATTTTGTTCACCTCAACATGATTAGGAATCACAGAGGACAACCCTCTCTTGTCACCAAGGCAAAAAAAAACTATTTTCTAAGATTAATGCCACAAGGACGTTCTGAATAATTGCTCCCTTTTCCTCACTAGCGGTGTTATTCCAATTACTCTAGAGACTGGATTGGTTTCTGCCATAGCCCGTAAACAGAGCTTTGTGTACGTTTCAATGGCATCATCACATTATCGTCAAATGTGAACATGGCTAACATACTGGACAGGGGTGGAGGGTGTGGCCTGTGGGGGTAATGACTCTACCACTGTAAATCTGTGAAAACAAGGCTTGTCAAGTCTGGTGGTAGCCAACCAAATATGGTGGTGATACGGATATTGGCAAATTGGACTGTAGGGTATGGTTCCCTTGCTTGAGAGCATCAACCAAGGTCACTGTTGAGTAAAAAAAAACTTTGTTGTGTGCTGCCTGATTGATAGGGAAGCATTTGTCAGGAATATCTGCCAATTTATCACTATCTTTTCCTTTCTCTACCATTCTCAACCTGTGATATGTTGGCTAAACTTTGCAGAATCTGGTTGTGAAACCAGGAAAGGAATGTTGGTAAGATACTCTTATCAATATCATGTACTAGATTTATAAATATAATGTAGGGGGCCTATGCCTGTTTTAAAAAGAGATCAATATGCTATCAATGTTATCTTTTTTTAAACAACTTACTCTTAGAAACCCCTGTTACACATAAACAGAAAAAAATAACAACAGGGGCATTGTCAACTTTGAAATAGATAGTACTTCTGCCCCCAACTGACAAAAAAAAAAGAACTTGCGTCATTCATTGATAGACAGCAGCAACAATCTTACTTGGATGAATATAGTACTCCTTAGTCTCACTACAAAACTAAAAATACCATGCAAAACTGATTTCCTACAACAAAATTTTCAATTCCATACTTGAACTAGATCCTTGATTTCAATGTTCCCATAGGTAAAAGGTCACTGAGCCACAATGAAATCTCTGATGTGAGAAAAAAAAATCAATAGCTCATGGAAGACCTCCAGGGGTGGGAGGGCTACTACCATTCATACATCATAATCAAGGTCGCACAAATCAATGAAGGGGTACCTGGGTGTTACTATACCCTAAGGCTAAGAGTTATACATGAGTACCAGTCAAGGAAGCATTTGTATTCCATTGTCAGGGAATAAAGATGTCCATAGTTTAGTTTTGTGTTGTTCCCCCATAGTATCTCCTGCAAAATCTTAGCTAGAGAATTGGCATCTTTGATAATTTAAAGTGGAAACATACATTGCTGTCATCCACACTTTCAAAATATAGGCCCTACATGTATCTGCCACTTGGACTGCCAGCAGCATTGTTAAAGTTGCACTTCTTATTTTATAATACTGTACATGTACAAATGTAGTCTGTAAATTATATGTATGAACAGTCACATTTTTACCAATGGTCCCTAGTGTACAAACCAGAATCTTACTCTTTATTTACTAGTCAGATCTAATATCCCTCTACAAAACTCTCTAAAGTAGGGCCTATATCACACAATAAACCTTGGCTAAGGATAACACATCTCTTTCTTTAAATATTAGTGAATAAAACTAAATAACATCAAAATAAAACAACAAAATAATATGTGAACACTATAATTGTTTTGCAGCCACATATCTCATGTAATTGTGATTTCACAGCAAACACACACAACTTGTATCAAAAGCAGGGCCTGGCAGTAGCAGTGGCCCAATGGCCCGGGCCCGCTAAAAACTGATGTACAACCAGTACGGCCACCAAACCTCCAAAAGGGCTAACTTCTGGTGGCCTGATTGGGAAAAAAAAAAATCTGATTTAAAAATGTTAAAGGCCCAAATGGGGCCACCAGACAAAAACGGCTAGTGCTTAGCCCCACAAAAGGGCAGGCAACAGCACAGAATTTAGAGATTTTCACATAGAATGACTGGGGGCAGTGTAGGCGTCCTATGGAGGGTTAATAATACATAATGATGTCTAATTGAGCTAACTTTTATCCCCCAAAACATCCTGGCAACAAGACTAGTAGTCTAGGACCTTGGACTGCATCTGACTATCATCCTTGTCAGACCCTGTCTGTCTGGTTTGGGTGTATACACGCCTATCAGGAGGTGCATTCACATTGATGACAAAATTCATTACAGTGCTTTAATACTGCAGGATTATACACGTGGTTAGTACTTATGCCAGAAATACTGTGGTGTTTCATGAAAGAGAAAGGTAAGAAACAGAATGGTACCAAGTAAACTGCTTTGGTATTCCACCAATGAGAATGGTGGTGACAAACTATTGTACTGTCATATCTAATACCACAGTTATATTATTAAAGGCATTATTTACCATTTGCAGATGAAACAAAAACCTAGGTTTAGTGCTTCAAAATAGTTTTCAATATTGAGTTAGGGATAAAAATAACCAGTTTAAAAAAGATAATCAGTATAATCAATGTTCAGTATTATTAAACGTACACAAAATGTAAACAACAGAATAAGCGTTTTCAGACTAAACCATACACAGTTATGATCTAATGAGAAAAATACATTGATATCTCCTTATATTTTAGGCTTTGTTGCAAAAATTTTACATGGTAGCATGTTTTGTGATACAACAAAACTATGCATTATATGCATCAAATATGATACATGTATCTTGAACATTTATTAAATCACTGTACCCTAAAGTAAACAAGCACCTTTAAACCCTAAAACATTTAGAGGAGGTGTCCAGCTCATTCAAGCATGGTTTGCGTGCATATGTACAGGCATAACCATTCATATAAAACTTTGAGCATTTCATGCTCAATGAACAAGAAAGAAATTATAAAACATCAGAAGATCAGTTGTATGTATGAAATGGCCCTGGTAATTTTAGAACATGGAGCTCCATGTTTAGATGTTGGTGAGGAGACTTGAATTTTTCAGAAATAAAACAACCAGGAAGTGCATATAGCCCCTTCCAGCAACACATTTCAACGATGTGATTTAAAATTAATGCTTTCTCAGTATGAAATTCCTAACATACACTACCATCAAATCGGTGGAAGAGATGATAGAGTGGAGGGGTGGAGATTCTCGGTCCCCAAAGGGAAGGGGATGGAAAGGTGTGATTTTTATAATGATTTTACTCATGTCAACTGCCATAGCGCACAGGTTTTCTGATAGCAAAAAGCGCAAACGCAGAAATGTTTATGAGCATTTCAATTTTGATAAATTTGCAAGAGCCAAGATTTGTGAAATTACAATGCACATTAAAGTTCTTCAACACTATAACTGTATGTATTGAATGCTATTGGCAATTAGCAAATATTCAATGCCACAAAAAAGACTGTCTGCTCCAATTAGCGAAAAATGTTGTGCTGCAAAAATATCTTGCTTTTCTACAGTAGTGTATAACATGCTGGAGTGAAGGGGTGGGGAATTTTGAAAAGAGGTGGGATTATTGGCTCAAAGAGGGGGGGGGGGGGGGAGAGAAGTCCAGGGAGGAATTTTATGAAGCAATTTGTCTGACAAAGTTGTTAGACAAATGTACTCTCAGCCAATCAGATGCAAGGATTGCAGTAGCTTGTAACCGTTTGTCAGAAAAATATCCGACCAAAACGCTTCATGAAATGCCCCCTGGTGTCTTATTCATGTGGGTAGAGACAGCAGGAGTGGAAGGGAGGGTGATGTGAAGAGATGATTGGGGGGGGGGGGGGGAGCCAGGGAGGTACAGGTGATTATCTACAAATATGATAGACAAGGTTTATGCAAGGCTGTCAGCCATCACAGCTATTACTTTTTCCTGGCAGCACCATATCATATCATAGCATGGTACACATAGAGATCTCTGGGCAGAAATGCACCCTGATGTAGGCATACATTAAATGGGAAACTTGATCCTTCAACTAGAGATAAAGTGACTGATCACCTGACATGAATTATGTACACATTTCAAATTCAGCATCCAGGTTAATTTAGGCCACACAGACAGGCTCATGCATGGTAGAAGAGATCAGAAATTTGTGTTCTGGAAGATAATAGTGCAGAAAGTTATGGCCCATTGTAGTAGTCACTGTTCCCATCTTATCTGTCAGACAAGTAACTTCCCACCTTAAATCAATGAAATTTGCTACCTGTGATGTTCAATGAAACTTTGGCCCAATGGTCTGAATTCTTTGTGTACAGTCATAGTGTTATGAATGGCATGGAGTATAATGAAATAAAATGGATTCACACTAGTACTGGTCCAAACAATCCAAACAGGCACATTTGTTATGATTTCACATCCAATGATATTTCTTCTTCTTCTGAAAGTGTAGATAGGCCATATACTTAAGTTAAGACTTGAAAACTAAAAAAAAAAAAAAGATTATTCATGTGGAGGGGGAAGATGTGCTGTGACAGGTTGTATAAAATGACATAGAGACGGACATATAGTCAAATCTGTTACTTGACAATTAATTGTTATGCATCCACTGAAGTTATATACTTGCCTCATATCCTCTTCTGCTATTGTTTCTTTTTTGTGTGCAAAAGACCATTATTTTCCTACATTTCTGGAAAGGTATAGTGAATGTTTTCTGACTATGCCTTTAAAAAGAAATAAAAAAAATGTACAAAGTATGTTTTGCATCACTGGTGAAATAATGATGAATGACTTACCTGTGAGGATCAGCATCCAGTGGTTGGCATGGCAACATAATAGAGATGGGAAGAGAAAAGAAAGTGGATACTTTGATTAGTGTAAGTCAAAATGAAATCTACAGAAACCCACATTCAACCTTAGCAGAATTAAGCAAACAAAATATCAATGAAATGCTTCATAGCTCATTGCTACATTACAATGTGTACCACAATACTGAGATCCCCACAAGATTTCATCTTTGTTGGGTTCAAATTCAGTCAGGGCTTTCTGGCACGATAGGAACTTCTTCAGAAACAATAACAAAGAGAAAAAGAAGAAGAAATAGATTGTTGATATTGCATGGAATTGGGACCATGATAGAAGCATGAAATGTTTTCTTAGTTTATTCCTCATCCTATTCCTTGCCATGTTTTCATTATTACATCCCAGCATATCACAGAAATCATTCTAACAACTGCCAGTATACAGCTAAAATACATGTGATCATGGTTGTTTGTTTTTGTCAATGGAATCTTTTAAGGTCAGCTGACACTTTGGGTGAGCTGACATTCATTAAACATTGTGATCTGTATCCCTACTTGTAAGTGTCCAAAAAACACGTATCCTCAAAGATAAAAGGAATCTAGAGGAAGAAAAAAAAAAGGAAACAGGATGGCAGAATACTAAATTAATGTCAAACTGGACATAACATCGCTGAGGAAAAAATGCATGGGAAAGAGAAATAGAAGGAGCATACATGTCATAGCATAAAGTTTGGAAAGACTGGATAGCTAAAATAGAAGGAAAAAATGCATATGACATTTCTGTCAACGGCTTTGAGGAGTATCATCCTACAAGCCCAGGCCAGGGACTGAAAGACTGAAAGGTTCATTTCACTACATCTCAAGCAGCGGGGCTCTGTTTTCTGTAAACAAAAGAGTGAGATCCTACCAAAACATCTGAGTAAAATGGAGATGGGTAAGCAGCATGAGACAATCACCTCAGGGCAGTCCAAACTCAATCTCACCAAGACTGCCATCTCTATCTTTTTACTTAAAGGGGAAGTTTCCCCAAACATACATCTGGATCCAGGAACTGCAGACTTAGGTAGGGGATACCTTTAACAGACCTCCCAAAATGCAGCAAAACATTAAATATGAACCTCAGGGGACTTGTTTAGGCCACTGCTGAGAAATATGGAAGTCAACAGTTATCTACAATTTGAATAATGCACAAAACTCAATACTCAGTAGTTCTGTGTGTCAGCCACATTTAAGCCTTTTTGTTGCAGTCTTCTGTATTTTTTATCTATAAACACAAATCTAAAAGTATAAGAGCTGATGTAAAACATATAGAGTGTGTGGCAAGAATGTATATAGAAATGTTTGTAAGTTTTGATGAACTTTCTTCACAAAATATACATGATGGACACACATGCAGTGCGTGGGTCTGCAAAGGTAGCCTAATAATGTACTGGAATTTACAGTGAGCCCCGGAAAAAAATTCAATTCAAAATCTAACGGTCTATAAAAATGTACTAAATGTTACCTTTCACTTTCAATATTTTATGGGAGTTTCTAAAATGATACTCTCTTCAACATAGCACCGTATTTATACAACTCTTCATTGCATGCAAATGGGAATCCCTACCTTTAAGATTGGTGAGTTAAATACAACAATTTGTTCAAAACTGCAGAATTGTTGAACCTGTGGTTTCAGGCACTTCACTCTATTGTATATGATTCCTAAAACAATCTGGCATGTCGCAACAGTATTAAAAGAAATGAACAAAGAAATAAAAAGAATTTTTTAATGTGCATTTTCTTGAAAAAAAATACAAGGTAAGACTTGTAGAGGTTTAATGTATGATATAACAACAGGTGAACTTTTGAATGGTAACTTGTCACAACAGACATAAAATGAAAGTCAAAAATACAGGACTATTTCCTAAGGTGATATTTTGGGAAGTGACTGTCAGATCTCATTGAAATATTGTATCTTTTGGGTTACAGTTTTTTTTTTTACATTCCAAGTGAAGAAGACACATCTTAGTATTTTTCAGGACTGGCAGATGTATAGGTCTAAGAATATGTTTTTTGTTTTGTTTATGTTGTTTTCACCCCTGCATATGCCCAGGCACTGAACGTAACTTGGCAAGCGTTTTTATCAGCATTTAGTAATTCATCCAAACTTTACATAATGGTAAAGTTAGTACATGTAATCACTTTCCAGTGTACCAATGTGCCTCATTCACACAGGAAGGTCACGGTGACAATAGGGTTTAAGGTCATTGACAGACATCTACACAAAGAAAGCAGAGTCAGAAGGGGTAAGAAAACAAAATGCAAATGAAATTTGTAAAATGCCACAACATAATGCCTTCACTTCTTTGGAATCACTATCTCTAAATTTGTGTCATTATCACACAGTGCAAATGGCCTGGAAAAGAGATCGAAATGACCACAGAAACAATGTATATTATAGAATGGGTAGCGAGAATCCTGCAATCTCATTGGTCAAGAGCTATGTGTTGATTTTGTACTGGCTGCACGCTGAGTCACAGTGGTAAACATGTTACCGCGCACGTGTAGCAAGAGTATGTGCACTTCAAACAAAGGTTTGTGCACTAAAAAAGCGTTCACGTACTCAGTACGAGACGCCTACTGGCTAAAACAATCATGCATCAGTTTTTACTGGATGCATGGTTCTGAAGAAAAGCCATGTGCCCAGTAAAAAACTGATGCATGGTTTTCGGGCTCTCGTCTACGGCAAGCCAAAAGGAAATGCATCAAGTAAATTGTCATTGGGTAACACGATAGTAAAATGGGTTTTTGGCAAGAAAATTACCCATTCTATAACACAGATGACACACATCAGTCAGAATATAGTGTGCATGCGGTAACTATGGAATTTAGCCTAAACCCACTCGGCTTCGCCTCGGGGGTTAAGCATTCCATAGTTACCTTATGCACACAATTCCGACTGATGCACTCGGACCTGTGCGTCATTTGTATACTGGCCAACAAACTATCTACTGCTTAATAAAGGAAGCATTATAAGGAATTCTTCAACTTCCCTGTTTCTTTTCTGACCCCCCCCCCCACCCATCCTCAAGTATGGGAAGGAAAAGAACTAAATATCAGAAACACTGTTTTCATTCTATGCCCAGTGCTATACAAGTAGCTATAAGCAGCAGGGCTTGACATTTTAGCATTACAAACTCCATTTGCCAAGAGCAAGTAAACTATATTGGGTATTAGTTAAGATGTGACGTTCCTGAAAGTTAGCCAACATATCCAGTGCACTTGCCCAAATAGAAAAGGAAAGTTTTGTTTTGAATATGAAAATAAGAATCTGATCCTCAAGTGAATTGAAACATTGGCGCTGTTTTAGGGGCAAGTACTTTTTTTAGGGCAAGCAATAATATGAAAACTGATGGACAAGTAAAGGAAAAGGATAATGTCAGACCCTGAATATGTAAGTATGAAGTAAAGTGGCTTGGTTTTGTGCCAAATGCATTCTTCACAGACAGAACAACAACACCCTGGGGCAAGGATCATCCAAGGAAAATCTGCAACTGTACCAAAAGATAGGACACCAGACTAAATGTTGACATTCCTGGCAGGTAGATTACTAGCCATTCTCTGGGTCATATCATCACCAGAATAACAGATCTCAGAAAGGACAAAAAAAAAATCAGTTGCACTGTCTGTGAGAGTACGACCATACAAACTGTCACTTGAGGTCCTATACTTTTCCCAGTTCAGTGGCGAATGGGGGGGGGGGGGGGGGGTCTAATCTTTATTTTTGGTTAAAGAACTGAAATAAAAAGAAAAAATGGGGGGTGCATTCGCCCCCTTTAATTTTGCAAAGGTGCCTCCCCTTTATGGAATTCTTGGATCTATCCAGACCTGTAGTTGTCATCACAGTATCCCTAACAACAGAGACACATTGCCATACATTAGCATACAAATGGATAAGGAAGACAAAAAGGAAATCATTCATCAAATAACAAATGATTTGTTTTATAACATGTCAGCACATTATCCTGCCTCTCATGCTCAATGTCTCCCTTTTTTTTTTTGGGGGGGGGGGGAGGGAGGAGGATGCTTTCGAATTTACAGAGTACATGGTTTGTGGTAGGCCCTATACTCACTTTGCAAAAGGTGTTGGCAATTTTCATTTTCCACCAGCATCAAGACAGTTTTCTTCAAAAGTTTATCTTTAACAGCCACCAACTGTGCTGAAATCGTAGTCTCTCCTGCCCTCTCCAATATTTGAAGGGTGACCACAAAGCGATTCAAAGAACCCAAGTAATCTAAGTAAACAGACTACAATGGTTGTATCAATCCATGCACAAAACTATGATCAGCCAAAATGGACGCAAGTCAATTATGACTATCATCGTCATGGGAAGTATTTCTTGTGGAAATGAAAGCGTAAAAAGTGTGACGGGCTCCTGTGGGCAGACATGGCTTGATGCTTGATCACAGATGTGTCATCATCTCATTAACATTTCACACATTCTTGGATAAGTTTTTATTTCTTATTCAAAGGCAAAATGTGTATTTCTATTTGAAGTGGGAGAATATAAACACAACCTTTGTGAGAGAGAAGTTGAAATGGAGACACATCTTCAGAAGGGAAACAAAAGGTGGAGAAGGAAAAGATAGATGAGACGAGCTTCGCAATTATCGGAGGAGAGAAACCATATCACTAGCCTGAAAGTTCAATAAATCACTGCAGCGCATGACTGCAAGAGTGGATTCTGACACGATATCTCCACTCGAGACGAGACCCCGATGCTCCCATCACGAAAGATAATGTTTGACGTCAACGGCAGCAAATTGTCGCGGCAGAGAAAACACTGGCAATGTCACTTAGGCAAGCTCCTCATCATGAGCAATGCACGTTTAGAGATCTCCTTCTTCAATCCGGTTGGCAGATGATGGGACCATGCTAGGGGATAACTTGTCCTGGCTCAAAAGGACGTCCCGTGAAAACATCCCCCTAACATCCCATCTCCCCCCCCCCCCCCCACCCCTTTTCTAGCAGCTCGTAATTGGATTTATGCCACAAAATTTCATGGATGCACATAACTATCAGAGCGCGTAAACATTTACAATCATGTACTCCTTTGCCTTTACCTCCATCTGGATCCAGGTATCATTGAAGTTGGAAAGGAATCATAAAAGGGCAAGGCATCCAGACCAGACCCTTCCCTTCCCTTCCTCAAACACAAGCCATCAGGTCTGAGTACATGGGACAGACGAATCATATTGAATGCTGCTTCATGCTGCATATCATTATATCCAAAACAGTGCAGGGTATTATGACTTATAAAGCCAGCTTTTCATGGGCAACCATATTATGCATCATCAGGGAAGTTAAACAAAATTAATCAAAATAAAAGCTTAATAAGTTGAATAAATGTACTCCCTTTACAAATGTAAATCATGTCGGCAGTTAAAGCATCTCATTGTTATGTGGGTGAAAAACGATGTGTAAATAATACTGTGATGGAATGGAAGGTAACAAAGAGAGTTTCATTTGCCTGTTGTTGTTTTTTCCTCACTGCAAACTCTTAACTCTGGCACATCACTTTTTTTTTTTTAATCTGAGACAACTCTGAGTACAAAGTACTCTGCACAGCTTTAATCTGTGCCTGATAATACCTGCAACTGTTATTTAACAGACAATGTTCAGAAAATCGCCCAGTTGTCCTATTCATGTCTTTGGTAAAGGTGCATCTCCACATCTCAATATTAATAATTTAAGTGCTTTGAATGCTATCAAGTCTTATACCCCATTTACAGTCCACTTTTACCCAAAGAACTTCTGGAGAACTTCTGGAGGACATGCCAGACATAGGCAAGTGGTACAACTGAGGTAACCAGCATGGGAGAGAGAGACCCTCTTTAGAGTCCTTGGGTCTTCCAACATGAAGTTGGCATACGTTTCTATGGAAACTAACTGGTAGTGGTATGCGTCTCTCCTCGAAGAAAGGCTGCAGGTTTAGTACACACAAAATGCGTACTCATACCAATGACAGTGCAGGTCTCAGGAAGTGTACTGTGCTGTGTTTACCAAGACACCATTTAGAGTTCTCTATCTGTGGTATAAAGCAAAGCACAACCTCCGGAAGTTACCACAGACTTGTACAACCTAGTACAACATTTATGTATCTCAGACTCCCTCCAGATTCTTGCTTTGTGCCATGTCTAGTGACAGTCCCAGGCATCTGAATAGTAAAACATAGGACAATCTCTGGAGGTTGTGCTGTGTTTTGGAAGACTCTAATGGGGTATTACTTGAGTATGGTGGGAGACTTTATTTCATTGTTTTAGACGGACACAGACAAAGACATTTTCAATATCCAACTTGTGCTATTTCACTCTACGTTCAAGTTGGCCTTCGTTGAAATCCTACCAAAGAATAACATGTGCACAGCAATAAAGGTGAGAAGCCTTTAAATGTTGGTGAAACACTGTCAAGCAGAAAACGAGATACATGGAAAGCTCTATCTTAAAGCTCTATCTTAAATTGAGCAATCATGGAAGCTGCAATTTGCTGTGTTTTTCAAAAGACTTAACAGACGATGTCAAATTCAGTTACATCATTTCCATGGTAAGTGAAAGTTGGCTCCAAAATCATGTGACCTAGCCATTTTTTTTTATCTCTATCCTTAAAAGACAGCCATTATAAACAGAGAAAGGAAAGGGGATGAAGGCTGGCAAGCATTCAAATCCCTCAGATAATCACGTAGTCATATTGACTGGCTTTGTGCCATCGCAAGATACACAAGGATATTCTTCACTCATTTCATGCCTCACTGATCTTCCTGAAATCTGGTTTAATCAAAGTTTCATGCCTCAGTGGTGTTCTTGAAATCTGGTTTAATCAAAGATCTTAGAATGTTCTCCAGTAAACACATTTTGAAGGTAAAAATAACATTACTTCAATTGGATTCAGTCTTTCAAAAAGCTCTTTTGAAATCTTCAATGTTACAATGCTTGAAAGATTTTGCAATTGAGATATCCTCATATCTGTAATAAATATTCATATAAGCACAGTAAGAACTATTGCAACCTACTGCTAACTTGAGAAAGAACAGTGTCACCATGAGGCAGTAGTATTTCACAACCAACAGTCCAAAATGCCAATCAGCAGTCCATGCAGTTCAGGTGTCAAGAGACCTTAAAACTGATTGGAATCCAATTATGGGTTAATTGGACAATTCAACGCTGAGACAAAGCTGTGATAAAGGAAGCTACTCTGTGGCCTTACACACTTCCAGAATGACCGGTGAGTGCGGCCAGGCCAAAGCATGAGATACATAGTGTAACTGACCACTAGTGTTCCAACAAGGGTGAAACGTCATTGAGAGTTTAACCCGTCAGTAGAAGCTGGACTAATCAATGAGTGACCTCATATCACAATGAAAATTATCCCTCTTTGTACCAATAATCCAAAGACATTATCGACATTGCATATAGTACAAATAGCAGTAGAAAGGAAAGGCTGAGAAGATAATCAAAAGACACAAATACAAATCCCACATTGCTTGAACAATTCACACAAAATAAGGAAAGTGCATGGAATACAATGAAAATTATAATTAAATTAGACTGAACTTAGTAAATTCAGTGTCTTTAAACTTTCTCTTAAATCTCATGACTCACCACAAAATTCTCTATGGTTTCATGAAAGCAGATATGGACAAAGGAATGCATTCATCATTCTCTCGATACCAGAGTCACATCCCCCCTTTTTTTTTAATTTCATGCCCAACTTGACCCTATCTCCTGACCGAATCTCTTCTGACCCAGAGAAGACAGAAGAGAGAGAAAGATACACAGACATGGACATGAAAGAGAGAGAGGGAGAGAGAGAGGGAGAGAGAGGCCTGTAGGCTGTAATGAAAATAAAGAGTCTTTCACACTGGCAGTCAAATACCATGAGTTTTCAAACTTTAAGAAGTTTGCATTTATATCTTTTTTTTTTCTAAAGTGGTCAGTAAGCCAAAGTGGGTCTTCATCAGCTTGAGCTTGAAGAATAGCCGGCTATTTCTGATCCAAAGAATTAGCCCGATCTGAAAATAACCAGCTAATTTTGCAATGAAGACCGAAATAGCACGCTATCCCGATCGGAAAATAAGCCAAAGAAATCTTGGACTTATTTGCGGAATAGCCAGCTAATTTGCAAAATAGCGTGCTAATCTTAACGCATCTTCATTAGCTGGAGATTAAACATCGGCACTGCATGCGTTGTGCACCATGCAGGAACGTAGGCAGTCGGGTGGGAGTGTGTTAGCATTGAGCGTATAAACCCGACCGTGCCTGAAGTTTGAGCTGGTGAAGACACGATTGCATATTTCAGCTGACTTCGGGCTTATTTCTCTGATTCCCCATTTTTTAAGCGAGCTATTCTTCAAGCTCGAGCTGATGAAGACCCACCTGATGATCATGTTTGCTGTTTGTAAGTAATGTAACTTTCTTTGTATTCATTCTGGTGTGCGAGGCCTTGAGAGATTTTTTGTTAGGCAAGCAACATTTTCCTGAAACTCACAAAATCTGCATTGAAAATCAAAGGTTGCACTTTGCTACATTAACAGTTTGTATGTCCTTCCCAAGAGTTCCTGAAAGCTGAAATGTTCACACATCATGGTCGGAAATCATGGATGGATGTGCCTAACTCCTATTACCATTACACTATCATCACGTTCAGAGGAAAGCACAATTAACTAGCTATTTCACAAGTGTGAACAGAAAAGAAAATTGTCCAGGCATTTACAAGTTAGAATGGTCCAGGGTTCTTCATTCTATGGAATGTGTAACCCTTCCCTTTTCCTATCACGCATTCCCATCTACTAACTGATCTTGACTGCTGAGAAAATAGGTCTGACCTCTTGCTATTCTCCACAGAGATTTCATTTCCAATCACATCATATTTTCAGTGCCTTAAAGGGACGGTACAGGATTGGTAGATGTGAGAATTGGGCTTTTTACTTTTTGTGAGATATCAAGAAACTGTTTGTAAGATAGTACAGAGCATACCTTTCTAAGAGGAATTCAAAGTTTGTTTGATGAAAATCGGTTATGGAATGGCTGAGACATCAAAAACATAACGTCGCTGGGGCGACAAGACCTCGTATCTACAAAATGTCAAATGTTCACTGTAGCGAATGGGATAGCCTTTCCTTTGTCATGCCCTGGTGGCTTCATTTTTGGAGTAAGACAGTTGGAATTTGGACAGCACATCACTTAACCCATTATTTGACCATTAATCAAAAAAAGTCATTTTCACCAAAATTGCAGATACAAGGTCTTGTCACCCTAGCGACGATAAAGTAAAACGAAGCGATCGTAATTAAAGCTGGGTACCACATTTTATCAGAATTGCTCTTTTTTGGGTATCTCAGCCATTTCAAAATGAATTTTCATCAAATAAATGTTGAATTCCTTTTGGAATTACATGCTCTTTCATATTTCAAAAGAGATTTCTCATAATCTCACCCCAAAATGTTAGAAACCCGGGGTTAGTTAAGCAAATAATCTGAAAAAAAAAAATCACTAAATTATCCTTTCTATTCAATATGGGAGGGATTTCTACATTGTATGTCTGTAACATCAGGCAAAATGTCGAAGACTACCATGTACCTTTAATGCCACCATTTTCTCCTGTCACTGATTGGGGACGGCCACGATAAACATACCACACAAAGTGACCGATCAAGTTCATCAGTTTTGAAATCAAAGATACCCTAACGGGGTAATCCAAAGCTCCCATCTCCAGCACCCCTTAGCCTCTCCTCTTTCTTACACCTCTCTCTCTCTCTCAACAAACACAAAAGCAAGTAAAAGTCTTGACAGAATTTATTTTTGTGCCAATATAACTCCCTCCTTTTGGTGTTAGAATAAAGTCTGAGCTATTTCATTTCACACAAGTACTTCTCCAGTAAACATTTTCAAATAAAAAACAAAACAAAAAAATAAGGAAAAACAAGATGAAAAGGCTTTTTGACTAAGAAAAATTAAGGTGCATGAACATTACCAGAAAATAAATTACAGAATGACACAATTCCCTTTAGAGTCATGTTGCAGCAAAACATGATGACATTGTAAGCAAGGGTTCTTAATGTATGAATCAACTGTCCATTCATTAATATCTATCAACTCTTGATAAAACCAGGTTTTTCTACCTCCCTGATAAAACCTAGTGTCAAAAATAATTACTGTCTCACTATTCTAAACTTAAAATCATCATGCAAATGACCTTCCCAGTATGCTCCACTTTCAAACATAAAATAGTGGAATTAAAACTTCAATTTTTACATCATTTGACAAATGAATATTAAAGGCCCTTTTAGTGGATCATGATCAGATCTTTAATGAACTTGAATTCTCAATGAGTACTTCAGTCCTCCTGAGATATTATCTGGATGCAAAACAAACACCAAGTTTATTGACATTACTTTGAATGATCTTGACCTATTCTCTGCTTCTATCTCTAAGCAGTCCCCACCAAAGAAATCACAGGTTGATATCTTATACATAGAAATATACACAAGCCTGAAAAGGGTCATCAACCCAGGTAGCCTCATGTCCAGACTTTGGGATACCCTGCTCTGGTCTGCAGGCTTGTTACATGGAGAAGAGGCAGCAGCTGCCCTAGGGAGAGTTATTTTACATGTGTATAACAATGTGATTTCATTATATTTTTGAAGGTATCACATGTATAGGCCTATATTTCATTACTCACTGACTTCTGTGAGAGTGGCACAGTGGCACAGTGGTACAACTACAGTAAACATTTTTTTTTTTTTCTATTTGTGTGAATCAGGGCAACTTAAACTAAGACTAATGCAACACACTGTATGTTGTCAATAGCAATCTACAACTGTACTCCATGTTTAAGACATTTCTTTTGTCTTGTTTTTCTCTTCATCTTTCCATTTTCTTCCTTTCTTTCCTCCTATTTTTTTTTGTTATGTTTCATACATGATCAAATTTCAAACTGATCGCACACTGACCCTTTCTAGCCTGTCCCAAGGGAGCCTTTGATATTAGTGACTGCAATAATGTCCTGTGAAGCTTGTGGGTGACACTCTTCCCACCTTAGTGCAATAATTCACTCTGCTGGGTGTATACATTACTACCTGTAAATTATCCTTAGTGGCTCAGCCATCAAAATTCTGGCATTAGCCCCATTCACATGTAAAAAATAGCAGGTTACCGAGCGCTCCAAAACTCAAGTTTTTTTGCAACCGTTCACACGCTCCAAATTAGCAGGTTAGCGATCACGCTCTGTTCATATGTACTGTACATAAATAACCTGCTAATTGCCAATCGATTAATTGATAAAACTACTGTTCTATTGTCTCACAGTGGTGTGGAGTGCACACTGTTTTGATGTTTGCTTTGAATGATTGGATATAAAAACTCAAGTTTATTTGGTTGACTGTTCATACGTCACTGCGGGGCAAACTACAGTTGTAGCGTGCCAATTCTGAAATAAGAGTTAGATTTCTTGGGTTTAGCGTTGCACTACTGAGCGGGCTAATTTGTGGGGTTTTTGTGTCCACGTGAGCAAAAACTCAAGTTTGGGGGGGGGAGGGGATGGTGAGGGGTGGGGCAGGAGAGGAGAAATAGAATCAAGAAATGGCTTTCTTTAGAAGGAGGCACTACACATGAATGTGAATGGGATCCAATATTAAAGCTGATGGAAAATGCACACAAAGAATTGAAGTTACACTACAGTCTGGTCTTTATGAGGATTGGATAGAATCATGCAACAACTTGATGATGTCACAATGAGTAGGGAGTGTAATCAATGAGAATGAAAACTAGAGATACAATGTAGCCCATCCTTCTGGCATTGTATTACCACCACACCTATTTTACAAACTACCTTCCCTTGGTAATACTCTGAATTTACAAAGAGAACGATACCTCAATATATCCACTGAATTCCATCAAAAAATATGATTGGCATTGTGAATGATTATCACTATGCTACTAAACCTTCTTTCTTATTAAAAATGGTTTATGCTACCAGCACTGATTACAGAATATATGGTTTAAATCTATTACATTACAGATTTTCACTTTATTTATGTGTTTTATTTTCATCAATGCATAATAACAAAATGTACAAGAAACTTTGGTATTATATATGGTAGGTCCATGCAGCTCAGCTCAGCTTTCTCAAGCAAGAGACAGTCTCAGCTAGTACCTTTTAACCCTTCATAAGGCATCAATTACCCAGGTACTCCACTCAACCTGTTTAGCAGGGTGTTCAGACGCAAAAAAAAAAAAAAAAAATGTACTAGAATGTTATTGGTATACCAAAATGGTACAGCTTTATGATGAATTTATATGTCTGAACACTGACTAAAGAAACGAAATGACGTATAACGAAACAAGAGTCAGAGCATCGTTTCGAACTAGAACTCGATAATGAATCAGCATTCCATCGTGTCATTTGTGCATCTGAACGTACATTGTATGGCGACGACTGGGCGGGGCTTAATGGGAGCGCACACGAAAGGTGACCCCATAGCTGTCACTCATGACCGTGAACAGCATGCACAGTGGGAAACTGCACATCTATACAACATTTTCCAGAATGGTCAAGATTTAGCGTCTGAAAGGTCTGTCGGCTATACGATGATTCTTTATACATCGTTTCTTTATCGAGTTTTGGTATAAACTGGCTTGCGTCTGAATGGAGGTAAGATGGGCTGACTTTGCTAAAACACCCATTTCCCATACAGACACCTACTGAGTATACTCAGGACCAGTCTTCAATGTGTTAACTTGCAGCATTCAATGGTCCCTCTAAACTTCATCTAACAATGCAGAACTTGGCCTAGTTGTAAAGTTATCAAGTCCACTCAGGTGTAGCAGTGTGCCTCAGTCCAACACTACAGGAAGGCTAAGGTGACACAATAAGGGATTAAAGGGATCAGTTAATCTCTATTCATTACTAGTTTCCACACATCCTGGGAACAATGCACTCCAGTCCATGTGGTAATCACTCAAAGAACAAAGCACAGCAAAGTTTAAGTTGAAGCTTGTGAATAGCTTAGTCACACCCTAAGCTTGGTTCAATAAGGCACAGTGTATACTGTGGTATCTCTTTTGGGCCTTTTCCTGATAAAACCAATGAAAACATCCCCACAAAGAGTCAAACTTTTGGTGCTAGGGATATTTTCTAAAGCTAGTTTATCTAAATTGCTGCACTTCGTGCTTGAAAAGATTTATATAGACCATTGACATCCTTCTTTCTCTCTCTCCCTCTTTTTTTCCGTCATCTATCAAAATGTTATGTTCCAATTTTCAATTTCGCCCTAGGACAAGAGAATTGACCTCACTGATAACCTTTGTGTCAAAAAATGCTTCAAAAATCTTGATGGAAAAGATTTGAGCTGATGTTGGATTGATGTTGGAGTATTTATCATCTGCAGAGATATAATATTGTCAGTAACAAAGAATGCTATTCATTGCCACATTACATGCTGAAGTCAGTTTGTAACAAGTTGTTAGATGATAAAATATTGGGCTGTACTACAAACATCAAGAGCCTGTCTTCAATGTGTCACACAAAATGTCTCAGTACTACAGATGGAATTCATGATAAAATTCCTAGATTGTGCTCCTATGTCTAAGATGGTAAGTTTGACATTACATTCTGTAGACAGTTTGTAACAAGTTGTTTAATAATAATAGATGATAAAAAATTGGAGTGTACTACAAACATCAAGAGCCTGTGTTCAATGTGTCACACAGAATGTCTCAGAGCTACAGATGGAATTCATGATAAAATTCCTAGATTGTGCTCCTATGTCTAAGATGGTAAGTTTGACATTACATTCTGTAGACAGTTTGTAACAAGTTGTTTAATAATAATAGATGATAAAAAAATTGGAGTGTACTACAAACATCAAGAGCCTGTGTTCAATGTGTCACACAGAATGTCTCAGAGCTACAGATGGAATTCATGATAAAATTCCTAGATTGTGCTCTTATGTCTAAGATAGTAAGTTTGACATTAGATATTTCGTTCACAGTATGTGTAACTGTGCACAATATTCATTAGATATTTCGTTCACAGTATGTGTAACTGTGCACAATATTCATTAGATATTTCGTTCACAGTATGTGTAACTGTGCACAATATTCATTAGATATTTCGTTCACAGTATGTGTAACTGTGCACAATATTCATTAGATATTTCGTTCACAGTATGTGTAACTGTGCACAATATTCATTAGATATTTCGTTCACAGTATGTGTAACTGTGCACAATATTCATTAGATATTTCGTTCACAGTGTGTGTAACTGTGCACAATATTCATTAGATATTTCGTTCACAGTGTGTGTAACTGTGCACAATATTCATTAGATATTTCGTTCACAGTGTGTGTAACTGTGCACAATATTCATTAGATATTTCGTTCACAGTGTGTGTAACTGTGCACAATATTCATTAGATATTTCGTTCACAGTGTGTGTAACTGTGCACAATATTCATTAGATATTTCGTTCACAGTATGTGTAACTGTGCACAATATTCATTAGATATTTCGTTCACAGTGTGTGTAACTGTGCACAATATTCATTAGATATTTCGTTCACAGTATGTGTAACTGTGCACAATATTCATTAGATATTTCGTTCACAGTATGTGTAACTGTGCACAATATTCATTAGATATTTCGTTCACAGTATGTGTAACTGTGCACAATATTCATTAGATATTTCGTTCACAGTATGTGTAACTGTGCACAATATTCATTAGATATTTCGTTCACAGTATGTGTAACTGTGCACAATATTCATTAGATATTTCGTTCACAGTATGTGTAACTGTGCACAATATTCATTAGATATTTCGTTCACAGTATGTGTAACTGTGCACAATATTCATTAGATATTTCGTTCACAGTATGTGTAACTGTGCACAATATTCATTAGATATTTCGTTCACAGTATGTGTAACTGTGCACAATATTCATTAGATATTTCGTTCACAGTATGTGTAACTGTGCACAATATTCATTAGATATTTCGTTCACAGTATGTGTAACTGTGCACAATATTCATTAGATATTTCGTTCACAGTATGTGTAACTGTGCACAATATTCATTAGATATTTCGTTCACAGTATGTGTAACTGTGCACAATATTCATTAGATATTTCGTTCACAGTATGTGTAACTGTGCACAATATTCATTAGATATTTCGTTCACAGTATGTGTAACTGTGCACAATATTCATTAGATATTTCGTTCACAGTATGTGTAACTGTGCACAATATTCATTAGATATTTCGTTCACAGTATGTGTAACTGTGCACAATATTCATTAGATATTTCGTTCACAGTATGTGTAACTGTGCACAATATTCATTAGATATTTCGTTCACAGTATGTGTAACTGTGCACAATATTCATTAGATATTTCGTTCACAGTATGTGTAACTGTGCACAATATTCATTAGATATTTCGTTCACAGTATGTGTAACTGTGCACAATATTCATTAGATATTTCGTTCACAGTATGTGTAACTGTGCACAATATTCATTAGATATTTCGTTCACAGTATGTGTAACTGTGCACAATATTCATTAGATATTTCGTTCACAGTATGTGTAACTGTGCACAATATTCATTAGATATTTCGTTCACAGTATGTGTAACTGTGCACAATATTCATTAGATATTTCGTTCACAGTATGTGTAACTGTGCACAATATTCATTAGATATTTCGTTCACAGTATGTGTAACTGTGCACAATATTCATTAGATATTTCGTTCACAGTATGTGTAACTGTGCACAATATTCATTAGATATTTCGTTCACAGTATGTGTAACTGTGCACAATATTCATTAGATATTTCGTTCACAGTATGTGTAACTGTGCACAATATTCATTAGATATTTCGTTCACAGTATGTGTAACTGTGCACAATATTCATTAGATATTTCGTTCACAGTATGTGTAACTGTGCACAATATTCATTAGATATTTCGTTCACAGTATGTGTAACTGTGCACAATATTCATTAGATATTTCGTTCACAGTATGTGTAACTGTGCACAATATTCATTAGATATTTCGTTCACAGTATGTGTAACTGTGCACAATATTCATTAGATATTTCGTTCACAGTATGTGTAACTGTGCACAATATTCTCATGTCACTGACACGCTTTGTGTCTTTTCCATTTGAGATATGTGCATCCACAATGCTTACCAGAAGTATCACAGTATTCCTTGAATGAGAATGGGACTAAGTAAACACCACTATATCTACTACTGTGATATTCCCTATGCCTATGAGAACACTGACAACAAATTACTGTGGTGATTTAGGTCTAATACCTACACATGTATAATTCTAATATAATCGCACCCTATAGGCCTATAATACAAGTATGATACAAATAGGATAAAAGGAAAACTCATTGTTTGTTTTTTTTTTACAGATAAACATAGATGCCAAGTTCAAAAAGATTTTATGAGTGAGATTTTCATGACTCTGCATCTCGGCGCGCGCACATGTGCGTGAGCGAGGGAGCGAAGCGATTGAGCGAGGGGGGGGGTGTCGATCTGCCCTCCCACGGTTCAGTGACTATTTTTTACTTATTTTGAAAGACAAAGGGGAAATATGCCTTCAATTGCAACTCTTACTTTAATCCTTTAAGCTATGCTCCCAATGCGTGAGAAAAATGGGTGTCATGCGTGAGATCATGAGACAGACCCTAAATGCTCGAGTCTCACTCACAATGCGTGAGACTTGGTAGCTCTGGATAAACAGTGTGGTATAAAATGATGTTCGTCATCATCATCATCATCACCATCATATACCATGCTACAACTTTTGAGCTTTACTGAGCCTTTGCTGTGTGTATTAACCCATATCGGGCCATCTACGGGATATTCCGTAGTTCGTCCAAACGCCGCAGGGGCCACATACGGAATATCCCGTAGTGGATAAAATGGCATATGAATAACGTCATTCACTTCTGCTGACTACTACGACTGTACTATGCATTGAATAACAACATGTTATATACCATATTAACGAGATTTTTTTCCACTTTCAAACGATATATAACTTGTCTATGTTTTTTTCATTGCTTGCTAATGAAGAGCAATTGTTTGGAGAGTTGTCTGTTTGTCGGCGTGTGTGCGCGAACAGTGCTGGGCCACTTGGGTGTTTGTGTACACAGGTGCGTTGGCCCGATGTGGGTTAATTAATACAAAATATCATGTCCTATTTACTTCATGGGCCTTTGTCTACAGTGATTGATGACAGTTTTAGAGTTAGATGTCCACAGAGTGCATTTTTCTTATAAAATTAATACTTCTCATCTACTCACGGTCATTTGAATGACCAAAAGTTGCACAAAATTACAAACATTCGGTGTCACTCTGTAGGCCTATCTGCTTCATTAATATGTGTTTGTCAGAATAGCCATTGCATGTTCTCATTGTGGGTCAATCTAGGTTTCACATTTTGATGAGTAGCCAAAATAAAAATGATGAGGCAATGTTCTAGTGTAATACCTCAGTATCTACAAACTTACAATTGTACTCATAATTTTGCTTTCATATGCTCCAGTAGCTTACAAAAGAAAAGCTTTCCTTCAAACTGGGTTACACAGAAAGCAAGGAAATTACAAGCATTTAGTTCTAGAAGAGTGTGAGAGAGAAAACTTAATGAAGTGGATAAAGAAGGGAATCCTCTACACTCTGACATGTCACTCTCAGACAACTTTGGTCTATTTAAAGTGTACCATTAAAAGGAACATCTTCCCCGATTTGGGTTTCTAGGGTCCCCCTTTCCCGTTTCATGTGCAGACATTCCAATGACAAAGGTGGACAAAGATCTCCCCATTGTGAAAGACATTAATCCACCTTTAATCTTACCAGAGCCAAGTGGTAGAATTCCTTGACAATGATGGCCTGGCCCTGTGACTGTTGATAAGGGCAATGAGGGTAGGGCGGACAAGAGGATTGGAATAGCTTAAGATGATTAGAGTTCACCTGGTCCAGAGGATCTTCACTCCCTGTTTTGTTTTGGTTTTTTTTTCTTCTTCTTCTTCTTTCTTTCTTTCGTTTAGGGGGACAGTATTAGCCTAACGACACACATGTATTTGTACAGCCTCAGATACAGCAGAGAAGAAATATCCTTTTCTTTGTTTCCTTGAGGTAAAAACTTTTTTTTTTCATTTCACACAAGGAATCACGAAAAAGATTTTATGTCAGAAATATTTTCTTCTTATAACCATCACAAATTTGTTTCTTATTCCCTCCACATCAAACAGACTATACACTCCTCCCAGAGAGTTGAACAAGTCAGTAAGATTCAACACAACAAATTTAGTACTATTCTATAGGCCCCACATGGCTATTCTTAGACTGGGAGGGGGGGGGGGGCATATGTGGTCTAATCCATTACAGCCATGTCATACTCTGCATTGTCAGATTACACTTGTACCGACAGAATTACAAAGGGTACAGAATAGAATTAGAGCTGAAGGTCACAATGTGTCAACCCTAAAACTAGACATCATGTGTCACTGTCAGGGATATCAACCTTGTTATGAGCATCGCAATATTGTGAGGTCTGAAAAGCTGTATTTTTGGTGGAAAACAGCCATTTTACCTTCCATGCAATAAATGGGTGTAGTAATAGTTCGGGAAGCATAATGCTTTTCATGAAAACTGCAGTATTTTGGCAAAATAAGAGTACTTAATATTGAAAAAAAAAGTAAAAGTTGGCAACTCCGACACATACTCAATTAGACTGTACCTACTTGAAGCGAACAAATCTTTATTTTTATGGTACGTTTGCTTTTAGAACTTTATATCACACTACAAGACAAAGACACCCCCCCCCCATATTCCTCCTCATTACACTAATAGGGCTTATACACACAAAACAAAGGACTACAAAAAAGAGGGGGATAACAAAAGATGTGTATACTAAAACTGCAGGGACTCTGAGCCCTATTGTATGTTATATTGATTTCCACTAACCTGATGTGGTGTTTTCCGATGAGGAACAAGCAAAATAAAGCATTAGAAGATGTTAAATTGAAATTGCATCTCATTCTGAACAAGTTCAAGCCTACGACACACACTACTCTCTAAAAATGAACTGTGTATACCGTACATCTTTCAGCTGCACTTTTTGTAGAATCAAAACTACTATATTTTTGGAATCTCTTTACTAAAAAAAAAAAAAAAAATATGCGTCATGAAACATATGCTACAGGGCAGTAGATACATGTAGGCATTAATTTACATGTATGATGTAGGCCTACATTAGAAAATTCCAACATCCTAAAGGTAGACTGCTTCTCTTCTGTTTCAGCTTTGATATATATTCAATCAAAAAGAAAATTGTATTATGAAACACATTGATTTTTCACTCTGAGAAGAATTTCCCTCACAAGTCTTTGTACATTTTAAGATATTTGCCATCATTTCTAGTGTATAAGCTTGATATTTTGAATCAAATTATTGCTCATTTTCCGTCACAATCTGTGTGTTGGCATGTTTTGGCATGGATAAAAAGCCCAGCTAGCTAAGGCCAATTTCTGACCTCTGAAATGAAAAAAACAAAAACAAAAACAAAAACAAAACTCATAATACTCTGTTGAGGTGAAACCCTGTTCTTTATAACGTTATGAAGTAAACTGGCAGGCTTGACTTAATTTGATCGGCTGGCAAGGTTACATGGTAATCATTTTAGCCATCAGGATCTGATGCACCTTGCAAAGGGTCTTCACAGCACCTTGCTAATGATAAAAAGCACCAGATTCATTATGTCGTAATACTCCATATTGAATTACTGCCCTCTGATTTAGAACATCTTGCAATGGCTCACTGAATCAAGCACCCACATGAAGGTTTCAGATGTCCAGACAGTTAAAGGAGATCATTACCCACCAGCAAAGTGTCACAAATATTGAAAATAATATCAGAGAATCCATTTTATTGACACCCTAAGCAAATATAAAGAACATTACTCAGTATGCCAGTGCTAGCCAGTTTAAATCTACAACAGCCCACAGTATCGCAACCCTCTACTATAATGTGCATTAGGAGATTCCAGCTACACATCATTATTACGGAAAGGTCTTGATGCCATGAAAAACTAAGTATATTTGGGGGAAGTTCCAAACATCATAGTCTGTTTTTACTGACCTCATTAAAAAAAAAAACAAAAAAGATCTCAAAGGGACAAATCCTCTTCCTCACTGACTGATTACTGCATCAAAGTTCTTCAACCCCCAAAATATATCATACACCCATATGTGGCAAAATGTGTAGAATCTATCAGACACACACTAAAGTTTGAAATAAACCTCACAAGTGTGATAGAGATGAATTTCTCAACTATATAGGGACTTTACAATTCAGATGAAATTAACAAAAGTACTAGATTATATAGTTAGCTTCTGAGCAATGTAACTCCATACTTCAGACATGATTTCACACTGATTCCTTGCTGTATTTATGGCTAGTGTCGGCCTACATGTAGATGGGAATGACCCTTTCATATCAGAATGTTAAAAACTCACACATACCCTCTTTCCCGAGACAAATCAAACTCACTCTTGGACAAGTAGTTTATTTATATGATAGGAACATATCTTTTCACAGAATGGGCCATTGCACATTTGGACATTGGAGATAAATGTTATTATTTGTCATACCCTGCCTTTCAGTAGACAGGTTTACCCAATGTGCAGTGCCTCACAAACCCTAAAGACATTTCTCTTTCCTTTGTCAGAAAGTTACCCGCCGGTAAGCACACCCCTAAAGCAAACCCATTTCAAAGACTTTAAGAGAGTAGGTAATTGGCCTGTTGTCCATTTGTTGTCAGTACCCTATTTCCCAGTGGCAGTGGATCATAAAAAGACCCTTTCTTTTCTGTCAAAAAATGCACAAATAATCCTGAATTTTGACGACAAACATGAACAATTATGGAGGGCTAGCCAACCAGGACTGGGAAAGAAAAACAAATGTGCCCCTTTCAGGCACCAATGGACAAGCTTGGTAGAGTAGCCATCTGTTTTTGACTGGTCAGTGTCCAGAGCACTAGAGAATGTCCATAGCTATTGTCCTGACAGGCCAGGTGATTCTACCCTGGACCTTTGTCCTACAGCCACCAACCCCCCCCCCCCCCCCCCACCAATCTACCTCCACCCAAGCAGCGTCCATCCAATTGACTGGTCAACAATATGTTTAGCCTACGCACACAAACAAGATGGGGACAATACAATAATTTTGCTCTCTTTGCCATTTGGTCGATACATTATACTCTCCCTACTGAAAACTGACCCAGGCATAAAACACTTCACAGTATAGCGTAAGCCCCCATTCCTCCACATGTTTGCTTTTCACACAAATATTGCTACAACTGTACGTTCGCGTGCACTTTCATTTCATGAGTGACAGGATTCGCGAAATTAAACATGCACGCGAAAGTTCTTGTCCACACTACTATGTATACAACATTGAACACCAGTGGCATTTCGTGAAAATTAAATGCCACGTTAAAGGCTGTCGGCTCCAATTCGCGCAAAATTTAATGCCGCAAATATATCATGTTTCACAATGATTAATAACATGCATTACAGCTTATTCTGTTGGAGTTTTCAAATAGTTGATCTGATTATCCTATCTTTCTTTAATACTTTATTCTATTTTCTTTCTTTATCTATCTATTTACTTCCTTTGGGGGGGGGGGGGGGGAGGGTAGGGTAGTGTAGGCAAATTGAACCCCTGGGTGTAGTGTACTGACTGCACGTAATATCGCTCTTTCATCTCATCAATGTTTTGTACTCAACCATCCATAATGTACAGCTGTGCATGTCCTTTCATTGTTCCAGAATGTAATAATTGTGTAGACAAACAACTCTGCATTCTCTCTACAGACCTCTACAGCCATGTGAACCATTTTATATCTTTCAATGTTTGAAATCTACACAGACTGAATATCGGTACAATATGAAAACTATCATGATTTCATAATCCTGCTGAAAAGTAAAATATTGTTTACAAAAGACTACAGTGGGGATCCAATGCATCTTCGACATATCCAAACTACATACAGGCCTATATACAAGCAGAATTAAAGGGAAGGTAAACCCAAAGAACAATGTGGATTGAGTGAAAGCAGCAACATTAGTAAAAAACATCAGTGAAAGTTTGAGGAAAATCGGACAATCGATGCAAAAGTTATGAATTTTTAAAGTTTTGGTGTTGGAACCACTGGATGAGGAGACTACTAGAGGATATGACGTATGAGTGGACAACAATACAAAGAAAATGTAAAGGAAATTCAACAAAATTCACTTTTCTAGAATTATGAAAGAGCAATGGACCAAACGCTTTCAGAAAGCAGGGGGAATAATTGCTACCCTTAACATGTGTCAATATCAAGTTGATGGAATTTGTAATTTTCAGGAAAAATAGATTTTTGCAGAATTTTCTTTATAATTTCTTGGTATTGTTGTCCAATCATACGTCTTAAACTCTAGTAGTCTCCTCATCCAGCGGTTCCAACATCAAAACTTTAAAAATTCATTACTTTTGCATCGATTGTCCGATTTTCTTCAAACTTTCACTGATGTGTCCTACTAATGTTGCTGCTTTCACTCAATCCACATTGCTCTTTGGGTTTATCTTCCCTTTAATGAAACAGGTTGTGTCTGATCTGATTGAAATAAAAGGGAAGGTATATCATCAGGGTTCATATGAGTTATTTATTACTTTATCAATATTTTATTAGCACACAGGTACAGACTTTTCTGATGCCTTCATGTTTACAAGGACAGTTGGCATACATCACAGCTCATATCACTCATTACCAGGAGCATGTGACTGAATGACAAGCAGTCACCTTTTCTTTCTTTCTTTCTTCTTTCTTCTTTCTTTCATTCATTCTTTCTCTCTATGGTCTTGCTGTGTTCTTAGTATCATTATTCATCATCCTTTTGAGAGAAATAAGGAAGCAGAATGTTCATTACATATCATCGGCCAGGCCTATGCCAAAAGGCCCTTAACACCATAGACTTTGTACACTATTAGTGCCCTTTTGGCATAAGGCCGACAATATTTGAATACCAGTAAGTTTGTGCACCATGCACATAATTCCTGGTGTTGGAATATTAGCTCACATGCAAGCAGACTGCAGAAAGTTTGTGTAATGTCTGTTTATCTTTGTTCAATAGCTGATGAGAAAATCATCTCATGGAAATTGATGAGAAAGGTGGGACAATTTATTCTGAATGACTACAAAAACAAACAAACAATCATGCGGGACTATCTATATGCTTTTTTTTTTAATACCATTCCCGTTAAGAACCACATTAGCATAGGCTTACACATGGTCTAGCACTTTTATTTCAGCAGGTATGAATGCAGTTGCACAGGCCAACCTCATATACCTGACGTGCACTGATGTGTAAGTTATGTCGACCAGGTGATTTTGACGGGTAGCAAGCTAACTTTAATAGAATGATGGAGCTACAGCTTGCCTGGTATAGTTTGATTGCAGTGGCAAGAACATGGTATCAAAATAAACGTCACTGAAAACACATGATTGATCAAGGAGCGCATAGCATTATGCAATATTTTTCTCCTGCTGGTCTTTCAACAAAATAATTTCCCCGTTCATACTTCAAAAGGGCAATTTCCCATTATTATTTCTGCCTATTCTCATAGTGAAATTTAGTCATCCTCAGCAAGCAGACAAGATAGCAGCTGGGAAAGTGGGCCAATAACATTGCATAATATATATTCAAACTAGAAACATACCCCGGGTACTTTCATATCATAGGAAGTTTGAAGATCCCTCAAACACCAAAATAATCTCTCTTTTTTTCTCAAACATGAAGGAATTCCTCTTTGTTGGCAGTTCTGTAGCTCCTCATCTCAAAAATCTGAGCCTTTCCTCCCTTCTGACTGAGGGCGGGGCAGTATAGATGCAATCATTTGCCATGTGAGTGCCCAAGCGAACCATTTCTCTTTGCTTATTGATTGCCAGCCGTGAATGGACAGCAACGTGGACACAATGATCCAGACGTTGGGGGAAAAAAAGAAGACTGTGAAACGTGAGATCAATATAATGATTCTTCGACCAGTTTGGACATTCGTAGAGAGGGGACGGACAGAGAATTAATGGCATGCAATGTAGGTCTCTGAATTATTCATGCCAGATTCAAATCAAACAATGATTTCTGGTAAACCAGAGACCCACCTACAGTTTTTGAGAATCTCAAAAGTCAAAGAGGACTAAGGCTTTGCGCTTCTCCCTTGATTGACTACTGGAAGCCATTTATGATTCATGGGGAAAATTCGAATAACATATTTGACAACACAACAACAATTTAACTTACAAAGAGATTATCAATAATTGTATTGGACATAATGATTTAATGACAGAGTTAATGTACAGTCCACATTCAAAATGTCACCCTCTTCAAGTGCCACATGCAATGTAGAGCTATCTCATATCACCAAGTTTGGTTGTGATGAAATTATTCCCTTTTGACTTCTTACTTTTTTGGCTAATCTTCCTAAAAGCCATATCCTCTGTGAGGTTAAAATAACCACCCAATTTCATAAAATTGATAGATGATAATGATGCTCTTTGAAGTCTACCTACACTGTAGCTTTAACTGAGGAAAAGATGGCAGGGATACACTGGAAGAGAATTCCTGTGTGATTTCTACAATGTACCTCTTTAATTGTAGGCTTGGTCAGTTAAGGAAGCACATCAAAGGCCAATTATTGGTTTCTTTCTTTTCTTTGCCATCGCTGGTACACGATATGCATGAGTCACCAAAGTTATCGCTTCCTTAGCTGTTTGGCCCACCTAAATACACTCAAGAATGCTAACGAATTCGTCGCAAAAGAAAAAACTACGTAGGTACCTACAGGTGATCAATAGCTCAGAAGTTAGCAGCTCCACTACACATGTAAGCTGCTGTTAAAATCAATTGGAATTGCTGTATATCTTGAAGCTCCAGTGAGCACCTGTTTCCCTTACAATTCTTTTTTTAAACCACAGAGGTTCAAGTGATGGGATGACTCTTCCGGCCTCTTTAATGCTAAATCTACACGCAACACCAACAATCTAACACAAGACCTTCGTGTTTGGGGTCGATACAGCACAATGCACAAGCAATTAATTCCATATTGTTGTCTCCTTTTGAGGAAACAAAACAAAGAATGTGAGCTCAAGCAATGTGTTTACATGTTCCTGTTCAACTTACATTTCTTCTGTTCTTCATTATTTACCTTACCTCCCACATGACATTGGCCATTGTTTCTAAGTGCAAATAACAAACCTTAAAATATTCACGAGAGCTATGAATTGGCCTTGAAAACAAAAGGTAAATAGTGAAAACAAGATGGAAACATTTTTCACTGATCAAGACAATACAATTACAATGTAGGTAAATGAAGGAGAAATCTTTATCCATTCTAAAAGCTAAATTTATCTAGCCAGACATTTTAAAGATATAAAACAACACAAAATATTTTGTTTTTTCATTCCTTGGCTTAAAGGGGAAGTCCGGACGATTATCAGCCGTTTCCTGTGTAAAGAACAATATTTCATGAACCTATAACCCTTTTCCTGACTAGAAAAGACCATCAGATACATTTACTATGATTTTTTTTTTTTTAAATAAGGTAATTCTTCATGTTCGAATCCGTCGCGAGCAGCCCTTCGTACTATCTGTCCCAGGATGCATTGCGCGTGACATATCAGGCGCAGTTTCCTCAGCTGAGAGCACCGCGAGCGAAGGAAGCCCAGCTACGCATCAATCTCCCATTGCACTGCTGACTGCGGCGCGGTATCTGCATGCCTGCCTAGGTGTGCCTTGTTGGCGCTACCGCAGGAGACCGTACACTGATTTAGGAGTGCTGTTGCCAAATGCTGTATTCTTTTATTCAGATTATCTTTGGTATATAAATATCCGTCAAAAATTAATGTAAAATAGTCGCAATGCTATAACATTTTCATTTAATTGTAATACTGCCGTACCGTACTTATTAGTGTCCACCCCATCATTTACAATTCATTGGCTATTGTTGCCATCAGAGTGATCAGGCTGCTCATGCATACATTTATGTCTGCTGCTGCCAAATGCTATCACAATCCGCGATCATTTTTTTTTTGACTTCTGAGTGTGAACAATCTGAAATCAGTCTGTCAATTTCAGAATTATTGCCTCTCTTGTTGTCCGAGACTGTTGAGTATGTCTGAGGGTGGTAAATTACGACAGTATACATGTAACTTGAACCGCGGAAGAAACGCCAGCGCCAGCTTCATTACGTAGTACCGCCGCCGGTAACTGCGACCAGCAGCCCATTACACACAGCGTAATGGGACTGCGTACTGTAGCATTCAGGATCATAATAAGGCAGTATCGCGGATAAATACCAACTTAAATTCGAAATATTTCTTCAATTTGAAGACTTACCCGTACTACTAAAGTTAAAGTATTGAAAACAGGCTTCGGACAACGTTTTGTTCTGCCAATAGTCCCTTTCTGTTCAAATTGATGACTTAAATGTGACTCGATCGGTGGAGAGGAACCTTGGAGAGATACACTGAATTATTGACGGCCAGCACAGGCGCACATCACACGCACACAAATTGATGACCGGATAAGATGCGCTGACCGTCAATTCAGTGTAGCTCTCCAAGGTTCCTCTCGCCCGAGTCAAATTAAGCCATTAATTCAAACAGAAAGAACTATTGGCAGAACCAAGCGTTGCCCGAAGCCTGTTGTCAACACTTCAACTTTACTTGTTAGTCTTCAAACTGAAGAAATTTTTCGAATTTTAAGTTGATATTTATCCGCGATACTACCTTGTCATGATTCTGAATGCTACAGTGCGCAGCGCCATTACGCTACAGTATGCGTATGGGGCTGCTGGTCACAGTTACACCGCCGATGGGGAGTATGACGAGGCTGCATCGAGTAGTATTTGTAAGTTTTGACGACAAACTTGTACTGGAGAGCCATCTTGCGCACCTTTCCCACTCATTTTCTGGGTTCGGCGGGAATGGTAAAAAAACCTCTTCTTCTGGCCATCGGCTGGTTTATTAGAACACCCAAACACTTGACACATCGGCATTTTTTAAGTGAAGCAATAGATCATGCCGCGTGCATCCGCTGCGTGGCGGCGGAACCACGCGGTACGCTACCGCTTGCTCGGCCCGAATCACCGTTGCTCAAGCAGGGCTCCCCGAGCCAGCTGACGCTCCAAACAAAAAGCAATGTGGGGCTAATACGTCGCGCCATCACGTGATCTTTCTCGCCGGCGTACAGAAATCGAACAGTTACGATTCAAAATTAGTGATGCTAAAAAATCGTTTGTGACGAGTTGGGAGGGTATTTTTCTATGACACTTAGTCATTATGGTCCTAGATTTATGTAGATTTTGGTGAAATTTATTCAAAATCGTCCGGACTTCTCCTTTAAAATGAAACCTTCATGATTTACATCAAATTACAAAAGGAGACACAAGTTTTGCATCTTTAGGGCCTATCTAAATGGTATATCATTGATGGCAAATTTGAACATTATGCATTAGAGTTTCCTTTAGATATATTTGCACAGTCTATTTAACATGACATGACCGTTCATGAATGAAATAGATCCCGGAATTACATGTTGCTGTGTGTATGTAGGCCTACAGTGTATGCCCGCAAAGTGCCATACCAATCTTAAGTCCTGCAGGGGTAGATAGGCCACTGCTGACCAATGCTAAACATGAGGTGGCCAGCCGTGGTGACGGTCATCTCACCAACCCCTCGCCAAACTCCTCAATGACGTGGACGTCTGTCCATCCATCCCCCCTCCCCCCATACATTTCAGTCCTCTTACTTCTGTGACAAATATTCCACTAAAATCAAACTTAAACTGGAAATATACCACTCAAATCAAACTTAAACTGGGTATTTACCACTCAAATCAAACTTAAACTGGAAATATACCACTCAAATTAAACTTAAACTGGAAATATTCCACTCAAATCAAACTTAAACTGGAAATATAACCAGTACCCATTATTTTTCAATGACAACATTTTTCACATGACTACTAGTGTCAGTACAAAGAGGTACCATCTTCCATATGCCAACTGGAGCCACAACTACACTGTACACATACAAGCCTGTATCTACCAGTTGGGCAACCATGAAGGCTATTAGGGACTTTTCGATTTGCACGTTGAGCCAGGCGTCACCCTGTTATGACGTAGTATTTACGTACTGCGCATGCGCGAGTGTCGACCCTCGGCTCATCGCACAAATTTCGAACGCGTTAACCCCGGTTATCACCGTCCACCCAAATCGGTTGCGCCGCGCTCAACCCACCTTGCTATGACGTCACACTCCTCTCGGGTATTGTGCGAAAGAGCACGATGACTCTCGGGAAATCCGTCCTCAGTTCACCAGTTTTCCTTTTTCTTTCGAGAGAATATTCATATTCTAATTACATGAAAGCTTATGATCTTGATACGTCACAGCAGCAGCGCTGACACACAAACTACAGCCTCTGGTAGGGGAGACCCAGGAGAGTTGAGCCACTTTTTACATAATTTGTCATATTTCCCCCTAATTGTATTTTGGGCTGAAGACTTTCTTATGGTTGGAAGTTAAGATCATATGTTATAATCCAGTTTTGTTAATTATACGGAAGGTGATTGCATTTCAGAATAAGAGCCCGTTCAAAAAAAGATGTCAAATGGCACAAGTCTCCTGTAGGACGAGGAGAGTTGAGCATACCCGCAATGAGAGTTGAGCCACCCATGGGAGAGTTGTGCCACACTGTACTAGGGAGTGGGAAAGTCGTATATCTCGTGAGGATGGGCCCGCATAAATACATTTAATGTGCTGTTCTTATCGAATATCACTATTTTGTAAATTGAAATACAATGACTCTAACAGACTATGATTTTTTTTCAGATAGAAAGAACTTCAAGATAGGCTTTCCAAGTTGTAGACAAATTGATGATGTCATCAAAATGTTCTGACTTAGAGTCGGCTACCTGGGGCCAACAATCAATAACTTTAAGATACTTCCATGACATAGGGCCTATGCTCCGGCGACAAATGCTCCGGCACGAATTGCTAATGTTGAAGCTTACACAAACCCTTACCCCTACCCTAACCCTAACCCTAATCCAAATCCTTACCCTGCTCTGACCCAAAAACTCAATCATACCCACGAGGCTCACTCTCTCTTCGGAGAGATATTAATGTCAGAGCAATAATTGTCGGCGGAGCATATGTCATGTCACCCTTTAAAACACAATAACTTCTTTGAGAAATCATTACTCATGAAGACAATAATTGAGTAAGCGAAAAACCATTGGCAGCTTAAAGGGATCGTACAGTTTTGGTTGAGACCTAATTTTCAGGTTTCTAACATTTTTTGGTGAGATAATGAGAAACCTCTTATGAAATATGAAAGAGCATGTAATTTTATGAGGAATTCAACGTTTATTTGATGAAAACTGGTTTTGAAATGGCTGAGATATATATATCTAAAAAAGAGCGATTCTCATAAAGTGTGGGACCCACACTTTATTACGATCGCTTTGTTTTACTTTGTTTTTGGATGTTACAGCTATTCCAAACCGATTTTCATCAAATAAACTTTGAATTCCTCTTAAAGTGGTATGCTCTGTACTATATCATAAGTGTTTCCTTAATATCTTGCAAAAAGTTAAAAGCCCAATTCTCATCTCCACCAATACTGTATTATCCCTTTAATTAAAACTTTAAAACAACACTAAAACACAACTGATATAACCCTTACTTAGATCTTACAATGCTTTTCAGAGCTCGCTCAAACAGATATGCAACCTTGAACAGGAGATAAAGATTGTAGTGCGTGGAAATTAACATGACATTTTGTTTCATTTAGCTCACGTCAGCTTCAGGCTATGCTATTGATATTTATGTATCATCCTCTTTGTTGTGAATTTCAATTTCCATGGGGTTTCATTCAACGTCTAAAGACAACAAGGGGCCACAAAACTTTCCAGAATTGCCTGAATACAGTCACATCTTTTCCAGTCACATCCTTTCAAATTTCAGACGATGATATCATATTGTTAACAATATCTGCTCAAAAATGTAGTCCCATGAACAACATAATGCCAACCAGTGACTCTTCCATCTACCTGGCAAAACAATACAAAATAACAAAATGACCTCAACATAATTAATGATTTGTTAGATTCAACGAAATGCAGAATACCATGATTGCAGTGTGAACCAACACAACTTTAACAATAATGACACAACAAAATGATGGTGCCCTTCACTCTTAGAAAAAATGTGCTGATTAGAACCTCTTCTTGTCCCGTATTCAAGATTCTTTATAGACCCTTTTTGTATAGGGTTCTACAATGTATAAAGAACCCTATACAAAAAAAGGTCATTTTTCTTTTTATCCATGTATCTCTTGAGTGTCATTCGATCTACACCAAATGCTTGAGCGGCAGCTCGAACACTGTTCAACTCTTCGACTGCTTTTGCTCCTCGCTGGAGCAATCCTGGATCACTCCCACGGTCTGATGATGTCCTTTTGTATATTTGTGGCATTGTCTGAAAGAAAACTTAAAATTGTATAAATAAGATAATGGTAAAAGGAGAGTTGAGCCATGGATCATGTCTCCTCATGATGAGTGGCTCAACTCTCCAAAGGTCGGCCATTTTTGCATGTGACTTTACTACCACTAGAGCAGTTGCATCACATTTAACCAAAAACATCAGAAATAATCAACAATGCAGAGGCTACGCGTTGCCCGTATTGCGACCAAAGTAACTGCTAGTATATGAATAATAAGAAGGGTCTTACCTCTAACTCTCAAATCCACTTTTCAGCATGATATTTGGTTTTCCTTTCACAAAATCTCCCATGAGTGACCATGGATCTTACTGACTTAACTGGAAAGAAAGTTATATTATACACTACCAGCAGAGGGAGTTTTAACTTTTTATCTAAAGTGCAAGTGTGAGATTCAGGGGGTGGATCAACTCTCCTTGTGGCTCAAGTCTCCTAGGTCTCCCCTACCTACTTTATTTGTCCGTTTTCACTGTTCCGCACTTTGCAACTGCCTACCGTAGTCCCACACATGCATTCACACTTAATGCTTTACGCAAACAGATCTTGGTGCTTTTGGCCTAGCTAGTGCAGCAGTGCATTTGCCTAGTAGTCTTACCATGCATCATGTTTTAAAATCTACATACATGTAATTCCTCCCAGGATACGCATCTAGTCAAAGACAAAATAAATATTACAAGTACAGAAACAGTCACAAATTCCGCATACTAGTATATGCACGCAAGGCACAGGTTGCCTCCTGCACACGCCACACACGAGACGTGACGCCGGCGCCCGAAATCGAAATGTGTTTTAGCAGCGGGTCAACGTACAGACGTGACGCCTTGACGTACGGTTGCGCTCGGCGGCACGTCCTTCTCGTTCACCCAATCGAAAACTCCCTATTAACCCCAACAGCAGCCTGTCCAGCACCCCCTGACCAGACTGATCATTTGACCTTGGAAGGGTCTGAATCCTGAGACTATAAATAGGTCTATGGGGAGGGACAAACAAGGTCCTACCTCAATGAGCTCACTCATGTGGCAGCCAAATCCTCTACCCCACACTCTCCATTTCAAGGAGTTGTAGTCCTCAATGGTAGGAGGAAATGTTAGACACTAGTCTTGATTTACAGACCCTAATCTATAACTCTTACTATTTTATATATTATAACATGTTATAGGGCCTATATACTGATGATATATATAATTTATATTTCTATTACTATTATCTATTACAATTACTCTTATCTTTTACTTCTTCACGTCCATCACTACAACCTTCCCATCAATTTACTTGTATCTAATCTTCTTTAGGGTGGCAGATGATATAAATGTAGTTTCACCAAACACTTACCATGCTGATACTAACACATGCTAACCATTATGCTCCATGGTAGCTTCAACCTACCAGCCATAACTGGTTAGGGTCTACTACCAGTTGATCAATGATGTTGGATGTGCTCAACTTAGTAGGACTTTCGCAGAGAAGTTTGTTTTCTCACAAAAGTTCAACTTCAAGCAGAAACTGCATTCCAATTTCTGATCTCACTTCCAGCACCAACATGGTTCAGAGAGTCAAAAAGATGCAGAATTCGAGACAGTTCATTGTTTGAGTGAGCAATGAAGAGAATGTGAAAAGTGTGGAAAAGCTAAGCTGAATGGAGGAGAATTTCTCTGCAGCTCTTGCAGGTCTTCAATACAGAACACTCAAACCAGACTTCCCTTCTACCAAGGAGGTTCGAGAGAACCTCCTTGCTTCTACCAAGGAAGAGAAAGACCACACGCCCAAGAGGGGTAAGGCCTGGCAGGTGGAGCTAGGCAGGTGGAGCTTGGCAGGTGGAGTGGGGCACAGTACATAGTCATAGGCCCCTATATGGGTAGAGTCAGGAGGGTTGCAAGGGGCCAGAAAGAGACCAGAAAGAAACCAGAAAGGACCAGAAAGGGATACAAATTGAACTATTAAATCAGCATGCAGGTATAAGGGGAGAAGACAAAGAGATTTTGGGTGTTTTTTTTTTATAGAAATTTCAAGTTTGATGACCACAATTACACAACAAAACTTAAAATGTCTTAGAACATTTAGGTATAGCAAGTAAAGAGAGGCTAGTGTGAATGTTTGCAACCCTAGTACCTAAAACTAAAGCTTCTTAACTCTCTTCCACTCCTCTACATCATTAGTAATCCTTTTGTAGTTAGTGCTATCACTGGTACTTAACTATTTCTCTGCTTACATAGGCCCTTTTATATTTCAGGAAAAAACTCAAGCTTTCCCTGCCTTCCCACAGAGCTCCAGGGATGCTGTTTAAGGGTCTTCTATCAGAGACTAATCCCCTTTTGGTCAAGCCTCATCAGACAATAGCAGGCCCCTGGACATTGGCTGGATCTGTCCCCACACGGCCAGTGGAAGAGAAAGAGATGGGGGGACGCCATTGTGGAGTGGCTCAAGAGAGTGGACACGTGGGCCAGGCACGTGAGCTGGAGCAAGGCCTTCTTTTCGTCACCTTGAGATGAATAGGGACATGTTCAAAGAAGACGCTCATGGGGATAATGGTGATAACTACAAAAAAGAACAAAAAAAATGGCAGAATGGGTGGGATGGGGTGGGGTGGGGCAGACTACAGTAGTATAGAGGGGGGTGGGATCAGAGGAGGGGGGAAAAGAGAAACTGGTTCCGAGGAATGAGATTTTTGTCAGCCAAAGATCTTGAAAGAAATGACTTCATGCATGTGACAGATAGCAGTGGAGCACACAGTAGACAGCATGTATTAACAGGGATAAAATCATTTTACACTTTTACATCACAATATATGGTACTTGCCAAGTAGGATCCATCCATGCTTTGTTCAAATAAATATCCCTACCATAAATATTTCACAGTTGTTCTTTTTTTTTTTTGTAATGATATTCTACAAAACCTCATAATGTGAAAGATCTGGTATCTACAGTATTGTAGACAGATTGGCAGAGAGGCTACTCCAAAGTTTATGCTCCATTTCATCTTATTTACCATGGAGATTCTTGGATGTTTACACTCCATTCAAATCAACAGAAGTGGGAAGGTGTCACATACAACAAATATTTTTTTCAAATACACATCAACTTAGTGTTGGTGGGAAGCAAGGCCACCCACACAGTGTAATTTCTTCCAAAATGATGCCTGATATTAATGCTCTGATCTAATAGTACAAAATTGTGGCTTGAAATTGAAGCTAAACAAACATACATCATTTTATTGATTGCACTCTTAGATGCTGCCAGCCTTTATTGAGCCATGCACCTATAAACATGAGCACAAACTATTGTGCCCTCATTGCTCTTTCAAAAACTTGGACTTCAGTCCCTGCGTTTGAAGGTCCTTGGTCCTTTCTTGCGCACTCAGAGGCAGTGCTGACAGCTCAACAAACGGAACTTCTACCAGTAGAAGGAGTCAATGGCTTGTGCTTGCCGTGTAACTCAAACAATGCAAAACGTATGATCAGGTGTTATGAAATCAACAACAATGCCATGTCACATGTACACAGTTGTATGTACCACACATACTTATATTCCTGAGGAATACTTAGTACACGTGACCTTACATTGCCAGTAGAGCATGTCATACGTACACTGCACATTATTTGTCAGAATGCTACACAATTGGACCCCTGCTAGGCAGTAAGTAATGCCCTCTGGGCATGAGCCTAGAAAATATATATAAGGTGCCATGCTTTGCTAACAAGAGTAAAAGAAATATTACATATCTGCAGACAACTTGAGGCTGAAAAGAAAAAATATAAGTACTGTGTACAATTTGGAAATTTTTAACATAGCAAAGTACACTCTCAATATTACATTATAAGATGGAGAAGATAAATGAAGCGGGTTCATTATGATAACATGTTTCTAACAAAGCAATGTGGGAGGCCGACACCTTCAGTAAGTAGTTTAGTAGTAGGCCTATACTGGACATTTTCAGTATTCGATGTTTTTTGAATAATTCAATCTGAGAAACATACCAAGACTGAGAGATAGAGTATATGCCTACTGTTTCCAGATCTGAAATAGGCCTATATGTCTAAGAAAATTATGCTACTAAAACATAAAATTAAGTGGTAGGACCTACATTATTGCAGATGGTTAATTTAGGACACTCTGACATGCAAAATCACAAATGTAATATACACATTTGTAGGCCTATACATATGTACAACAAGTATGTAGGCCTACGATTCTGTATACTATCATCTGACACACATGCAAATATCATAGTATGCCCACATACACAAATTCAATTTTCAGAAAATAAAATAGTTTTACTGATTTAAAGAAGAATGTTGTGACTGTTAATGTGTCTCTACAAAAATCATATATTTAAGATACAGTGTATACCCTCCAATTTAGCCACAGAGCTTCCTCTAAAGACAATGCAGATGTGCAGTATCAGATGTACAACTGTACTATCTTCTTATCATCTTGAATACATACTCCCACATATACTGAGGGATTCATAGCGGTTAGTATGTTGCCTAGCTTGTGTACAAAGAATAATCTCTTTGGGCTACCATTGAGACCAGACCAGACCACTTGTACTCTGTGGCCTTCAGGCCTTGTTCCGCTATCGGCCGCCAAATTCCGAAAACTGCCCCCAGACCAGGTATTCAAGCTTTATCTTTTGTTCCTCTCAACAAACATCTCTGTCAATAAAGGCAAGAACGAGTAAACAGTTTTCTTCAGCTAGTCTGCCACCACATTCCTGTTTATTTCTCAACTAAGGACATCTAAATAACGTTCCTTGGAGAGAATAAAATATCAAAGATAGAATGAGCAGGGAAAAAAAGTAAAGACTCCAGCAAGCGAATCATTCAACTGCTTAATGCGTACTTTCACCATCAGCAGGAGAGATGTAATTTTCTGTCATGATCTCTTCTCACAACGACTAGAGGAAGATTGTCTGGTTCATTTTCTACACGGCTCTGATGATAAAAAGAAAATTGCTACTACGTCTTCAGCTCATGTCCTTGCAAAAATTAATGAAAGAAAGCCACTGCACTGAAAAGTAATGCATGCCAAATTGTAATCTCATGGATGTAAGTACATGGGACTACATGTGGCACAGTTCTGAATAAATCAATGTTGTTAGCATTTATTCTCCTTCTCAAAATTTTACTTTCACTCAACTTCTATCTTCTTCAATGTGATCGAGTAAACACAATGCAAAGTACTTGACTAAATAGTACCAGGATACTTGGTTCTATTGGTTTCAGAGGGATTCCATGTTCTTGGGATTAAGATAACAAACATAGGACTCTTTGCAATTTCTCATAACTGAAAACTGCAGGACAAGCAGAAAGCACAATACCATTTAAGATCAACCTATGATTGTAGCCACTAAAGGCTCTGTGTGGAAGTGAGGGAGAAATAAACTTAACACATAGCGAGAGGTTGGTATCGAGGGAAATGCACTGATTGCTTTAAGGAACAAACTTGAACCATAATTTGGTCCTCTCTCTTTATTCTCCTCTTCTCTTGATCCTCAGATTTAAAAAGAAGATTCAAACCTGTGTCTGGCAATACAGACTATAGGTCTCTCTTTCTTTCCTCTTCTCTTGATCCTCACAATTTAAACAATTTTCCTCCTATCTCCTCCATCCGTGGAAGGAGACCAGTTCTACATCTGAGTGGTGTATGAACATGGAACGCTGCCTTCCTTTGTTCACCTCTGAAAAGGCTCTGAATTTTAGCATGGAGTCAATGGGGCAAACTTGTATTGAGGTTATCCTTTTGAATAAGGGATTAAACGAACAGATTACGTGGATTACCCCAACATGGTACTCCATCTAAAGTCCAGACATTCTTCACAATCAAAATCCTTCTTCAGACAACCAACTTAAATTGCCATTGTTGATTGAAATCTTACCCAAAGAGGTTGTAAGTGCTAATTAACTACACAGCAAGTGTTAAGCCTACATGGCTTAATGCACTATGTCCATGGGCATCTCTTACCATGTCATTAACTTGTGCAAAGACAGCATGTGAAATATTCCCCAGTGACTTCAACCCACCCTTTGGATGTTGTATGATACAAGAATGAGATTCTCTACAATATTTATGTCATGTACTGTAACGCAAGTACTCAAACATTTCCCCTTTGCCTATAGATGGGTAAAAACAATCTTAGTAATTATTCTTAGGACACAAAATGCCCCAGGGGGGCTTGAACTCGGACCCTCTCAAAGAACACATGGCTGGCATCCACCAGACCACAAGAGATATATCACATAACACTGTTCAACACTATTGCTCAGCACTAAAATAATCTTACATACATAGCCATTTTGACAGTTCAACCTGTTGAGGATAAGTCCCGAGCATACTCTGAAAAGCGTCTATGGGAAATGCGTATTGCAGCAAAATCAAACTGTCCTCAACGGGTTGAAATAATATAAAAGAAATCTAATAATCTATGGTAGGCCCTAATGCTTTCATCTGTGGAGTCAGGGCATTTTTAATTGCTGTGTTTTGTAAGCACTAGAAACATACTCTGGTGAATATGTATAACCTATGGAAAAGAGAATGCACAGGGAAACATTGTACAGAGCTTTGGAAACCATGAGCTATTTTTCCTCATGGAAAGAAGTAAGGAGCAAGAAAAACAATAGTAAAATAATACAGGTAATGGTGGCCATAATATGAATATTTCTGAATCATGTTTGAATAAGCTTCAACTTACTGAGTGAAACAAGCTAATGAAATCTTACTCCCCCATGTTTTGGTAGTGTATGTCGATACAAGTGTCTTATTGCACCACTTATTCAAATGTTTTATGAACACACAACATCATTTGCGGCCTACAATTATGAGCACCAGTCTGAAATCTGCTTATTTTGTGAATACCTTGTTTACGTGTGGGATATATGCATGAAATAATCTCTATTCATACTCAGCACAATGGGGGAATGGAGGGCAAAATTGGCACATTTTGTACAGCTTCTGAATTCAACGGAGTACAGCAAGCCTGAATGATCATTCTATCAAGTTTGTCCTCTACTGCTAATCAAACATATTGTGCTGGTATACTTTACATCCAGCTGTTGGTACATACAGTCAGTTTGGTGTAGGAGTATACTGTGGATCTGACGGCCCCTCCCATGTGCAGTTTAAAAAACTGACCACAAACTGGACACGTCCCTGGACATAACACATCCGTGAAGACTGACCCCATCTGGTGATGGAGTGTTTTCACAGAGATCATCAAGCAATGCCCATCATGGTGTGGTCATGATTGATATCCCACCTATTTCCTTTTTGGAATCTCAATTTGGAAAGCCTTTCCAGTAGCAGAAATGCTGATTTGTTTATCTGCCAATCCCCATATTTTAATTTACACACAGAATTTAAAGCTGTCATGTACAATGCTTGGATTTTGTATTTTGGTTGTTTTGTGCGTTTTTCTTTTTTTTTTGTGTGTGTATATATAGTTTTGTCTCTATAAATATTCATAGTCACTTTGGGAAAAATGACACTGTACTATGTATGCCCAGTGAGCCATATACAGGTTTTCTATTGTTTTTCCTTATCAAAGCAATATTTCCAGACCTTCAAGGAACAGAAAACAATAACCAGGGAGAGTTGGTAATAAGTAGGTAACACTCTGAAATGAACAAAGAAATGCATGTATTGTGCCTTTAAAGGGGAAGGCTAGTAACTGATCAGAGGGAATCAGTGGAAATGCTGGGAGATGATTGTTCCAATCCTTATGGGATTCATTCAAGAGTTCATTGTATATCTATTGTTGTGTGAAAATGATTTGCTTCAGAATGGTCTCATATTCAAGTAATGTGCAGTTTAATGCTTCCAGGTTAGCGTCCCTGGTCAGTGACGGAGCATTAATCTGCACATTACTTGAATATGAGACCGTTCTGAAGCAAATCATTTTTCACACAACAATAGATATACAATGAACTCTTGAATGAATCCCATAAGGATTGGAACAGTCATCTCCCAGCATTTCCACTGATTCCCACTGATCAGTTACTAGCCTTCCCCTTTAACTCATTGAGGACGAATAGATTTTGCTACAACCATGGACCTACAACGCACATTTCCCATAGACACCTGCCCGAGTATCAACTCAGGACTCGTCCTTAACAGGTTAAAATCACTGTGCTTCATTCACTAACTCTCTCACATGCTGGAGAGCTTTTCTTTCACTGATGAACTCTGATGCCTGGGCACTAATTGGCAGTAAATAGAGATTAACTAATCCCCTTAATCCCTCTTCTGTCACAATGGCCTTCTCTGTTAGTCTGAAACTCACTGCTAGTGATAGCATGAGTGGACTTCCTAATCTGCAACTGGGTCAAGATTGGGTGGATTATTGAATGGAGATGTAAAGGCTTAGCAAGTTTAAGAAAGTGCCAGGACACATCATTATACACCATATACAGGGTCAATGTGGTCTGAAGTGAAGATGCAAGTGACTGTATAATTTATATAGAAGGGAAAAAGTTTTTAACAAGCCAATAGAAATGCTCTTACTTGTAACAACTGATGACCAACTATTTAGTCATAGCAACAACAAGAAAAAGACAAATTGCTCTATTGAGCAAAAGTCTGTAGCAAAAGTCTGTTGGCCCTACTCAAAACTGAAGAAAGTTTTACAATTCATACAAAAAGAGAAAAAGAAAACCACATTGTACACAAACAAAATATTTACAACTCATCTCCTCACAAAGGGCATACTACCACTAGTACCAGCGTCATTTCCGTCATTTCCGGAAGGTACGACCACACGCCCCTGATCCACCCCCAGAGGAGTGACTCTCTTCACAGGCCAGTGACAACCAGCTTGGTAAACAGAGTAGGGATAGATCATCCCCAACTTCAAAGTCATTTGTGGACGGAGCAGATAAGAGAGCAAAGAGGGACTAGATTTGGCCAAAGATGATTTACAAAAGGTGCAGGGGAGCAATTAGCCACCGAGGTGATACACATTGTACTTGTTTTGCCTCTTGACAATAGGGCTTTCATTCCCCTATTTTTTTTTTTTCTCTCTTTCTCTCTTCTGTGGGTTTGGACAATCAGGATGAGGCAAGTCCTTTGCTAGCAGCTGATCTGAACCTTAAAAATGAAGAAAAGTTGGTAACAGGAAGAATGAATGGAAGGCTAAAGGGAAATGAGTTCTTGAAAATCAAAACAGCATACACCCTGCTCACCATGTATTAGAGTGTATTGAGAGATAACAAGTAGTACTAGTAGGCATGCTTGTTATTGTATAGCACTGACAGACTTTGACAGTTTACTATGAAACAAATGTCTGCTACTAATTATACTACAATATATCTCAGTCAACGTCATGTATCTCATTTTCTGTAGATACTGTGAACTTCAAAACAACTATAGATTATGGTTTTGGATTCTTGGTTTTGTTAATAAACTCAAAGCAAAGATAAATGTGTGTGGCTATCTACTTTCTCTGCAATGTATGTGTGTGGGGGTTGTGTGTTGTGTGTGTGTGTGTGTGTGTGTGTGTGGCCTGTTTTTGGTATTAAAAAAAAAAAAAATTGTTTCCCGAGAGTACCATTTGGACTAAACATACATGTACATGAACATTTCACATACAATGTTTGCATGTACCTCAAATGCCATAAATATATACATGTAGTTTATTGCAAAGGATTTGCAGATCAAAGAAAAGAGGTCATTCAATTTTTCTATTAAAGTCAAAAATTATGAGTTATAAATACAATAGGTTACCTGCTTGAATTACTGGATGAAAGGTTATTATTATTGGATGTCACTCACAAAGCCCCTGGGAAAGTGCAAGCCACCACTCTTAATTCATATACTTTGTACTTTGCAAATATAAAATGGAACATAAGCTTGAGTCATTGAACCCATGCCAATACATAACCTGCAAAAATTCAGCAATTTTAATTGCATCTTGCTATTATCACAGGAAAGGTTTGGTTTATTACTCTGATATATAACTTTACAAAAAAAAAAAAAAACAAACAAAGGGGACATTGTGTTGTGCACTACAAATTCATGTCATAATAACACAACTGTCAAAGTACAGTCCATCAACTAGTGCCACATAATCAAATTATTTATGCAAGACTATATGGGGGAGAAGCATGTTCAAGTACTGCCAGGGTTTGGAAAGGATGAAAAGGGAAATGCCTGTACAGTGTAAAATCCATTCACAGGTGAACTTTGCAATTTATAACTTTCTGCTCCACTTTGCTCCAAAAAGAGCAATACATAGCAATTTTTTTACTCTAAATGAGATTATTGTGGCATTAAGTCCTGTATACAGTGTCTACACTCCCAGCTCTCAGCCCAAACAGTTTTCCTTCTCAATGGGGATTTACTTTGCCTGTATAGAGGATCAGGATCTTCTTTTTTTCCCCTCAGAGTGCACTTTTTACCCCCTCTGCTCATAAAGCTGGTGGTTGTTGGACTTGAAAAAGGCACTCCTCTGAGTATAAAGGGAACAATTCATTAGTACCCGCAGGGTAAATTTGTTCGCCATAAATCATACACTGTACCTACTGTACGTGTAGTTTGCTATTGACACTTGTGCCCCGATCATTGCAACAGGACTATAAACAGCTAGGGATATCAGCATTGATATTGTGGATTTCATACCTGATCTCATGTTTGTTGGAGGTTTTCCCGAGAGTATTTTTTGATTGCTCAGCAGTTTATAATCTAATACACACTCTTCTTTCAATAATAAAAGATAATTCACAAAGATGCATCAGTAAATGTATTCAGATGAGTTCAGATTTAATTAACATTTGATCCTGTCTTCTCCAACTATTAAAATGTATTTATGTAAATTCATAAAGGATAAATACATAAAATTGTCTACCATTATAAAACAAAACACTACCTTATTTGGATGCTGTCCAGATTCTACATCAGATTTTCATTATCTAGGAGCTAACCCTATGGGTATGTCTCATGGACATGCCCACCAGTCACACCAAGACATGCTACACATAGTGAATTTTACAGTTGAAGTTTGTGCAGATCCCCACTTGTACATTTCACTGTTGAGATTCTCACCAGTGTAAGAGTGAGATAAAAAAAAAAGTCTTCAAATGATTGACACATTTTGAGGAATAACAATTCTGTTTTCTTCTTCAGTTTATGATAAATTTTGCCCCTGCACAAAATTGGGACTTTTCCATAAGAAAACTAAACCACTGCCACATTAACAATGTACAAGTCACTGTCTTTCTAGAGTTTACTATACAATCAGACCTACTGTACAACTTAAGGATCATACACACTGTATGATATGATCATCTTTCCCATACAATGTGGGTGGCATGACTGTCATTTTATTCCAGAGGCACGAGCCAATCTGTTACGTAACACGGCATCAATGACATTTATGGATGTGCAGAGCAATTATGTTTTAGAGTGACATTGCTGTGTGTGCATGCATGTGTGTGACATTTGGTACTACTTGGTACTGTATGCATCGGTTTGCACAGAGCTCATACCATGCACAATGTTATCTTCTTCCATCATATCCCAAAGTCCTGGAGACCATTGGGGCACCATTGGAGATCTCAAAGCCACCCTCCACTCTCTCTTTCCCCTCTCCTCAGGCCCTCAATGCCAACATGTCCCTCTCAACTTCAAGCTTTGCCAGTCTTGGATATTGTCTTTCCATAGATTTCTTTGTTGGTCTTCTTAAACTTGCCCTCTTTCCCTAACTGTCTTAGCCTTACACCTGTCTCAGTTTCATTGCTATTCCCTCCAGGAGGTTTTTTTTTTGTTTTGTTTTGTTTTTTTTTTCAATGATATCTTTCATTACATCTTCTCCAAACAGACTTAAGACTTGACTTACAAACAAGTGGAACACCTTCTGATGTGCTATACTTAAAAAAAAAAAAATCAATAATTCAGCACAAGAACTGATCACCAGTCGTTCTTAAGTCGTTCGTAGTTCTTTAAGAACAGCTTTATGAAGCACCCCCCTGGTGTCGTGGGAAAACATGAGTGATCTATTTGAAATGATCTTCACTCGCTGGTCACCAAGGTGTATCCCAAAACCAAGAACAGTGTCCATCAGCCCAGAGTCAGCAGAATATGTATCAAAGCATCCCTCATACTCCCAACAGACGATTCACTCAAGATTCTTTGGCTGTGTGTGTACTTTTAAAAAGTTCTAACAATTTATTATGGGAATCCTGGAATAATTATCCAAGCCAGGTCAGCTTTTCCAGAGTATATGGTATCCCCACTCTACCTGGCCTTTAATGTCAGTGCAGTGATACAGTAAGGCATACCCATGAACATGAAATATAGTGGGCGTAGAATGAATTATTGAGGCTTTTTCATAACACGATCTCATTTGTTGGAATGTCACAACAGAATGGCTTTGTTAATTCCAGGAGACATGTCATTGTTCTATTATTTATGGTAACTAGTCTGTGAACAGGATCAATTTGGTAACACAAGCCACAAAAAAAAAAAAAAATCAAATCAAATCCTACTCTGTATTCTTCAGTCCTGTACACTGAATTTTGCAGTCAAGATACGTATTGAGGTAGGCCCTACATGTGTAATGGTGTCACATTATCACCATATTTCTGCAAGGTTGCAGTTTATCCCATTTTTTGTAAGAAAAACAGCAGCTCTGATGATGGCAAATTATTGTGTGATACAAATTGTTCAGTAAGACACAGGTGCAGTATGATGTGTAGGCCTACATGTGTAGACCTATCTGCCTTTCAGTATATAATTGAATAAAAAACTAAACAATGCCTTTGATGAAAAGTGACTTCATGTATAAATAACTAGTAATCTGCCTTAGATAAATTTTATATGCCCTGTATGCTTATCGCACTAATTGATCATTGTACATTGTGAGCATAGCAGGTCAATCTCATGCCTTATTAGGCCCGTTCACAAACAACGAAAATAAAAATTTCAGTCGCGATCCAAATTTCGATTTTTTTTTCGACCGTTCATACACAGGGAAAAATCGCACTTCGCAGCAAGGAAAGAACGATCAGTGGCCAAAATGCGCATGCGCGAATCTTGCATGACCGAAGACTGACCCCGCCCGCAGTCCCAATAGAGTTTCGCACGCGCTACGAACGATGGGATTAAAAATACCGATTTCCGAATCTCGATCGCGCTCACACACACGACGCTTGGCAAAATAATCGCAATTATTCTGAAAAATCGCACTAATAGTGCGAGTTGGATCGCGATAAGGATCGCGGTAATTAGTGAGATTTTTCTGTCCACACTGGAAAAAATTTCGAAATTTTGATCGCGATAAGAAAATCGATTTTTAAATCGCACTTTTTCCCTTGTGTGTGAACGGGCCTATTGTCAGTCCACAAGATGCTTTACAGTTCTAAACATTATTCCATCAATTGCTATTCCATTCTCTGAATTGACGGCGCGGAAACCGAAACTGCCATGAATAGGTCTTGTCAACCTTCTCAGTGCTTCGCTCATATCCATCCAAAGTAGGACCTGTCAGGCATCACTGCTAGTTTTCTCAGCCTTTCCATCTTCCAGAACAAACAAGGAAATGTATTATTCAGCTGGTCAGGTCGCTGGACCCATCTGCACGATGAGTCACCACTACGTCCAGTCAGACTCCCCAGACTACCAATTAATGGTGGACACAAGTCAGGTGACCATCCATAACTTCTTGGAGGTCAAGCTTTTTTGACCACTTCTCCTATTAAAGATGGTAATTAACAGCAAACAATAGAATTGACATACATCAGATATGGTTTTGTTTTTCTGATTTTGGTCGGATAATTTGAAAGTGAAACATCTGTTTAAATGCTGACTCATAGCAATTCACCCATTTAAACTTACCCCCTCGTACAGGTCTGTCATTAAAACTGACCCCAATGCTAAATCATTGTAATGACCTCCTCGACATTAGACAGACATTACTTTTGTAAATCATATCAATACAGGTTCATCATACAATGCTCCGCTCATGGAAAAACATTAACAGACTGGAAAGACAATGCCTTATTTAAATTTCCATTCTAGAAAAGGATATCATACTCACATCAATTCTACTTTCCCTTTCCCTCTCCTCTGACATTTCCAAGCTCATCGAGTTAGCAACATTTTTGAATACTGCACCACATACTGGCCACATACAAGACCCTGACATAAAGAGTGCAAGTATGAAATATAGCGACATTAATGAGTTTGGCAGAGGAGAGGGTAGGTAGTGTATGAGATGCACAAGATGAGAAGAGCTGAGGAAGGACCTATAAAACAGACACACATTCTGGTTAAAGGGGAAACTGTACAAGATGTTAAAGTTTTTGTCTCATACCTTTTTAAAATCTATTAAGAGTGTATTTACATGTAAGTCAAATAAAAAGATGAAATCAAACCCAAGTCAAAAAGGAAAGAGTCTCTGTTTACTTGAATTACAAAATTTTGTATGTTGGATTTTCTAACCTACAGTATGTTTGATTCTATCTTTTTATGCCTTTTTCATGACAATATTCACAAATTGCCACTGGCATTCACTGCATATAGTGTATACAAGAGCTTTCGCATGCATTTTAATTTCATGGATATTGGCTCTCACAAAATTTGTGAAATAAAATGCAGGGTTTTTTTTCTTCCATTTTTTGGTTTCACAGTACACTATGAATACAAATCTACTTGATGCTTTCTATGATTTTTACCATTAGAAGTAATGTTTATCAAATGAAATTAAAACAGAAAGTTTTTAGCTTCAAATGTCAAATTCCTGACCCTTTGCAATATACAGTGTACATAGGCCTACATGTAAGGCTGTTTTTAAGTATTCATTTCTCCCTTCCTATTTGTTTGGGTTTTTCTCTCTCTCTCTCATTCTATTGTCCAAACAAAGCCAAGAAAGAATGACTTTGTCAAAATTCAAATTCATGTTACTTTTTGACTTTAAGAAGAGGGGGAAGCCTGAATTCACTATCAAACTCACAAAGACATAATGATAAAAACAAAGACCACATGAATCCTGTCATAACTATGGCAGACAGTTTCACTTTAGCTTTGTTGAGATCCTCACTGTCTTTTCAAAGGTATAAAAAATAGTGATGAGGCATGAGCCATAACTTTTGAATTGAATGCAAGCCTCTGTTCCTACACTTGATTGACTGTTGCGGCACAGTCCCAACATCAAATTGCTCAATTTATCGTCCCTCCATCTCTCCAGCTGCTATTTGCTACCAACCCATCCACGGTGTCTCGCCGCGGCTGAAGTTATTAGTCGCTGTCACGGACTAAAGTGATTCACCACAATCTTGATGGCTATTTCATCTTCCACCAGCAACAGATGACAAAGTTTTAATGCAGCTATACCAGAGACATAAAGTTGTCTGTCTGTCTGTCTGTCTGTCCTGGAATTCACCTAACGGCTGATGGAATTTGCAAATCGCAAGAAGCGCACTGCAAATATCTCAAGGAGATACATCATCCATGGATTTTAAATGAACTTTACTATAGGAGTACGCAGACATGCTACGGTATGTATGATACCACATTATGCACGGGAAAAAGGAATTGGAAGCTGTAAACCATTAGGCCTACACATTGTGCAAATGAATAGACCTATATTGTAGTCATTTCATGCTGGGATTTTTTTTTTTTTTCAGGCCTACAGTATGTACCTCTAAATTCATTTGAGATGACAAGCACTTGAATAGTATGTACTACCGCCCCAAATGAAGTGTTTGTTCACAAAAAACGATAAGTCCATATTTGCCAAATGGAGATATATTTGCGATTAAAGGTCAAGAAAAATAAAGAGAATAATAAGAACATTTTTGCTTCTTTTGACCATAACTTCAAAAATGTACCTTAATATGCAATGACCAATATATCATTTTAAAGGTTTTATTTTGTACTTTATGACTGAGACCATACTTCAAAATCTTAAAAAATTGACTTTTTGGTTTTTGCGAACAAACTCTTCATATTAAAGTATAATAAAGTCTCTTATACATGTAAATTAGCAATAGCAATCTCTACAATTTGACTTACAATCTGAATTCCAGAAAGCTAATTAATGTCTCCATAATACACAACTAAATTGAAAAACAAAACATGTATAACTGTAAGCCCTACATACAGGGTATCTACCATAATGAAGAGCCCCATTTAAATGTTTGGAGGAGGCCCCATGTGTTGAGGGGTGTCTTTTTGCTCCTATTTAACCAGGGGTCAAATGGTCACAGTTCTTCTCTGCTGAAAACAAGAAAGAATACCTACACAGCCGGTTAAAAAGAATGTAAATCTTAACAGCAAGTAGAGACCCACAGGCACAGCATAGTGTTTATACCAATGAATGAAAACTAAAAATACATCAAAGTGATAATGCCTGAACATATCAGGAGTTCAACAGGGAAATCAGGATGAGGCTGCATTATTCATTAGGCCCTAAATATATCACAATCTCTAAAATCCCTGAACTGCTTAGGTCCTATAATGTACCACTGCCCAATGAGTGAGGATGTAGAGTGAGAAAATGTGTTGATTTTTACTTCTTTTGGTTTAGGCCTATAGCCTACATTTTACCAATATTAGTTATGTTCAGACGGGAGCCCTTAACCTCGAAGTTAGGAAACTTCGAGGTTAGAGCTTGTAGTTAGGGACTGTGAAGACGCACTCGTAGTTAGAAAACCTCGAGGTTTGCTCGATGTTTCGAGCCACGAGAAATCTTATGGTTAGCGCTCTAACCACGAGCCGCGGGGGGTCCCCACTCGTAGTTAACCACTATTTCCCTCTGCTTCCGGGTCAACCTCCCAAACGTACACCACAAATACGCTACACGTGAAAAACCTATGACGCACGACACAACAACATCATCTTTTCTTCCCATGCGCTTGATCTCTGAAACTGAACACGTCGAACTCGCTACTGTATTCTATATTCTTCTCCGACGCTAAAAAAAAAAATGTTTTCGACGAATATCTTCATAAAGGCATAATGCAGCTGTCATTTGTATGACGCACCTCTTGACCCCCGGGATAGGTGCGTCAAAGTACCAATGTGCGTCATACCTTTTAGGTACCATGACGTACCCTCCGTCACAAAAAGTGACCCACCTCTATGAGACATTGACGCATTAACCAGTCAAAATGGTGACGCACCTCTTCGTGAAAATGACTGACCCTTGACGCACATGTTATTCGCAGTACGTACCAGACTGGAATGCTGCAGAGCTCTGTGTGCGCTCACGCAATTCGCTGCCTGCGAACTGTGTACACCGAACGGAACTTCGCGAGCGTGAATCCTTGTCGCCTACACGGACCCGTTTACTTCGATCCCCGTGGTACTGTATCCCCATGTGTGGGCTGCTGAGGAGCGCGAGTGTAGTAGCTTAGCTGCACACTGTAGCCAGCTGCCACTACACTCCAGTACCCTGTTTCGATTTGAGTCGGGGTAGAAGCGTCCCGTTGTGCAATGTCTGCTTCTTTTTCTCTTCTTCTTCATCCGCTTGTCCCTTGCCTCCCAAGTACGAAATGATTTTTAGAGTGTTGTGTGTGTGTTTTGTAACGTTATTGCATCATTTTTCTGCAAGGAAGAGGTGAGTTTCTGTTCGTGTATTGATGTGCACTGCAGTATGTGCAGGTGAAAAGCGTTCGAACTTTCTTTCCCGAGTATCGTGGAAACTCGATGTATTTCTCGGTCTATCAAGGGAGATCTCATATAACCATGATAACAGAATACTTATAACAAACTATTTTCCGGTCAAAATGAATTGATTTCCTTTGTTTTGTATCGTTTATTGACTTGATCCTAAGGATCTCGTCGCAATACCGAGTTTCCAATGTGTATTTTCACCTTATTTTCGCGTAGCTTTCGGTGCAGTAAACTGTTGGTAGGGCCTAAGCCTACTACTAAACTTACCGTTCTCCACTGTCGTTTCTCACACATCGTTTGGTACGATTTCTTCCATTTTATATCACTTTATCCGTTCCCTTTATACTTTGAAGTATTTGACGTAATTCTTTCAAGTGTCTCGCACTGCTATTTTCGTAACGGAGATTTCTCCGCTTTGCTGCAATACTTTTTCGAATCGAAGCGACAAAGTTTGATACCAGCCGCTTTAGTGTGCCGTGTGTTGTCTTTTCTAAATACATTTTGTATTTGTGTTGTTGGGAGGTGTTGATACTTTGTATTTGTTATTTATTTTCCTAGTTGTTTATCTCGAGGGACAATGCGTGTTTCTTAATGTTGATATAGGAAAAGGCTAAAATGGTCTGAGTGATGTCCGATGGTGATGATAACTATGCTGGTGTAAAAAGACGGCTTACTGTGAACAGGTGAATGCTGAGCGTATACGTGCCGTTCGTTTCATTTTACTTTCCCTCTTATTCTTCTTTCCCCCTTTACTCTTCTTTTCCTTCCCAAGAATGATAAAAAAAGAAATTACACCTCACAACAAAATAGAACCACGTGCTACCAACCTTCGTAAAGTTAAATCTAAATGTTCAATATCAGCAAAGAATAAGGGGAAAGCACGAATGACAATAAATTAGAGCGAAGAGATTGTTTTACATGCAGTCTCTTCGGCTCGAAGAAACTTGACACCCCACCCCTCTCCCCTTGTGGAAATTTCCACAAAAGCAGGTGCCACACCCAGGTGCGTGCCAGACGGAAGAATGCGCGCACTGGAATAAACAGCGTGTAAATATCCTGGAAATATCGATCGAAGAACCAGCTCATTAGTTGAATTAAAGGAATCATTGCAAAGAGATCGTGATTCTATAGCCTTTCTTTTGGTGCATAGTAGGAAACATCAAACAGTCGAATATAATGTACTTGATCGAATATCTTATGTTCCCTGAACAATAAAAAAAAAAAAAACGATCGATTAATCAGTCAATTAAAAATGCAATCACAGAAATACTTAAAAGATCTCGTATGCCCAGAGAAATTCACTACGAGTAGGTTCAATGAGTGATGCAGTCATCACATGGTTAGACAACAAAATCATGACAATTAATTTCAGTTCACGCTCATGATAACTGCTTATTACTTATCAAAGTTTTGGCTATCAACATTCGTTCGTAGGTGTTTTTTGTTTGTTTTGTATGTTTTTCCTCGTGAAAGACGTAATGATTTCTTCGTATCGAACGTAGACTGCATGTTTACCGTTTATCCAAACAGTAGGCGCCTAGGCGTACTTTCTGAATATATTCAGAAATTTCTATCAACATTTTAAATATATTACAAGACTCCCAAATACCAGTTGAAAAAAATTAAGAAATCGAATTTTTTAGATATGAACAACAACAACAAAAATAAAAATGCGTAGGATAAAACCACTTCAACTTCGAATGACTTTGAATTTCTCTAAACCGTTCCCTAGTTCATGGCCATCGCATAGAAACGCGTGTTTTGATATACACGTTGCTATGGCAAGTCACCTCCCTGGGCAAACTATCTAGTTTCGCGAAACTACGGCCTGGCCACAGTCATTTTTTCCCTAACCTCCCGCCTCCCCTTCCCCGATTCGAAAACAGCTTGATTGAAGCCCCTGCCTATTTAAACACGAACCTTATTAAACCCAAGTTAGGTACATGGTTTATATGGCTAGTGTTTAAATAGAATTTACTATTTAAGTTAATATAGGTTTTAATAGACTCTCAGTAATGTTAGTTCGATAATCGTTTGTATGTGTTTTGCGGCCTGGCCTCTGCCATGCCTCGCCTTCTGTATACGTATGTACGCGTGTACTGTATACATGTACCACATGGTCGACATCACGCACGTGGTTTTGCTGCAGGTTCCACGGTCGGTCGACGGTCGATGCTACACTACAGTGAATGCGATTGAAGGACAGCGAGCCTCGCGATGCCAAGGGCTGTATGTGATGATTTTAATCACAAATCGTGTTTGGTAGTGTGGTTTTGGAGCAAATTTGTGCTCAAACTTTCTGAAAAGACCTTTAGTCTGACATCATATAGAAAAAGAAGACATACGAGAATGAAGTGAGTATCAGTATGTTATAATAAAACTGAATGAAAATTGTGTCATTTTCGCGTTTCCAGGAGCCGGTGAATTCGGCCGACTCGCGATCGCGAGTTTGTTTTATTCTGTTACGGAGGGATACCATGCAAGAAGCCTCGCAAAATTACATGACGGTCCCATTAACGAACCTTTTGACACACTCTGGTTAAATGACCGACTATGACGCACATAATGGGTCAGTATTGTAACGGACATTTTGCTCCCGTGACGGTACCACGCGTCATCAAATTGGTGGTACTTGACGCGACCATGACGCACTTTTCCCGGGGGTCAAGAGGTGCGTCATACAAATGACAGCTGCATAAAGTCATCAGTGCAGTACTATCTCTGCATTCCATGACAGAGAAAAAGAGTACCTGTAAGCAAGTCCGACAGGGTTGGACTAAAGAATAAAATAATAGACGCCTTGTTAGCAGTGTGGGCTGAAACTTCCGGTTTTGTGGTTTTAACATCCAGTGGGACCCACTCGTAGTTACGGGGGGGGGGGGCAGAAGCTTAAGGTTTCGTAACCGCGAGGTTAAGATTCGTCGTGTGGACACATGTCGTAGTTAGGGGGCAAGAGCTAAACCTCGAGGTTTCCTAACCTCGAGGTTAGGGCCTGCCGTCTGAACGTAACTATTATCCCTATGAACTATTTGCGATATATTCTGGAAAAATACACAATCAATCTTGCTCGACACTGCATGCAATAGAACACTGCAGGTACAATTTATGGCATTGTTCTGTGAGTACAAGTGGGCACTGCACAAAAACTCCTGGAGCTCAAGGGTTAATTGATTAACAGTATTTCAATTTCAAAATATCTTATCAACAGATCTTTTACAAGCTATGAAACATAAACTTTGCTGGTGATATAGTGCCAATCATTCTGACTGGATGCCTTTGTGTATTTACAATAGTGTCTGGAATCACTTTGTCTGTCTGTACAAATTGTAGGTCTGTCTGTGAGCATGTGCTTGGAGAGAGAGAGAGTGCGCGCATGTGTGTGTGTGTGTGTGTGCCTTCATCATCCCTCCAATCAAATCGTGAAAATAACATCATGTGCTCTCCCCAGGTGAAAATCCAATAAATTCCCCTCACTAAACTTTCCCTGGCATTTTGTTTCAATGGGGGTACACTGGCGCTCTGTTCTTTGTTGAATTCACCCTGACTCGTGCCCAAAAGAATGCCAAGAATTTTGGTCCCAGTCTAGCAATCAAGCCATACAACAGAGTCCTTCTGGACCCAGACTTGACCATTCTGGAGTAACTGCAGAGATTTCACTCTCACAAGAGCAAAGACCATTCTTGACTTTTGACTTTTAATCGGTATTATAAATGAGTCTTCTGGAGAGTTGGTCTACTTTCTTCTGATGATTGATGGTTTATACATGGCTAGAGGGATAATAAGTTCTGCTCTTTCGAACCCTGCATAGCTTGACAGTACAAGCAAGTTTTGTTCACTTTGTTTGGCATTAGGCCTACACTGTACATGTTTTATTTCAAATAAATGTATGCATATTATATGTGCACTTTCTGAAATATGGAATTAATTTACATGCACATGAAGCGGGTACACACAAATTTGTAAGAGCTTCAGGCCTTACATATCCAAAAAATAGCTTCATACATTTTATATATGATTTCAATAGGCCATAAAAGACATAGGCCTACTGGAATCATGATCAACTAGACCCATTTGCTGAAGTTGTAGTAGTTCTTGAAAAGGTCCCATGACTCCCCACATCCTATCCCTTGTTTAATCAAGAGTCAATATTTCAAGACCGTGCTGCCAGTGTGCTACATCACTCTCTTGACCAAAATGATGGGTTCACCCAAAGAACGAGACTGTAAACCACTACTGGGAAATTAACATCGGTACCCCTGTGAGGGTGTTGAGTAATACAAGTTTGCACTAACATACGGAAAATTAAGATAAACCTACACTGTTAGCACTGGCCCATAAGATCTTGTACACCAGTTATACTACTACCCTTACTTCTTTTGATGTTCCTGGTGTATTTTCACCCCTCCTATACAAAAGAAAAAAAAAGTGTGGTAGGGGTGGGGTAGGGTATTATTGTGTATGATATCAATATCCTGACAATATCTTTTTCAAAACAAGCTTCCTAAAAGTACAGACTACAGGGTTATATTTCAACTCAATACATTACTCCTTTACTCAGCTTGAGTGCTCTAAATAAAGAAATCATGAAATACTTCCAGTCATTATACAACATATTCCTGTCCATGCTCCAACACTTTACAACAACAACCAATTGTTGCTGAGTACAGAATCATCCTTACCTATAGGTCTTTTCTGTGTGTGTTTTTTTTTTTTTATTCAAATTTGTCAATTCGACCAGAAATATCAATTCTACAACACGGTAATTTGCACAGTGCCATAGAAACTGCAGTGCATTGTACATTTCTCCCAACACCTTTACAACTAAAGTGTTTTCATTTCCAAACTGGAATGCCAAGCCCTTCTCTTCTCGCTCAAAGGGGCCACCTAACTCCCGAATCAAAATTGGCACAGTCTAGCCCCCCTATTCCTCAGTTACTGGTAACAGACTGGTAAAACTGGCACACTTCCATCTTTCTTACTTCTTTCAGCAAATTTCCTAATCATACAAGCACAATGAAGCACTACCGGGTACCACATAACAATCAGTGTGTCACTTCAGGTGCAAGTGGCTGCTGAACAATCCTGAGTATCTTTTTTTACTACTTTGAATCACGATCCTACCCACTATAAACTTTAATAGTGCTGGACATCAAATGAGTGACATTCCATGTATAAATCACCAAAGTAAACACCAAGACAATCCATTTTTAACTTCAATGATTTCAGAGAAAAAATGACGAGTTCATATTAAGCTTTGTGTTCTAGTGATTCTAGTCACTGACCAGCTGTTGAGTATACATCTGTACATACACATGTACAAGTGTATAATGTATATTTCACTTATTCTAGTCACTGACCACTCATTGATTGAATGTTCAGTAATGTTAACAGCCTCTATGCTTACATATCTACATTTTGTCCACAAAATTACATGTAGGTACATGTACATTGTAGACATTGTACATGTTCAAAATCTACCTTATGTCAAATATGGAAAAGACCCAAACAGATGGATTGTCTATCAGTATTCTATGTTTAATAAAGATTGTAGTCAAGAACATTTAACGCCTGTTGTATAGTAGTCTTGCTACCAATGCACTGTAACTCTCTACAATGTATGTGCATTCTCTGTGCGAGGGAAGAGCATGTTTACTCTGTTTCTATTTCGCACAGCCACACAGCATACCAGAGTTATCGGTGATAACACACACCATGGTTAATGATTGACTACGGATCTGTTTTGATTCATCTCCCTCCTTCCCTCCCTCTCTCATATTCCAAGAATGAGAAAAAATGGTAATGCATAATTCATCTTTACACAGTGCTGAAGGTACACAGTTCATAATTTAGCAAGCTTTACACAATGCCATTTGACTGTACCGGGCTCACACTGTGTCAAGTAACTCATCATTTTGTCATCACATAGGCCTACACACATACACTGTACGTTTGTATCATATGCTTCGTTTCGTATGATACTGCAACATTATGCTACTACTTGTATCTTTTTTACTTGTATAGCAATATGGTTCAATTTTGCTGTCTCCATGTTTACCAATGTCTCAGATATGAGACATTGATTCAACTTTCAAAATCAATCAACATTCTACTTTGAATGTGCACAGAAAGGCCCAACACTGCATATTGTGTAAATGACTTTAAGTGTATTGAGACACTAAAACACTTCACAGAATCTAAAATCTATGATGTAATAATGCAATATGCTGAGAGGTTTCATTTATAATGTAGGGCCTACGTACATGTACATGTGACTTCAAAGTTCAAGATCTTGTGTAAATATCAAGTTTTTCTTTCCATTAGGCATTATAGAGTTAAAGGGGATGGCTAGTAACCGATCAGTAGGAATCAGTGGGAATGCTGAGGGATGATTGTTCCTATATCCTTGTGGGATTCATTTAAGAGTACATTATATATCTACTGTTGTGTGAAAATTATTTGCTTCAGAACGGTCTCATATTCAAGTAATGTGCAGATTAATGCCCCGTCACTGACCAGGGACGCTTACCTGGAAACATTAAACTGCACATTACTTGAATTTGAGCCCATTCTGAAGCAAATAGTTTTCACACAAGAATAGATATATAGCGTACTCTTAAATGAATCCCACAATGATTGGAACAATCATCCCTCAGCAATCCCACTGATTCCCACTGACCAGTTACTAGCCATCCCCTTTAAACATATAGTGAGTGATTTTTTTTCTGCACAGGATTGTGTAGGCCTACATGTACATCTATAGTACATTTGTACTTCCAAAGCTCAATTGACAGCTATTACTGGTATTAAAAAAAAAAAAAAAAAAAAAAAAAAAAAAAAAAAAAAAAACTCAAGAGTGATTCAGGCTTTAAAAAAGTACATTGTATGATAAAGCAGGTAATATTCTGCAAGATGGAGTTCAAAATATTTCAGTGAAAAATAAAAAAAAAAGGAAAATCTGGATATATTTGAAATTACTGAGGAGAGGGGTAAAACAATGATGGAAATCATTTTTCATTAAAAAAAAGGGGGGCCATGGAATCTATTTTCTGGAATGGAGTGCTGCGAATGAAAGAAATGTTTTGTGCTGGTGATGAAGTGACTGTTAAATCTAGTAAGCTGTACACTGCACTTGTGTTTCTGCTGTATGAGATACAGTGTACACTTTGAACTTGTAGTAACTTGAAACTGAAAGGAAAGATTGAACACTGATAAAAATTTCCTTTTCACTGCCAAGACTTCCAATTATCATTATGCAGCAGAAACAAAAAGGCATTATGATGCAAGCCCTACCTACAGGAGCTCTTGCAGTTCTCACTTTCACTTTCCAAACTGTCACATACCACTCACTGACAAGACATTGTCAAAAATAGACACCAGCGATAAACAACATCATGCGGCTTTGTTCTACTGTAACTCTGAAAAAAAAAAATAGTGAAGCAATCAAAATATGTCTGAGATAAAGAGCAATGAAGGAAATCACAGCTCTTTGGGGTCAGTCTATTCGTGCTTCAATGACTCTTTCTACCACCAACAATTTCCTGTCATGTGTGCATGCATGTGTTTACACCTTAATCATTGCTACTTGTGACCCATGTAATCTGAGCAATCTTCTCAGTTCAAAAGTGAAAATCTTGCCAGGATTCATGTGACACATTTCATATGTTCACTTGTCTTTTTGCAATGTAATGTATCCAGAACCATCTTTGGAAACTCTGTGTTACACTTTGATGGCTTACATGTATCTAACACTGCACACTGGCATTGGTCAGACGGTCCCTGACCAATAAAAATTGCTCTCAGACCTGTAACTTTTTCAGGAATTAACCGGTAAAAAGTGGAAAAAATGGGTGCCTACTGGTCCAACAGACAGGTCGGACCAGTAGAAAAAAAAATGGGTTAGTGTGCAGTCTTGCATAACATATCCCTTCTCAGGTCAACTTGCCTTTGTTGCGCTTGAGAAATGCATAATATAATCATTTAAATTTGAATATTATTGCCTTCATTTCAATCAAATTAAATATTCTATAAGAAAGCAAAAATTCTCTCTTAAGAAAAGTGAAAGTATTTTGTAAATGAATATGTGTGGTAGCTTTGATTTTAGAATGTCAGACTGCTGAACCAACAAAGACACCACTATACAGGCATGTCCAAGCTTCATCCCCCTTGCATTAGTTGCAACATAGTAAAGAGGAGAGAGATGAATTCAGCATATGATTCAATGTATTAAATTGCCACAATCGTAAATGTATACATACTATATGAGGCTATATGATGTCTCACTGGGAACTTTACTACAAGACAACACTATGTCCACTCCTCTGTACAAAAGCATCCCCATCTTCAAACTATCCCACCCGGAAATGCAATCATCCTCTCATCCACATTGGGCTACTTGCCAAACATCTCACAATGAGGGGCATTGTCAAGTTTCTGCCTTCAGACAGAGAGGGGGGGGGGGGGGGGGGGGGGACCAATATTTGTACCCTTTACACAAGCCTGCATCATATAATCTGTTTACTGCGCTGACACTAGAAAACACTATAATGGCAAATGTAAAGGGAATACTCATGACATACCACCAGACACGTCTTGATTGGTGTCAAAGTCTGAATGCAATCAGTGATATGTGCAATCAATGCACAATGAACATTATATATATTTACTTTTTTTTTTGGGGGGGGGATATTCTTATTTTTTTTCTGCACAGTGTCATTGAAAACTCATTGGACTGGACCACTGAACACCATCAAGATAGAACAGGCTCACCAAAACATTGCTGAGTGTCACAACAATGGATACATACTACCTTTTGTGCTCACAATCATTTAATGATCAAAACACATATCTTCCCTCACCTCATCCTGCAAAAATTTCCTTCGTAAAAGCACAATAAGAACATGGTTTATGTTAGCTGCATGAATACTGCAAACTTTTTTGAGTCTTTACATGTATGTTGACAACAATACATTGTGGCTTTCCGAGCTGCCTTGATCGGTTCCCCCCCCCCCTCCATGTTAAGAGTTTGCCAGACACAAACTTCCCAACACTACCGTACTGTAATTGCAAATGCATGTCTTAAACAAGCATGTGTACATCATCAGATGAGAAGCACAAAACCTAAAACTTCCATTGCCTTGTAGGCTACATTGTACTTATTATGATTTTTTTTGTTATTTCATGTCTTTCTCATTCTTGACAGAATAGAGTGTACATGCAACCTGTTTTTACTAACATGGTCATATAATTAGAGATGTTAACTGAACTTGAAAATGACAATATTTGTTGCAAAATGGAAGATCATATTCCCCTGAAGGTCTTGTGCTATTAATTGCAAAGAAAAAAAATGACTCTATAATGTATGAGGGCTGTAACCACAAACTTGATAGGAAACTTTGTTTTAAAACTTCACATAGCAAATCCATGAAAGTCTGAGAATCTACACTGTTTAACTTGAAAGCCACTTCTTCAAACCAGCTCTGTTAGATATCACACATTTTGAGGCAAGGTTACCAATTATCCTTGACTGGACAGATTTCCATCAATACGAGATCACCTGAAAACACACACTGGCACTTCCTTGTGTTCCTTGCACTTGAATAAATCTCTCCTCTAAAAAGAAATGGGGAGATCACTCTAACCCACAAAGGATTCAGAGCTTTGCTCATGAAATAACTCAATTAGGCTGCCTGGTGTGACGACTTCATCTTGTCTATAGGCCTGGAAACAATTGACAAACAGTCCTCCAAGTCTAAACTAAAACTTTGAATTCTTGTCCTCATTTTCATTGCACTGTTTCCCTAAACCCACCAATGTTACAAATGATTGGTTTGGTTTGGTTTGGTCATTTTTTTTTTTCCTGTTAGGTTTTATGCCTCATTTCCATTACAAAGTAAGTCAAAGGTATTCACAAGTTGACATTCAGTGGAAGTTAACTGAAACTGGGAGGCCATTCATTAACCATTATACCAGACTATCGGTTTTCCAGGTGAATACAGTTGAATTGCAGAAATCTCCACCTGCACCTGCTCTAATAGACTAATACTAGCACAAATTTCAAGAGTGCCGAAGAAGCAGAGAAGGTACAACCGTTGGGGAAATTTTCCCTTTTTTTCAAGTTTGTTTGTTTGCTCTTTCTCTTTTTTGAAATAATCAATTGCAACCGCCCCTGTGGTCACACTAGTGGTACATGTTGATTGTCCAGCGTCTGCGCATTGTCCACGCTTTGTCCCGAGTGCGGACGTGCGGCGCAAAGGTGTGGATAACACCAACCCCAGCGAGCTCCGGAGACAAGCAGCAGACCGTGTTTTATGGACACGGCTAGTCATCGAAAGCCCCAGCCGAGAGCACTGCGGGCACCTCTTACGTAATGGACGGTCTTAGGTTTATGAGCAGAAAAATAAGGAAAATCACATTGAGCGTTGTAGCATGTTAGAAAGGGTAAGTGACGTTAAACCTCCGCAACATGCAAGGCAAGTAGGTACGGGGGGAACAACTCAATATCTGCGTCTTTTAATCAGAAAATCAGAAACTGACCAGTGATGATAGTGGTCACCATGCCCACCAAGCTTCCACCGCATCCAGAAACTCCATCGTCCAGCATGTCCAGTGCGATAAATTGCAACTCATAGCTAATCATAGAATTAATCAATTTATCCTGTACTTACCAGCAGCACTAATCGACATGGATATCAGCAGAAGTATCCTCAGCATCTTGGAGCAGCGATAATGCAGCAAGAACGAGAGAAAAATATTCCTCAAGAGAAAAAGGAATAACGTCGAGAAGTCTTCCACCAGCTGGTAACGCAACGTCTGGTTTCGGAAGTCTACGGCAAGTTGATACCACTGGATGACTGAACCGATAGAGCGAAGAGCGTTTTTTGGTCCCAGACGGTTTGAAGTTGGTAGACGCCCGCGCTACTCAGCTCGGCGTGTGTGTGTGTGTATGTGTGTGTATATTTGTGTGTGCGCGTGAATGCGTTTGTGAGTCACCTTGCCAAAAATCGATAGAAAAACTCGTGTATGTTCACAAAGCACACGTGTGGCCGATATGCGCAGGCGCAAAGATAAGTTTGTGTACGGATGAACGCACCAACGCTCAGGGCCATAAAAGAAAAGAAAGGACAAAATAAAAGGGGAGGGGGTGGGGGTGGACAATGCTTCAAGAATTCGATATGCTATCCATGTCCAGCTTGTGACGGGTCAGTGGCCTTGCAATCACCTCCAGCATTTCAAATCTCAAAGGATTTCCCAGGAGAACGCCATATCATTAATTATAGTCCACAAGACGTCTACATCATAACATGTCCATGACAAACAGTCTTGTGTTGATTGCCGATGATTTTATTCAAAGTCATGAAATTCTTCCGTCGATATGTTTTCATTGCAACTGATTGACAAATTGCCCTACAGGCTACACCGACGTAAATAAGCACTGAATTGATCAGTGTTTTAGTAGTAGACATGATTAAAAAAAAAAAATCATGGGCGTACACCACTCGATCAATTCAGTGATCAGTTCAGTACTTATTTACGTCGATGTAGGGCAATTTGTCAATCAGTGCAATGCCGATGATTTGTTATTTAGCCAAAAGCAATGTTCATATCGATTAGAAATACCAAGGAGAACACCTTGATTATACAATGTCATGCTCACTATCAACGTAGTGAATGCCGAACCTATACACGATTAGTGTATACGATTATACAGTGAGTATACGGTGATAACAGTAGGCCCTAAATTAGGAAACTTTGCTTTGATGCGTATTGGTGCAACTGATGTTTTACATCAAAAACAGAATAGAAATTGAATTTAAAAAAGCCATTCCTCCAGTTGCAATTAAGTCTAATGAATCAACTACACCTTAGCCACTATAGCATGACTAGAAATTACAAGTGTATTTAGACACTTGAATTCTATTTTATCAAAGTTTGCTTCAGACGAGTTGAAGTCGTAAGATTTTGTTCGAGATATCATAAAAGTCAAGGGTTTTATGCAATTGAATCCCATGAGTTCCGAAATACAATAAACGAGAAAATGTGAATGAGAGAGATGTTCACGTGATCTACACGTCACAGAGTTCTCAAAGGAAGTTCGCATGATAATTTGAATACATTATCAAGTCCTCCGATTCGGATTCGGATCCCTCATCGTCATCATCATCATCGTCATCATCATCATCGTCATCATCATCATCAGAAGAAGAAGAAGATGATGAAGAGGTTCCTCTTCCCCCGAGAGGGAGACATGTCAGCGGTAGATAAAGAGATAATGAATTCCATATGGATCCATGAACGAGCCGTTTTGCTCTAAAAAGCCCATTAATTTGTACCCTGGTAAGCAACTGGCATCCTGGCGACCCATGGGCAATAAGGAAAATAGCCAACAGGGTCTTGGGAAGATCAGTGTGATCACACATAAGGGTAAAGCCAGCAAAATGTGTCTTGTTGATTATCATTTTGTATGACATGTATCATCATTTGTGATATTGATATCGCAGATACTTTACTATTAAATAATAATACAATACATTTATAAGGCGCTTTATTGTTAATCTTGTTGTTTTTACCATCAATATCGATATCATCATAGTCTTCGTCATCGTCATCATTCCAATATATATATGTATATATATATATATATATATATATATATATATATATATATATATATATATATATATTTCTTTTTTCATTTTTTCGCAGACGCCGATGAATTTATCATTGACACGTCCAACGGACTTGATCCAGGCAGGGAGGCAATGCTCACCTCCCTGATCCAGGTCAGGTAGCTTGCACAGTCAGTTCTTGGTCTATCCCGAATAACGCCCTCTACGCCTCGTTACATAGGTCTCTCCAGGGGGCTGGATATGGTCTCACAGTGATTTAATGCTCCATCTCAGGGGCCGGCTCATAAATTAATGGATAAAAGTAAATATATAAAGTACACAATAATAAGTGTTGTGGGTTTTGTTTGTGGGTTTATCTATTTAGACAATTTTATGTGTGTGTGTGTGTGTTACTGTGTGTGTGAAGAATGATATTATATTGTAATATTTCTATAGTTCCATTTTAGTTGTTTTTATTGTACTCGAGTATAATTGCTTGTTGTATTTTTGTTGAATGGAAAATAGACGTTCTAAAATTTGCAAGATTTTTCAGTACAAACTCCGTTTAGTTTTCATAAATTCCGACAATTTCACTGTTCAATATTATAGTAATACATGTCAAAATCATGATGATGATGATTTAATAATAATAATAATAATAATAATAATAATAATAATAATAATAATAATAATAATAATAATAATAATAATAAAAATAACGGTTGTTTCTGGTCAACAAAGACACCGGCATGGACTTCGGCATCAACAAGTGCGCTACCCTGGTTATGAAGAGAGGGAGACGAGTGAAGAGTGCAAGAATATCATTTCCTGATGGAAGAATTATTACAGAGTTTGGAGGAAGGAGAGAATTATAAATACCTCGGTGTGTTGGGATCTGATGCTGTCTCGAACAAAGCTATTAAGTGTCTGTGAAGAAGGAGTATACGTCTCACGAGTAAAAAGTGTACTAAAATCACACTTAATTGTGGACACGTGAGCAAAGCTCTAAACACATGGGCGGTAGCAGTTTTGAGATACACAGAAGTGGTGGAATGGAAGAAGATGGAACTGGCTGCTATGGCAGATCGGAAGACAAGAAAGATGCTCTCAATCTACAAAGCCCACCAGATGAGTGCCGATGTCGACAGGTTGTACCTTGCCAAGGAAAGCGGAAGGAGGCCGAGGGCTCATGACTGCATCAGATTGCGACGAAACGGAGCAAATCAGCCTCAACAATATCTACATCAAAAGCAGTGAGGAAAAACTCCTTCGAGCCGTTCTGGTTGAAAGTGGAAATAATGTAAACGCCATTGATCCACTTACTTTCAAAAGCCAGAAACGAACAGAAAGATCCGCAAAGTGGAGAGAAAAGCAGCTATACACGGGCAGTTCTGCAGAGAGACGGAGAACATCAGCAGTAATGACACATGGTTATGGCTGAAGAAAGGAAAACTGAAGAAAGAGTCAGAAGGACTGATCATCGCTGCCCAAGAGCAAGCATTGTCAAGGAATGCTCTAAAAGCCAAGGTACAGAAGAGAGATGTGGATGCCGCATGCAGGATATGCCGAGAAAGAGACGAGACAGTGCAACATATCGTATGTGGCTGTAGTAAATTGGCGCAAAAAGAGTACAAAAGACGACATGACATGGCACAAGTCGTTCACTTGGAGCTTTGCAGAAAACATAAAATACCATGTGAGAGCAAATGGCATATGCACGAACCACAGAAAATTTCTGAAAATGACCAAGTTAAAATCCTGTGGAATTTCGATGTTCAAACTGACAATATCATCCAGCATAGGCGTCTGGATAATCATCGTCGTATAAAAAGGGTTCGACAGATATGCACGATCATCGATGTCTCGGTACCACGGGTACCGGGAGACAACAGTAGCCGAGAAGGAGAAGGAAAAGGTAGAAAAGTACCACGACAGTGCAGGACCTGGCCAGAGAACTTCGCCGCCTGTGGAATATGAAAACGAAGGTAATCCCTATGGTCGTTGGAGCACTCGCAACAACGCCAAAGCAGCTGCGACGCGGGCACTTGGACGATGTGGGTGTGGCCGATAGAGTGCAAACGCTCCAAAAAGCAGCATTGCTGGGGACGGCGCAAATCCCGAGAAAAGTACTAGAAGTCTAAGGTTCCAGGATGGAACTTGACGTGATATTGATCTCAAAGAGATATCTTGTGAAGATAGAGATAATAAAAGTAATGAAATAACAACAACAACAACAACAACAACAACAACAACAACAACAACAACAATAATAATAATGATAATGATAATAGATTAAAAATAATAATACATGTACTAATGATAACGTGTTCTGAGTATAATCCCCTCTCCCGTGATTTGAATAAACATGACATTAAGTCCAGCCGACAAATGAGGTGGACTTTATAAAAGGATCCATACTCATCATCTACATCTGATAACTTCTAAACAGGCTGAAATTCCCCCCCCCCCCCCATTCACTTGAGTGTCTTTAGTACAGCACAGTGATGGGGCACGGGCTGGTTCACTTTATTTGCATGGTGTGAAACCCACCCAGGCTGTGTTAATCCCAAGGAGCATTTCATTTAATTTTCATAAATGCAAATAAGTATACCAGACTGCTCATGCTTTATGTTTTATGTAACTTTTTCACCCCCCCCCCCCTCTCTCCATCAAAACGGAAAAAAAAAACGTCTCCCATTTTCTTTCGTAGACTCTATTAATTTCTTTAATATTATATATACATAAATATTTGTTCGACCAGTTACTAAGTGTAAAATTAATCAGTAGCTTACATGTTTTCATATCTTATACTGAATATGGTCATCATGTCTTTAAATCAATACCGTGTGATATAACTTATGAGACAGTTCAAGGACACGTTACATGAACATTCAATCTATTTACTGGTTCTCATTACCCCCTACAACATTTAATCGACAACACAGTTTAAGCCGATTTCTATACAGAAAGACATTTCATATTTTACATATTCTGCAGAATACTGTCAATAATGGTTACAGCAGCCTAAACCGTTGCTTCGTGTCACATGCAAGAAGTGCTCTGAAATACACACTATATCGAATTCATCGTAATTGCCCATTTTATGAAAATGGGGATCTTTGCTCTACGGGAAAAGTCCGCGTATAGGACATGCACTATATCAGTGGCGGATCGGGGGGGGGGGGGGGCGCAACAGGCGCACGTCCCCCTTTATTTTTCGTTAAAAACAAAAGAAATTAAAAAAAAAATGAAATGAAACCCGGAAGTGGCACCAGAAATATCAGTTGCGCCCCACCCCACCCCCGGCAGCTATGGCATGTGCAGGGAGGTGGAAGAGAAGACACACATGCAGCTGTATTCAGTATTGACATTCACTGGCGGTTCTGACGATTATGTCCATTAACTCATATCAAACTAATGAATTCAAATGTCATATTATACGCGTCCTTGAAGGGGGAGCAATAGCTATTTGCTCAAGAACGTTTTCTAGTCCATGGAACTGCAGTTGCATGTTTCTATTTTGGGCAAATTTTCGAGCAATCATATTTTGGTCATCAGGAATGGCCTCTACGTGTCCAAGCTGCAGACGTATGCCTATAAACGACCTAGACATTAGATTGATAGTGGTAATATAAAAATTGCGTTAATGAGATAATTACTATAAAGTTTTGGTGTGTACCGCTGTTCTCACCATAATTGTTTCTATATCAATTAGTAAATAAATTTACGAATGTATCCATGTTAATACCATGCATGTTTCCCAGCTCTATTATAATTTCCCATGGTCACCTCTGCAGAGCTCATCTGAGTGTGCTACAGAGCATTGTTATGTTGCCTCCTACTAACTGCTGTAGTAGTCAACAACTCTAGTTCAGTCATGAAGACAGGAAACAAACTAGTGAAAACTGCGCAAACGAAATACAGTCCAGTCACACTTTGTAAGAGGTCCATGAGTGTGGAATCCATCTACACTAATCTACTTCATGCCCTCTTCTCTCCTCCTCCTCCTCCTCCTCCTCCTCTTCTTCTTCTTCCTCGTGTTCGTCTTGCTCTCTTTCGTTTTCATTTTCCCCACTCAGCTGGTTTACAAACCGCATGGCGAAATGTAAATCATTACTTTTAATTCTGCGGTGTCAAACAATATCAATATTTGGTTCAAATGTTCAATTATGGATTCTTGAATATGATAACTTCATTGGCGTTGTTTAATGATACTTCTACTAATTTTATACGTTATTTTTTCAAGCATAGCTGAATAATGTGAAACTAAATTCAAGTAATGGCAATATGTTAAATGACTGATATACGTAAAGATTGTCAAAACACGACGGACCTGCAGAATTATCGCAAGTGGCTAGTTTAATGTATGCATACTATTTTTCTTAACTTTTCAAAAAGTATAACCTTTGACATGTTAGCCAAGAACCTTCAGAATATAACAGGCTAAGGGTAAGCTGCGGGGAAGGTGGGAAATGAGAATTCGAAGGAAATTTAACTTTTGCATCATTCAAAATAAAAATGGGGTGGATATGAAGAAGGAAGTAGCGGCGGACAAGAAGGAAGAGATAGAATAAAGGAAAGAGAGAGAGAGAAAGAAAGAGAAAACAAGAAAGAAGAAGAGGGTAATGACATTGTGGAGGAGGATGGTGGAATATGATGTAACAATGATGATTATGATACGCTAATGAAAACCGAACATCAGTCAAGGACAGAACACTGCGCTGACAGTAGAGGGCGCCATGACAGCCGATGAGGCAGTGCCGTATATTAAGAGAGTCTGGCCAACTCATAAATTGGACGCCATGTCGTTACCCAGCGTACAGTGCGCTTATGGTTTTAGCGTGTGCGCTTGGAGGGTTAGGTGTGTACGCGCAGGCGTCCCAAAGGCACGGTGTTGCTTGACTTTTCTTTCTCTTGCCCAGAGAGGGAGAGAGAGAGAGAGAGAGAGAGAGAGGGGGGGGGGGGGGGGGAGAAAGGGGGTAGGTTGAGGGAGGGACATTCTTTCATTCCATCCAATGCATGTTGAACAAAGCCAACAATCAAATCATTTTTACACATTCAAATAGACACAAGCACACAGGTATACCGTATAAATAATATAGGGAAGCTGTCTAAAGGACATAATTCCTGAATATAAAAAAATGATGAATTATTGCTGTGAAAATAAAAGAAGAATTCACAGTAAGTCGTATCGTAAACTTTCACTACACTGTATGCTATGTATATTGTATTTAGCAAGTTTTCCAGGGAACAAGAATATTGTATAACAACATGATGTATTATATAAATTTACAATTCTAGCTGTGCAGAGGATAGACGAATTCCACAGTTATTACTGTTTCCCACGTAAATACATTGTAATCATCAATTACCATAGTCCCATATATGTATGAAACTGACATGAAGGCCGATTAGTATGTAATTCAAAAGGAATACACCTATGTACAATGTACAACATGAAAAAGTGACGTCACCGATATTAAGGTATATGTAAAATGATCTAAAATTGTTTAAAAATAATATCTAAAAAAGACATGTTGAACGAAAGCACAAGTACTTTACCTGGATAACATAATAATGAGGGATATCCTCAGTGACATCTGTACCAAATAATAAAAAAAAAAACCCACACAAATAAAGATGTCCTAATGGCGACCGGTATTCCTCAGCCATATTACATTGTTCTCTTATCAGGTGTAGAGTATACGTCTTGACAATGTTACACGACAGTTTCACATAATTGGCAGAAAAAATGGCAAATTTGTCACTGAATTTAATGCGTCGAATGTTTACTTTCCTTGAACTAGGTATGAATGGATGTCTTTTATTGTTTAAGAGAGCAAGTATTAAGGAATTTGAGCATTTTTACTTTTGCTTACTTCTTCTCACTACTTTTTACTTACTACTATTTTCATGGCAATACTTTCAACGGTTATTTTAAAAGTATATAGAAAATTCTGTCATTTTAGTATTTTCACCTACCTTTGACCATCATGGCCAAAATCTTTCCCTATCACGCGTCATTGTGTAGTAATGATGGCATGCAAATACGTGTACCATATTTGGTTTTAAGTTTGTGAATTGGGTAATTTCCAAGGTATTTAGGAAATGCATGGGTAATAGTATTTCAACAATAGAGAGTAGAATTTTAATATTACATTTTACCTGACATTGATCCTTGACCCTAACCCCCTCCCATACCCCCCCCCCCAAAAAAAAAGTAAAATAAAATAAAATCACGAGAAAATCACGGTCCTATAAGCCCTATAAGCTAAAAACAAAACTTCGTCCACTCACACAAGCATACATGTCAAGTTTCATTACCTCAAACGGTGTCCACAATATTGATTGCGATATGAAGGACAGACGGAAGGACGGACGGACGACCAAAACAAATGCCTCAGGCGACACTTTCGTATGTTATGGCGGAGACATACAAATGTGAATCAAAACTTGGATAGTCTGAAAGACACCGCGAGGAATCCAAAGAAAACAAATCAGATATATTTTTCCCGTCGCACTCTGATTTCCTGCTTTTCCTTTGTTTTGGATCTGTCGGAAAGCGGTGCATCATTACACTAAGAGCCAGGTCGGTTCGCGCAACGCCATGCTGCGCAGGAAGGCATGACTAATCTTCAGTTTATGGCAATAAGATATCAAAATATCTTTCGTGTTGTACCTTCTATATACTTAAATAAAGTTGACAACCTTACGGCAATGACATAATATCCCCACTGCACCATGACTGATATTCAGGGGAAGTCCCCAAGGCAAGCAATATTAGCGCGTAGCTGCGCGTAATGAACAATGGGCACTGCGTATGAGCTCTGCTCGCGCCCGCGTGATTGACTTTGGTAACGACATGGCGCCTGTAGGTCACGGGACCAGCTTTTGACCAATCACAGGCTTCAAAACACCTAAGCCGAAAACCGAGTTGGCCAGACTCTCTTAATATACGGCACTGCGATGAGGGGACCAGCCCGTGAAACCAATAAAGCCTGTGCACTTGTTTATATTCAGTCACTGTCCGTTCAATGAAGTGAACAAAATTGACTAACAAAATCAATGATAACAGCAGCAGTAGCAACAAGAAAAACAACAGCAGCAGAGAACAGCAGCAACAACAAAAATAACAACAACAAAATCACACTTCGGTAATCATTCATTTAATCGTTATTCATCTCTAATACAAATAATATGATAAAAGTAGCTTTTGATATTTTCTTGTGTGGGTAAATCGTGTAATTTACCTCCATCCCCTTCCTCACTCATTTTGTTTCATACCATTTTATTCTCTCAGGTAGAAAGCGGGGTCGTCTGGATGCGGCAGGTGTCCTTATTCGATTCTTTTATTGCTAAAGTTCACTTTAGCAATTTGTCTTTAGCATTATCTCGCCAAAATTCTCTAAAATCAAAAGATTTATCTGATTATATCAAAATATTTGAATAGAATGTTAGAGCGATGACCATAATCATGTAAAATTAAAGAAAAACATCGGGCATACAATAGCATTTTTTAAATGATATTCTCCCCATGATATCTAAACTAAAATTCGAAATCCCTTTATCATATTTTGGTGAAAAGCAACTTTAAAAGTGGTACATAGCCAAGACTATAAGACTTGATCATCAACATAAACAACAACAAAAACATCTAACTACCACCACAACAACAACTGCAACAACAACAACAACATCTACAGGACTTGAATTTTGCTAATTCAGTTTTTGCCATGGAATTTTCCTTCTCTTTATTACAATAACATTCTTAATCTTTTGGATGCCAATGATTTGTATGTATTTTGTCAATATTATAGTTTGTCAAGAAAGGTTAAATATAATTCCCAGGTATTTTCTTGTAAAGTGTATCTTTGATTCCAATTTCACGTGCAGTCATGGAAATCCCCGCACATGAAAGCAGTGTAACTTTTATCTGTACATTTTTTGCTAAATACAAGTTCAAGTTTTTATGGCCCCATGCCAACAGAAGTGAGCAAAATTGATCGACATAAACTAAATAAATTTCAGAATGTTGCTCTGTCTGTCTGTCTGATTGAAGAGCAGCCAACTTTCTAATTTGTTTTAAAGACGAAGGTAATGCATTACAGGGGCATTTTGTGTGACCCATTAGTTACCCTCTATAAATAAACAATATGAATGGAATCTGGTTTTATACACTTAAAATGACATATATGATGTAATCACAAAATATATTTTTCTTCTTTCAAAAAATTTGTTTTTATCCTTTGAAAACCGTATGAGTTAAGAATGACTTCAAACAAAAGTCTTTATTCTTTTTTTTTTTTGGGGGGGGGTTGATTTGAGATAACAAATGATGGGGCTCACCTTCGTGATTGATTTTTTTTTTTTTTAAACATCTATCTCTTTTCTTTCTTTCTTTTTTCTTTCTTTCTTCCATTTTAGTTAGCCGTATAGTCATTTTCGAAGACCTAGTCTTGCAGTGTAGCCATTTTTTTTCCTTTGCAGATGATCATGAAAGATAGAAATATTGAGAGATACATTAGAGAGAGAAAGATCAGGAAAGAGAGAGGGATAGGGAGAGAGAGAGACGGGGGAGGGGAGGGGAGGGAAGGACAAAGATCGAAAGGGGAAGAGAGGAAGCGATTATGAAAGACTATTATAGTAATAATTGATTTCCAGTACAAGGGAGGTGCAGGTGCAGCTGATCTGTTACACAACGGCTGCCAGTTTGAACGTAAAATAATAATTTATGTAACATACTGTTGGCATCGGCATGAAGACTTTACTAGAAGGTCGTCCGCATCGGAAGAGGGCGCTATCTCTTCGCAGGCAATCAGCATGCATCAACCTCACTGCCTGCCGCGCCGCTGATTGATGTGAAAAGGGTACGGTACGTCGTTACGGCCGATAACGGCCGCTGGCTGACACTGACTCTGGGCAGCTGCGGGTGACTGCGGCCGCTGCAGCAGCTGCTCTGGGCCACCCAACGATCGACTGGATGGAAGTACGCCGGAACGCGGCCGGAAAAGCGATTTGAAGATTGGCAAAATAATAAGGATTACGCAATATCGTCTAAATAACTATCTAAGAGAATCAACAAAAGAACCTAATATTCTCTGGGCAGTCTGTCTTACTTTCACAGATTTATTTTCTTTACATCAAACACACTCCAAGAAAAAAAAAAAGGTAATAAAAAGTTCAAATAAACGTCTCTCTCACTCGGGTCTGACGTAATATCGTAAGGAGAGAGGTAAGTTTGAGCACCTCCCACAGCTTTCGCTTCATAGGTGCACCCTACTCACTATATAAATCTTGTAGAGGAAGGTCTCTTCTATCATATCCATTATATTTCATGAAAATAAAAGTGTCTTTGCTATACGGCCGGAACGACTTTTTAAAGTTATGTACCCACAGAACTTGTCTTTCGCCTTGGTATATACTGCATTGTGTCTATACATGGTACCAAACGGGTGGGGTAACTTTGAGCACCTCCCACAGCTTTGTCTTTATAGGTGCAACCCACTCACTATATAGATCTTGTAGAAGAAGTTCTCCTCTATCATTTCCATTATTTTTCATGAGAATGAAAGTGTCTTTGATATACGGCCGGAACGACTTTTTAAAGGTGTGTCCCCAGTCTTTCGCCTTGGTATATTATACTGCATTGTGTCTATACATGGTACCATAGGGGTGGGGTAACTTTGGGCACCTCCCACAGCTTTGTCTTTATAGGTGCACCCTATTCACTATATAGATCTTGTAGAGGAAGGTCTCTTCTATCATTTCCATTATATTTCATGAAAATAAAAATGTCTTTGCTATACGGCCGGAACGACTTTTTAAAGGTGTGTACCCAGTCTTTCGCCTTGGTATATTATACTGCATTGTGTCTATACATGGTACCATAGGGGTGGGGTAACTTTGGGCACCTCCCACAGCTTTGTCTTTATAGGTGCAACCCACTCACTATATAGATCTTGTAGAGGAAGTTCTCCTCTATCATTTCCATTATATTTCATGAGAATGAAAGTGTCTTTGATATACGGCCGGAACGACTTTTTAAAGGCATGTACCCAGTCTTTCGCCTTGGTATATTATACTGCATTGTGTCTATACATGGTACCATAGGGGTGGGGTAACTTTGAGCACCTCCCACAACTTTGTCTTCATAGGTGCACCCTAATCACTTTATAGATCTTGTAGAGGAAGGTCTCTTCTATCATTTCCATTATATTTCATGAAAATAAAAGTGTCTTTGCTATACGGCCGGAACGACTTTTTAAAGGTATGTACCCATATTGTCTTTAGCCTTGGTATATACTGCATTGTGTCTATGTTTATAGTACAATAAGGGGGTGGTAAGTTTACGCACCTCCCACACCTTTCTCTTCGAAGGTGCACCATAATCACTATATAGATCTTGTAGAGGAAGGTCTCTTCTAGCATTTCCATTATATTTCATGAAAATAAAAGTGTCTTTGATATACGGCCGGAACGACTTTTTAAAGGCATGTACCCAGTCTTTCGCCTTGGTATATTATACTGCATTGTGTCTATACATGGTACCATAGGGGTGGGGTAACTTTGAGCACCTCCCACAGCTTTGTCTTTATAGGTGCAACCCACTCACTATATAGATCTTGTAGAGGAAGTTCTCCTCTATCATTTCCATTATATTTCTTGAAAATAAAAGTGTCTTTGCTATACGGCCGGAACGACTTTTTAAAGGTATGTACCCATATTGTCTTTAGCCTTGGTATATACTGCATTGTGTCTATGTTTATAGTACAATAAGGGGGTGGTAAGTTTACGCACCTCCCACACCTTTCTCTTCGAAGGTGCACCATAATCACTATATAGATCTTGTAGAGGAAGGTCTCTTCTAGCATTTCCATTATATTTCATGAAAATAAAAGTGTCTTTGATATACGGCCGGAACGACTTTTTAAAGGCATGTACCCAGTCTTTCGCCTTGGTATATTATACTGCATTGTGTCTATACATGGTACCATAGGGGTGGGGTAACTTTGGGCACCTCCCACAGCTTTGTCTTTATAGGTGCACCCTATTCACTATATAGATCTTGTAGAGGAAGGTCTCTTCTATCATTTCCATTATATTTCAGGAAAATAAAAGTGTCTTTGCTATACGGCCGGAACGACTTTTTAAAGGTGTGTACCCATATTGTCTTTAGCATTGGTATATACTGCATTGTGTCTATGTATATAGTACCATAAAGGGGTGGTAAGTTTACGCACCTCCCACACCTTTCTCTTCGAAGGTGCACCATAATCACTATATAGATCTGGTAGAGGAAGGTCTCTTCTATCATTTCATTATATTTCATGAGAATGAAAGTGTCTTTGCTATACAGCCGGAACGACTTTTTAAAGGCATGTACCCATATTGTCTTTCGCTTTGGTATTGCACTGTGTCTATATTGTGCCATGGGGTCGGGTAAATTCGAACACCTCCCATATCTTTGTCTTTATATGTGCACCCTATTCACTATATAGATCTTGTAGGAGAAGGTCTCTTCTATCATTTCCATTACATTTCATGAAAATGAAAGTGTCTTTGCTATACGGCCGGAACGACTTTTTAAAGGCATGTACCCAGTCTTTCGCCTTGGTATATTATACTGCATTGTGTCTATACATGGTCCCATAGGGGTGGGGTAACTTTGGGCACCTCCCACAGCTTTGTTTTTATAGGTGCACCCTATTCACTATATAGATGTTGTAGAAGAAGGTTTCTTCTATCATTTCCATTATATTTCATGAAAATAAAAGTGTCTTTGTTATACGGCCGGAACGACTTTTTAAAGGTGTGTACCCATATTGTCTTTAGCATTGGTATATACTGCATTGTGTCTATGTATATAGTACCATAAGGGGGTGGTAAGTTTGCGCACCTCCCGCACCTTTCTCTTCGAAGGTGCACCATAATCACTATATAGATCTTGTAGAGGAAGGTCTCTTCTATCATTTCCATTATATTTCATGAGAATGAAAGTGTCTTTGCTATACTGCTGGAACGACTTTTTAAAGGCATGTACCCATATTGTCTTTCGCCTTGGTATTGCACTATGTCTATATTGTGCCATGGGGTGGGGTAAATTTGAACACCTCCCATATCTTTGTCTTTATAGGTGCACCCTATTCACTATATAGATCTTGTAGAGGAAGGTCTCTTCTATCATTTCCATTATATTTCATGAAAATAAAAGTGTCTTTGCTATACGGCCGGAACGACTTTTTAAAGGTGTGTACCCATATTGTCTTTAGCATTGGTATATACTGCATTGTGTCTATGTATATAGTACCATAAGGGGTGGTAAGTTTGCGCACCTCCCACATCTTTCTCTTCGAAGGTGCACCGTAATCACTATATAGATCTTGTAGAGGAAGGTCTCTTCTATCATTTCCATTATATTTCATGAGAATGAAAGTGTCTTTGCTATACAGCTGGAACGACTTTTTAAAGGCATGTACCCATATTGTCTTTCGCCTTGGTATTGCACTGTGTCTATATTGTGCCATGGGGTGGGGTAAAATTGAACACCTCCCATATCTTTGTCTTTATAGGTGCACCCTATTCACTATATAGATCTTGTAGGAGAAGGTCTCTTCTATCATTTCCATTTTTATTTCATGAAAATAAAAATGTCGTTGCTACACGGCCATAACGACTTTTTAACGAGATGTTATCCATATTGTCTTTTGCCTTGGTATATATATGTATATTGCATTGTGTATATATTGTGCCATGGGGGTTGGGTAACTTTGAGCACCTCCCACAGCTTTGTCTTCATAGGTGCACCATAATCACTATATAGATCTTGTAGACGAAGGTCTCTTCTATCATTTCCATTATATTTCATGAGAATGAAAGTGTCTTTGCTATACAGCCCGAACGACTTTTTAAAGGCATGTACCCAGTCTTTCGCCTTGGTATATTATACTGCATTGTGTCTATACATGGTACCATAGGGGTGGGGTAACTTTGGGCACCTCCCACAGCTTTGTCTTTATAGGTGCACCCTATTCACTATATAGATCTTGTAGAGGAAGGTCTCTTCTATCATTTCCATTATATTTCATAAAAATAAAAATGTCTTTGCTATACGGCCAGAACGACTTTTTAAAGAGATGTTATCCATATTGTCTTTTGCCTTGGTATATATATTGCATTGTGTATATTATTGTGTCATGGGGGTTGGGTAACTTTGAGCACCTCACACAGCTCTCTCTTTATAGGTGCACCCTATTCACTATACAGATCTGGTAGAAGAAGGTCTCCTCTATCATTTGTATTATATTTCATGGAAATAAAAGTGTCTTTGCTATGCAGCCGGAACGGCTTTTTAAAGGCCTGCACCCATATTGTCTTTCGCCTTGGTATATATTGCATTGTGTCTATATTGTGCCATGGGGGTGGTGAAACTTTGAGCACCTCCCATATCTTTGTCTTCATAGGTGCACCCTATTCACTAGAAAGATCTTGTAGATGAATGTCTCTTCTATGCTTTCCATTATATTTCATGGAAATAAAAGTGTCTTTGCTATACGGCCGGAACGACTTTTTAAAGGCATGTACCCAGAGATCATGTATATCGCATTAGTATGTATACTGCCCTCTATGTTGTCATAGAGGTGTCGTAACTTTGGCCACCTCCCCCAGCCTTTTCTTTGGAGGTGCACCCTATTTACTATATAGATCTTGTAAATTAAGGTCTCTTCTATCCTTTCCATTATATTTCAAGAAAATAAAAGTGTCTTTGCTATACGGCCGGAACGACTTTTTAAAGGCATGTACCCAGTCTTTCGCCTTGGTATAATGTACTGCACTGTGTCTATACATGGCGCCATAATGGTGGGGAACCTTTGAGCATCTCCCACAGCTTTGTCTTCATATGTGCACCCTATTCACTATATAGATCTTGTAGAGGAACGTCTCTTCTATCAATTACATTTCTTTATATGAAAATGAAAGTGTGTTTTCTACACGGCCGGAACGACTTTTTACAGGCATGTACCCTCGTATGTCGCATAAGTAGATACTGCCCTCTATGTTGTCATAGCGGTGTCGTAACTTTGGCCACCTCCCCCAGCCTTTTCTTTGAAGGTGCACCCTATTTACTATATAGATCTTGTAAATTAAGGTCTCTTCTATCCTTTCCATTATATTTCATGAAAATAAAAGTGTCTTTGCTGTACGGCCAGAACGGCTTTTTAAAGGCCTGCACCCATATTGTCTTTCGCCTTGGTATATATTGCATTGTGTCTATATTGTGCCATGGGGGTGGTGAAACTTTGAGCACCTCCCATATCTTTGTCTTCATAGGTGCACCCTATTCACTAGAAAGATCTTGTAGATGAATGTCTCTTCTATGCTTTCCATTATATTTCATGGAAATAAAAGTGTCTTTGCTATACGGCCGGAACGACTTTTTAAAGGCATGTACCCAGAGATCATGTATATCGCATTAGTATGTATACTGCCCTCTATGTTGTCATAGAGGTGTCGTAACTTTGGCCACCTCCCCCAGCCTTTTCTTTGGAGGTGCACCCTATTTACTATATAGATCTTGTAAATTAAGGTCTCTTCTATCCTTTCCATTATATTTCATGAAAATAAAAGTGTCTTTGCTATACGGCCGGAACGACTTTTTAAAGGCATGTACCCAGTCTTTCGCCTTGGTATATTATACTGCATTGTGTCTATACATGGTACCATAGGGGTGGGGTAACTTTGGGCACCTCCCACAGCTTTGTTTTTATAGGTGCACCCTATTCACTAGAAAGATCTTGTAGAGGAAGGTCTCTTCTATCCTTTCCATTATATTTCATGAAAATAAAAGTGTCTTTGCTATACGGCCGGAACGACATTTTAAAGGCATGTACCCAGTCTTTCGCCTTGGTATATTATGCTGCATTGTGTCTATACATGGTACCATAGGGGTGGGGTAACTTTGGGCACCTCCCACAGCTTTGTTTTTATAGGTGCACCCTATTCACTATAAAAATCTTGTAGAGGAAGGTCTCTTCTATAATTTCCATTATATTTCATGAAAATAAAAGTGTCTTTGCTATACGGCCAGAACGGCTTTTTAAAGGCCTGCACCCATATTGTCTTTCGCCTTGGTATATATTGCATTGTGTCTATATTGTGCCATGGGGGTGGTGAAACTTTGAGCACCTCCCATATCTTTGTCTTCATAGGTGCACCCTATTCACTAGAAAGATCTTGTAGAGGAATGTCTCTTCTATGCTTTCCATTATATTTCATGGAAATAAAAGTGTCTTTGCTATACGGCCGGAACGACTTTTTAAAGACATGAACCCAGAGATCATGTAACCCACTCTGCACATAAGTATATACGTGTACTGCCCTCTGATAATGTTGTCATAGGGGTGTCGTAAGTTTGGCCACCTCCCCCAGCCTTCTCTTTATAGGTGCACCCTATTTACTATATAGATCTTGTAGAGGAATGTCTCTTCTATCCTTTCCATTACATTCCATGAAAATAAAAGTGTCTTTCCTACACGGCCGGAATGACCTTTTAAAGGCATGTACCCAGTCTTTCGCCTTGGTATTATACTGCACTGTGTCTATACATGACGCCATAATGGTGGGGAAACTTTGAGCATCTCCCACAGCTTTGTCTTCATAGGTGCACCCTATTCACTATATAGATCTTGTAGAGGAAGGTCTCTTCTATCATTTCCATTATATTTCATGAAAATAAAAGTGTCTTTGCTATACGGCCGGAACGACTTTTTACAGGCATGTACCCAGTCTTTCGCCTTGGTATATTATACTGCATTGTGTCTATACATGGTACCATAGGGGTGGGGTAACTTTGGGCACCTTCCACAGCTTTGTTTTTATAGGTGCACCCTATTCACTAGAAAGATCTTGTAGAGGAATGTCTCTTCTACCATTTACATTTCTTTGTATGAAAATAAAAGTACGGCCGGAACGACTTTTTAAAGGCATTTACCCAGAGATCATGTAAACCGCATAAGTATATACTGCTGTGGGAGGTGTTCAAAGTTTCATCATCCCCATAGCACAATATAGACACAATGCAATTATACCAAGGCGAAAGACAATATGGGTACAGGCCTTTAAAAAGCCGTTCCGGCCGCATAGCAAAGACACTTTTATTTTCATGAAATATAATGGAAAGGATAGAAGAAACCTTAATTTACAAGATCTATATAGTAAATAGGGTGCACCTCCGAAGAAAAGGCTGGGGGAGGTGGCCAAGGTTACGACACCCCTATGACAACATAGAGGGCAGTATGCGATATACATGATCTCTGGGTACATGCCTTTAAAAAGTCGTTCCGGCCGTGTAGAAAATATACTTTTATTTTCATGAAATATAATGGAAAGGATAGAAGAGACCTACCTTTACAAGATCTATATAGTAAATAGGGTGCACCTATAAAGAGAAGGCTGGTTGAGGTGGCCAAAGTTACGACACCCCTATGGCAACATAGAGGGCAGTATATACTTATGCGATATACATGATCTCTGGGTACATGCCTTTAAAGAGTCGTTCCGGCCGTGTAGAAAACACACTTTCATTTTCATACAAAGAAATGTAACTGATAGAAGAGACGTCCCTCTACAAGATCTATATAGTGAATAGGGTGCACCTATGAAGACAAAGCTGTGGGAGATGCTCGGAGGTTCCCCACCATTATGGCGCCATGTATAGACACAGTGCAGTATATTATACCAAGGCGAAAGACTGGGTACATGCCTTTAAAAAGTCGTTCCGGCCGTATAGCAAAGACACTTTTATTTTCATGAAATATAATGGAAAGGATAGAAGAGACATTCCTCTACAAGATCTTTCTAGTGAATAGGGTGCACCTATAAAACAAAGCTGTGGGAGGTGCCCAAAGTTACCCCACCCCTATGGTACCATGTATAGACACAATGCAGTATAATATACCAAGGCGAAAGACTGGGCACATGCCTTTAAAAAGTCGTTCCGGCCGTATAGCAAAGACACTTTTATTTTCATGAAATATAATGGAAAGGATAGAAGAGACGTTCCTCTACAAGATCTATATAGTGAATAGGGTGCACCTATGAAGACAAAGCTGTGGGAGATGCTCAAAGGTTCCCCACCATTATGGCGCCATGTATAGACACAGTGCAGTATATTATACCAAGGCGAAAGACTGGGTACATGCCTTTAAAAAGTCGTTCCGGCCGTATAGCAAAGACACTTTTATTTTCATGAAATATAATGGAAAGGATAGAAGAGACATTCCTCTACAAGATCTTTCTAGTGAATAGGGTGCACCTATGAAGACAAAGCTGTGGGTGGTGCTCAAAGTTTTCACCACCCCCATGGCAGAATATAGACACAATGCAATATATACCAAGGCGAAAGACAACTTGGGTACAGGCCTTTAAAAAGCCGTTCCGACCGCATAGCAAAGACACTTTTACGTTCATGAAATATAATGGAAAGGATAGAAGAGACCTTAATTTACAAGATCTATATAGTGATTATGGTGCACCTCCAAAGAAAAGGCTGGGGGAGGTGGCCAAAGTTACGACACCCCTTTGACAACATAGAGGGCAGTATATACTTATGCGATATACATGATCTCTGGGTACATGCCTTTAAAAAGTCGTTCCGGCTGTATAGCAAAGACGCTTTTATTTTCATGAAATATAATGGAAAGGATAGAAGAGACATTCCTCTACAAGATCTTTCTAGTGAATAGGGTGCACCTATGAGGACAAAGCTGTGGGAGGTGCTCAAAGTTTCCCCCACCATTATGGTGCCATGTATAGACACAATGCAATATATACCAAGGCGAAAGACTGAGTACATGCCTTTAAAAAGTCGTTCCGGCCGTATAGCAAAGACACTTTCATTCTCATGAAATATAATGGAAATGATAGAAGAGACCTTCCTCTACAAGATCTATATAGCGATTATGGTGCACCTTCGAAGAGAAAGGTGTGGGAGGTGCGCAAATTTACCACCACCTTATGGTACTATATACATAGACACAATGCAGTACTAGTATATACCAATGCTAAAGACAATATGGGTACACACCTTTAAAAAGTCGTTCCGACCGTTTAGCAAAGATACTTTTATTTTCATGAAATATAATGGAAATGATAGAAGAGACCTTCCCCTACAAGATCTATATAGTGATTAGGGTGCACCTATGAAGAAGAAGAAGTCTTTAACTCAAGTTGCTTTGCTTGTAGCTATAGATAGCTTTCTTGCTGGGCTGCTCTAGGCTGGTGACGATGCCCTGCGTGGAGTATCGGGTTTTCCTTGCCGGAAGCCCAAATGCCCTGTTAACTAAACAACTTATAAAGAGAGAGAGAGAGAGAGAGAGAGAGAGAGAGAGAGATTGAGAGAGGGAATTGTATAACTAGAAAATGACAATAAACAACTAACTTCCAAAGAGATGTTCAATCTAATCAAACGTTGCTGATAAACTCGGATCCTCTTTGTGAGCGATTATCTTTTGAGGAGGCCCTGCCCCATCTCCTTATTGTTGGGCGTTTTCTACCCATGCAATCTTTCTTAACTATTTTACTTGCATCGGTCAAGCCTCGGTTTAACGTCTTAATAGCTGTCTTTATACGGAAGAATTCTCCTAAATGGCTCTGTCTTGACCAACACTTTGCAGTGACCAAGCTGTAGCTCGTGCTGTGACATAAAAGTCCACATTGCAAATAATGTGAGGCATACTCAGGGAGGGATAGTATTACTTGTAGTTTGACATCACGAGGAGTTTCTCAATTCGGAAACATTTACTGCCAACCCATCGTCTTGAATTTCCATTCTTTCATTCAATCAAAACAAAAATCCAAATTGGTCATGTCGATGCAATCTCGTGTATGTAAAGTCGTACTACTTGTTTAACAATTAAGCAACATCAGTTTCGTACAATAAAAAAATGAGCCAAATTATTGTTATGTATGTATATCCTACTTGTTTGATAGTGCGTTTGAAGACAGACATTCATGTCTTCTTTTTCATCTTCTTCATCTTTTATGATACGTGTATTTTCATTTTTTTCTTTGTTTTGGTGTAAGGCGCCTTGACCATTATTTTAAACATAATTGAAAATGGCGCTACAGAAATTGTATGTACATGTAAAATAATAATGCCATTATACCATGCATGTCAGCTGGCTCAGGAGCTACCTGCATCTTGAGAGTGGCTTAAGTGTTGTGTGCTATCACTGCTATCCCTATAATATACAGGCAAATAAATTTGTTTCTAGAAATGAAACTTGAATTTTTTTAACATAAGTGCTAATACAAAAAAAAAAATTATACCGCCCATATCTTTTACTAGATGGACATACAGTTTATTGTACTGTAAGTAGTGTCATTTTGCACTGTTTAGAAATCGATTTATGAACAGTACATATTATATTGATTTGTTTGTATACATTGTTCTGTTTATCGGTTATGCATTATGAGGGTAGACGATACGGAAATTTCACGTAATATATGCATATATACTGTGCCATGTTTAGTTTGTGTTATCTCCAAAAAAAAAAAAAAAAAAATGGCGGATATGAAATAGACAGAAAGGGATTTCGTATATTCCGACAAAAAAAGAAGAAGATACAGTCAACACCATTAACTTAAGTGACTTCTTTATACTGCGTTCAATTCAGGTTTGTGCTATGATTTAATAGCGGATTGAACACTTTGGCCAAAGTTTTACGGCATTATAATATTTGATACGAAACAATTGATGTTGATGATGAAGTATGTTAAAGTGCAATGGCGCGACAGTACATACCAGAATCAACGTGCAATTTTGACTCGTTCTTATGTGACATTGCTGCTTTTGTATGACATGGGATGGAATATATCGATACCAAAGAGACAGGTGTTCTCTATATGCGTTTGTGTAATGTGATATCTGTACAGTTATTTTGGATTTCTGATAATGATTGCAGATAAGTGTGTCTTTCATTTGCTTTCTCTTCTGTACAGCTTACTTTCTATTAGGATTGCAAGTGGGTGATGCGTTAGAAACCGAAGTAGCATTGTGTATAATTTCCATAAAGACAAGGTGAATAATACTTGACAAGGTGCCACTGACGTAGTATGTGCAATGCGTTTCTGTTTTTAAAAACGAAAACATATATATACAGAACGAAGATGGATGTTAGATGATATAAAACAAAACAAGGTTCATTTTCTGATGATTATCCAACTGGAATGCGTGTTTGAAAGAAACGTGATCAAGGTACATGGATACGAAAATCCCACGAAAGGTGTGTGTATCCAGGTTTGTTCCAATTTGATACTCAACGTCCTCAAAGTGAAAATAGATATCTTTAAATGAATAAGAAAATGAAGGTTCGTTTATGTCGAGACACAAGCAGAAAAGAGTCGAGAGGTTAGAGTGCTTTGATTACTGCAAAGTAATCATAACATTCCCCCCCCCCCCCAAAAAAAAAAAAAAAGACTGTAACCAGTATAATCCAATGCACTTTTCGTGCAATTATTGTGTTTACTAAAAGATAGTTGCAAAGGCTTTGGATTACAACATAAATCAGGTGTATTCCTGGACCTCACTCAACACTAATACAACATACTTCTTCACATTTTGTATCGTACAGTATACGTATATGAGGAAGGTCTTGGAGTGGTTATGGAGCTACGTGTAAGAACCGCACAAAAATAATATTTTTCGATTACGGTCGCTCTTTGTTTTTATATCATTGACAATGTATGCAAGAGTGGCTTATGCTCTTTTATACTTTTGATGTGATGTTGACATCTGAGAAGCATGAAATAAATTGAACTTGAACAACTTGTTCTTTCCAAAGAGATGTTGTTTATATACTGTTTATACATATATATATATATATATAATATATTCTCATATAATCATATTATATATATGTGTGTGTGTGTGTGTGTGTGTATACATGAGATTAAAACCTAAAATGGCATTAAAACGCTTTATCCTGGCGAGGAAAGCGCATGTTTTAATGCCATTTTAGGTTTTAATCTCATGTATACACACACACACATATATATATATATATGATATAATATATACAATAACATATATATATATATATATATATATATGTTTTCATATATATGTATATATATTATATTATATATATATACATATATATATACATATGTATTATATATATATATATATATGTTTTCATATATATGTATATATATTATATTATATATATATACATATATATATACATATGTATTATTTATACATATATATATATATATATATATATGTATATATATATATATATATATATATATGTGTGTGTGTGTATACATATATATATGTATATACATATATATATATATATATGAAGAGTTTGTTTGCAAAAACCGATAAGTCCATATTTGCCAAATGGAGATATTTGCGATTAAAGGTCAAGAAAAATAAAGAGAATAATAAGAAAATTTTTGCTTCTTTTGACCATAACTTTAAAAATATACCTTTATATGCAGTGACCAATAATATCATTTAAAAGGTATTATCTTGTACTTTATGACAGAGATCGTACTAAAAAAATCTTCAAAAATGGACTTATCGGTTTTTGCAAACAAACCCTTCATATACAAACACACACACATACATATACACATATCTATATTTATTTATTTATTTATTTGTATTTTTGAGGCACGCGTCTGGTTGTTATTCAAAACTCCTTGCCCCCAAAAGGAACATGCCCATAAAGGGTTGAAAGATAGATCCGTCGGGTGCAGTTATGGAGCTTGGGTCTGCGTGAACCGCTATGACGTCTCCGTGGCAGACCGATTTTAGGCGTTAGCGTTCCATGTCAAACATCAGGGTTTGATTCCCGGCAGATACCAACTTTTAAAACTCTTGCACTTTGCCGAAAAGGAGGAACAGTAACGGTGAGAGGAATAATGATGACAAAGTTACGCCCCGTTTTCTCATTCCTCACATATATGTATATATAGGTTTTCCCATCCATTTTCGCACTTTTGTCATTCAATTTCAAAGATTTATTGTTCAATTTCGTCCCGAGAAGCACGTGGAACGCAAATCCTAACCTCAATTTCGTCAATTGTCATTGTGATTCGTTTTTCGTCTATTTTCAAAGACATAGCATTCAAAATTGTCAATCGTTATTCAAATTCATCCCTCCCGCTGACGGATAGCAGAATGTGAAGATCAAATTCGTTTTTGTTCACACAATTTCATGAATTTTTCATTCAAATTAGCCAGATGTTGTCGATTCTATATTTTGAGGGTGAACCAACTTTAAGCCGACATAATTATTTTTACTTTCTCTCGTAATGCATGAAGCAAACTTTAAATTTTGTACCCTGGAAAGCAGCAAACATGATTATGTTATCCATTCTTTGACATTAAACAGGCTACAATATTCTACACTTAAAAATTTGTCTTTAATCATGTTTGCCTAGAAATCGTTTGTCAGTGTTTTCGTATGCGAGACGGTACGTCTGTTTGTATCAGTGTGTACTCGGATTGCTTGCGTGTGTGTCTGTATATCTGTGGTTCTGTGTGTGTGGGGGCACTTGTGTGCATGTTAACTCCTGAATGTAAAATGTGAACGGCTACAGGAAAAAAAAAAAAAACCATACATGAATGACTGGGAAATCACAACGGATAGAGATATGAGACGAATATGAATGAAAATTTAACGAAAATGATTGACAAAAGACGAAATCGATCCTGCTGTTTTGAGTGCTGCGAGTGAGACTGACGAATTTGAACTACAGTAAATGACGAAAATGCATGCCAAAATGACTAAATTGAATGGACTTTATTTGAAAATGAACGACGGAAGACGAATTGGAAAGTAAGATTGGCCTTTTCCCGACATCCCGCGACGGAATTGAAGTAAAAATTTGTGAAATTGAATGAAAAAAGTTTGAAAATGAATGGGAAAACCTATATTCTATATGTGATATGCGATATATATGAATATACAGTATGTCCCCCAAAAAATTACGATCAAATTTTCGCATTCATAACAACCAATATGATTGGATTGTCTAAATGCTACTTCAGGGTCTTGAAATATAACATCTTAGCTCTATTTCGCAGAAAACCCCATTCAGTTTGATTAAGAGGTCACAGAGAAATGTGAAAAGTTGTTAAGCATGTCATGAGTCTGATTGTTTAGCACAATTCGAATGGGCTTTTTCTGTACAATGTGTTATAGTTTTATAGCCTGAATTTGTATTTCGATTGATTCACTATTTTTAAAGATATCTTTGCAGAGGGTCGCGTTGTATCTTTTTCTGGGCGACATATAGTATATATATATATATATATATATATATATATATATATTTATATATATTTAAATATATATATATATATATAGAGAGAGAGAGTGTGTGTGTGTGTGTGTGTTAGTGTTAAGGAATTCGTAGTCCTCTTGTTGGAACGATGATATAAAAATGTCGAACAAAACTCAAGAAATGTATCATGGTGTCAATACCAAAAGTAAACTCTAAGAAACACAAATTTTCGGGCTCCGTTTCCTTTGTCAAATATCATTAAAAACAAATAGATATAACAACATAAATTTTGGGCGTACTTTCAATAAACTGTTGGTATTTACAGCATATATGATACTTGTCTTTAGTAGTTCTGTTCTTTCATGATGTGTATATATATATATATATATATATATATATATATATATATATATATATATATAATACACACATAATGAGTATATACACTGCCGTGGAAATTGTGCACATTAAAAGGCGAAATTGTATGCCATGTACTATGCCAACAAGGTCTCTTCAATCCTTTCTTCTTCTTCTTCTTCTTTTTTAAACGTGGGAAATTAAAAAGATGTCATTTATTTACAACACAAGTGTACTAATGTGGTGGTGAATGGTGCACAATCAAAAAGAAAAAAAAAAAGAAAAAAAAAAAGGTGTTTGACGGGCCTAGGAAGATTTCCCCCGGCCCTAGCCCCATTATGAAACAAACATTGTTCTAAAGCAATATAATACAGTCAGTCGTTCTGGTCGTAGAGCAGAAACCTTCTTTTTTTTTTCTTCTTCTTCTTCCAGGAAAGTTGGTGACAACGACGGTATGCAACTGGGACACATTCAAAGACAAGAATGCCCTCTCCCAACTCCATGAAACATCCACATTCTTCCAATACCAATGTACCTATGTGACTATTTTTATACATACACTGTAGTTCAAAAATGCATTCAAAAAGTCATCTCTCCGTATAGTAACAACACTTTTCAAGTTTGGAATGCCCCCCCCCCCCCCCCCCCACACACACACACACACACACACACCACGCGCACACACACACACACACACACACACACACAAAGATGCAGTATCATCACAATACTGATATTCCATAATGATGCAATTATTGCAATTATTATCCTACAAGCGTTCCATAACCAGCAATTCTGCTGATCTTAGCGCTCATAATTTCTGTCCTTATTGCCTGAATTTAGCTGACTATGTTTTGCTACCTCCATAGACAATGCACGTGCCATAATCCTTATATTTATTACTTGCGTCCCAAATTGGCAACAAAATTCTGGCCGACCGTGGCGATTTACGGGGCATCTCTACAACACGCGTTCCGGCCAACTTCAACCCACGCAACGATCGTCGCATCGCATCGCCGTTCCTTCCAGCTCTCGCAGCGCCGCAAGGAGGCCGACCACAAACTACATTAGAGGTTCTACGTTTTATACTGTGTGAGTGCCTCAACAGTGCAGTCTGTCTTGTTTTTGCTGTACCATGGTCTAGATCCAAGAGTCTGGTGACTTGTGTCTGTAAGGTAAGGTTGTAAAGATGATTGCGTCTACCTTGGATATCTTTCTACATTCACTACATTCACACATTGACTTTGTTACCCATTTGAATAGATTTATCGGATATATCTTAGACTTTGCAATGTTTACGGCAAATTCTGACTCGGTGATGACACAGAATGAAGTATATGGGCCTGTAATGTACACCACAATCCAGTCATGGACCTGTGAAACCTCTCAGACCTGTGAAACCTCTCAGTCTCATATTAAACGTGGATAATGTTGATATTCTGTCATTATAATTATTGCAGACATTCGAAAGGTGAATAAGACCAAATATCGAAAGCATCTTTCAACTTCCATAGCTCTAAGTGTTGCACAAAGTTAACTAGTTAACTATCCAAACAGTCGTTAGACTAGAGGGTTCTATTGTGTTTACATTTTCTCAGCTAGCCAAGCAAAACGTACGTATGTACTAGTAGGCTAGATCTAGAATAAGCCAGTTCGTAATTAGCTCATGTACACATTGGTACTAATGACCTTTTTTATTTTTTTATTTTTTTTTTCTCAGTTGGTTAGGGACTTCACTCGTTTTCAAAGTGGCATAATGCAAAAGCTTGCTCGACGTAACAATTTATGGAATTCATGTTCAAACAAAGAATGAGCTTGCATTGAGATCAGGTGATCAGAATACTCCATCAGTTGACAATTTAGCAAGCATCCATTTCATTGTTTTGTATTGAATGCAATAATAGCTTATTTCCTTTTATATTGCGAAATACCATTCTTGCTGTCGGGTGGATGTGCTGGCAAGCACCACTTAGATAAGGATCACATGAATAATCATCACATCACAGTCACACAATGCTTATCTCAGTGAATTAACAAACCAAAATGCCTGTTGGTACAAATGATCTTTTTCTGCTCAAGCGCAAAGTGGAATTACGAACTGGTCTCTTGTAGTTGTCGTCTAGGATCTACCATATCATACGCATTGTCTATGGATATGAGCTTGAAAGAGGTTACCATTGGTATTTGATGTGAATATTTTCTTTCATGTTTATTTTTTTCTCTTGGTTGATGAATCATACAGTCAGATTTCTGCATTGTAGCCAAAATTCTGACCACTGATCAAAATTCAATAATAAATGGTCAATAGCACAATCAGGGTATGAAAATTATGCGTAACAGGGGAAAAACAAGAAAACTTGGTGAAAATGTGTTTTTTGCTGTTTGTTGTAGCTGAATGTTCAAATTTTCCTTTCATGTAAAAGAAAGAGTCAATTTTGCATTAAAATGCACATAAATTAGTATTTTAATTAGGAGTGTCAAATTACATTGAAATGACTAATATACTGGAAAAATTCATTAATACAAAGGAGAATGTTTCTTTCATCTGAAATCGCTTTTAGATATTCCTGATAAATACCCCTTTCATTCACCACAAACACATAGCCATGAAATATCACAAATATGAAATAATGTCATGTTTTCACTACTCAATATGGATGATCAATTTCGTAGGCATTACTTTCAATTGATATAAAACCACTTTTATATATTCTATAATATTTCACTTTTGCCAAAGAGTGAAGAGGTGAAACTTTCAGGAAAAGTAACAGACATATATTTGCCATTATTACAAAGTTAGGGCTTTATTAATCAGGGCTGGTATTTTGGAAGAAATATTTTTCATTTAAAAAAATTGTGCATACAGTTTGACCTTGAATGTGCGCATAGTGTTTGGATCCATTCTCATATTTGTAAACATACATAGAGGAATGAATATGAGATTTATGTTGACTTGAGTTGATATCCAAGCTGTTACACTCAAACAATGACATATTAAGCCAAAATACTATGTTTTTGCTTATGATATCTTTAAAAATTGAAAAAAGCATTGAAGAACACTGAACACTTATCATATGACCTTCATGCAGTAAAAGATGGGCATTATCAGTCTTGTTTTTCCTCAGCAATTTGTAAATATATGAAAAAATAAGTTCTTATTGCTCAAATTTGCTAAAATTTTCACACAATAGATTACTATGTATACGTACAATTCATGGCTAAAAATCCAAGGATATTCAATAAGGTGAAAATATTCTTTTAAGTAGTCAAATTATATACCTCACTGAAAATACTACAAAAAAGGCTGCACTTATTTTCCTCAGCATTTAAAAATGGCTCAAAACTCAAAGCTGGCTGAACATTTATTGGCAAACAGCACACCATATTAAGTGTATCTTCAGTACTTTCAGGAAAAGCAGAAAAATAAGCTGTTTCTCCATGTATAGCTGTACAGCATGGGTTAAAAGGTCACAATGTCACAAAAATAAGCCAGCATTACACTCCTACCGTGATGGGACTTCAGACTTCATAACTTTCTCCAGCAGAAAGGACCACTGTTTTTTATTACATGCAAGCAATGCCAGCAAAAAATCCATTAATTTGATACCAAACACATAGGGGTAGACTTAAAATTCGGACTTCAAATCTTGATTTTACGTAAGTTGATCAATTACATGGGTTTGGGGAGACTTTTTGGTAATTAATCTTCAATAATTAGCAGTAAAGGAGAAGAAACTAGAGAGGCACTCTGAGAGAGCAGACCTCCGCCAAGCATGCAGCTCATTTCCGTCACTGATCTTGTTCTTCCTTGTAGATATCAGTGATTTCCACCCATTGCATACTTACAGCATGCTGAAAGTGTTTCAGTGTGCTGAAAGTCGCCCGATTTCCCAATATAGAAGCCTTTGTTACGTTATAAACCCTCAGCTGCAGGGCGCGCTTCGCCCCAGCAGAAACTAGAGCACACACTTTAGTGCATGCAGGCAAACCTCAAATTTGTACGGGCAGCCTGAACTCCCAAGTTCATTGACCCTACCTGCCAAAATATCAAAAATCCTTCATAAATTCCCCCAAATTTCTCGGATCTTTACCAAAAGTTAATCGTTTGTTAGTTGTGTCATGCTCAACCGTCCCTGCAAGTTTCATCCCAATCCGTTTACTACTTTTTGAGTTATTTTGCACATGGACAAACTAACTAACTAACTAACTTACTAACGAACGAACAAACAAACCAACGGTAACGAAAACATAACCTCCTCCCTTGGCGGAGGTAATTATCTACTCTATTACCACATGTGATTATTGATGTCTAAGCATGCTGCATGTGAATTTTGAAGTCAGTTTGTTCATTCTTATAGAAGTTAAAATTTTTTAAAGTGAGAAAACCATGACTGCATGCCCTGATTGTGCTTATCACCAAATGCAATTTGTAAAATAGACTTGTTTGTACATAGTGATTGTACTTGTGCTGTAATGTTTGTCAATATTATGTTTCAGGTAATAATGCTTATAATTATAAATGACTTTTGCTTTGTAATTACCAGGTACAACAAAGGTGAACTCTTGATATAGAAAATCCTCTTCTGTAGACAACACACACCGGAAGAGAAGCACTGCACAAGGAGGGGTTCAGTAACCTGTGAGAGTGTTTGTCGTCATGGAAACGGAGATGCCAATAAAGAAGCAGTCCAAGAGGAAGCCCTACATGTGTGCGTTATGTAGCAGAGCTTTCTCCAAAGCCTTATCACTCCAGAGACACATGGAGGATATTCACAACATCCAGGAAACAGATAGTGAAGATGAGGATGATGATGATGACAACGGTGAAGAGGTGAAGAAAGATTCGGGAGGAAAAGTCACGGTGATGAGCAGTGATCATCTGAAGCTCTCCAGTACTCTGTGTTACCCCAGTGGTATTGCTAATAGTCCAAATCATGGCATTCTTGTGTCAGAACATTCACTGAATGACATAGATACCCCTTCTCAACATACACTTCTACCTCAGCATCAAATGCAAGATACCATCATTCAATGTACTGTAAGCTCAGGCCAATCACAGCAAACTTCCTCATCTGAAAAAGATGTGATAGAGCAGGATGATGGCTGTGTTACTGGAGGTAGTTTTGTTCTTGGATGCAGGATTGAAAAACTAAATCATCACTGTGGCAACAACAATGCAGTTATTGGTTCTCACCTGCTATCGGAAAAGAATTGGATTCTGGATGTATCAGACCAGAGTGCAGCACATGTGGAGGTAGATCTCGAGCAGGGTAAGGACATCTTGGCAGAGGCAGCATCAGCAGCAGACATTTTTAGTCAAATCAGAGAGGAGAAGAGTGGAGTTGGGAGTAATCAAATCCATGATGAAAGTGTTCAGGAATGTCGGATTCCTGCACCACCTTGTTCAACCATGCAGGGTGCTCAAGATGAAAAGGCATCTGAAAGCATAGCTGTGTCTCCTGGACTCAAACCAGACAGCAATGAGCAGCCAGGGGTAATAAGGCAACATCAGTCTTCAGCGCAAAGTGTCACCTCAGCAAGAAAACCCAAAAGAAACTTGAAAGAATTTATTCAGATCGGGAAGTCTGACAGAGCGCCATCTAAAACACAGCAACCATCAAAGGATAAAGACAAGCAAAAGTCCACGCAAATAGAAACTGCTCAACCAAAAACAAGGCGTCAAAAGTCTGTGATAGAGGTCTCTCGCGATTGTCTTTCTGGTGTTACAGTTAACCATGAAAGTGGTGGTTTTAGAACATTGCGAAGATCGCCACGGAACACTATGCAAGCTAGGAGCGAAAAGGCTGTATATGATCTGGCAAGCGGCAAAGAGCTACATGTACAACCTGCTTGTAAACCTGGTAAGAAGAGACACTTTGAAACAAGGTGTAATCAACATACAGTATCTTATTTTAACGTACTCATTCTAAAACTGCCATTACACTTTATCTGTATCAATATACTCTGCACGTTTAGGTTTGGCATAAAAAGAAAATGTACAATAAGAAGAGAAACAAGATTTAAAGCTTGTGCAAGACCAATTATCATGCCTTTACAGAGCAATGCCCTACAGTGTACATCAGAATCAAGTAAGAAGGTATAAACGTGGCTTTAATTCATAACTTGTGAGGTACAGTAAACCTCGGATAAGTCGACGTCGAGTGAGTCGAAAATCACTTAACTCGAAGCAAAATAAAAAGTCCTGATTTTTCCCTATGTATTTTCTCTAAGAAATATTTGGATAATCATAAGCCAAAGTACGAGAGTCAAATTTCGGCTGTGTCGAAGTAAAACATTCAGTCCCTTTTGTACAAAATACACGTAGTCTACATCACTTGAGCCGAAGAAGATTTGTCTGGCATTCTCATTACATTTAGAGGAGAACCAAAAAATCGGCATGTCGCAGAACCCCGTCCCTGACCTGCTGCAGGTAAGCATGCACACTCACCGTACCGCTCTGCATGCATGTCGAATACATACACATGTATACATGTATACACACAGCACATCGATCCATATACTTTATCCATACACACAGGACATCCATACTTTATCCATGTCAAGCCAGAACTCCTTGGTCAACCAATCGCTGCTTTAATATTTTAGTGACAGGCCAAGTGGGCGGAGCTTGTTTGTGCGTGCCCGGCTGGCTGTATAGTTTTGTTCAATGGAGGTGGGATGGGCCTGGGAGAGTGTTTGTCTCAGGGTAGGTTGACAGAGATGGCTACCTATGTTGCACCAGAGACATAGCTTATGCACATTGCCACATTAGCGCAGACATTCTCAGAACTACGTTTAACTACTAGTATTGATACAAATTCCATGTTCAATTTAGAACAAAATAAGAACATTATCTTCAAGAACAGACAAATTTGAATGCAAACACACACACACACACACATGCATGCAAATGTACTATAATACATGTACATAACTGTGAGTAAAAAAAAAAACGACTCTCGCGAGAGTCGAATTTCACTTCAGTTGACGCATTTTTGTCAGTCCCGAGAGCTTCGACTCATGCGAGGTTTACTGTATGTTTATAGAATTTTTAATTCATAATTAGCAACTAAATCTAATAGGTGTATGAAAATAGGGTAAATGATGCAGAGTTCAGAATAACTTCACGTTGCAATAAAAAAAGCAAACAACAGAAATTTCAAAAAATGGAAATTCAGTGATAGTTTACAATCCAGCCATAGATTTAGTAGGTGACAATATCATTAAAATATGGCATAATTTTCAAGGGTATCGTTCCATGCCATATTACAGTTGTTAGATTTGGGAATACAACACCAGATCGTGGCGATCTTCAAATTCAGGAGATATTCTGCCAGAAAAAAACAAAACAAAACAAAAAACAAACAAAAAAGACATTTGAAAACCATAATTCACCTTTCAGCAGTCTGCAACCACTGTAAAAGTGGAAATTTTTGAGGTGTGGAAATTTTTGCACATTTCGTGCAACCAGAAGCTATCGCGAAAATAAGAGATGGAAATGTTTTTGCATACCATAATAATTATGTTCCAGTAGTTTATGTCCTGATTCCACAGAATTAAAAACATGCAAAATTCATCTTACGTGACCGAGAGCAAAGAATTGCTTGCGTTAAAATATCCACTTTTACAGTATCGCTTTTGTATGATGTAGGTAATTTTCTGAATGTTCAATGTTGAATATTTCAGGTTCACCATTATCTGGGAAGCACAGACAGCACAAAACTTTGCAGCAGAAGATCCTGGACCTCCAGAAGGCAAATGAAGAAACCAGGAAGCAATCTCTTTCTGTCAGCAAACTTCTTGGCAGGGACTCAGTCAACAAACGCTCAAAGGGTACAAGGCAGACCAGATCAACAGGCAAGGTCAAGGATGTCGGTTTGACCAACGCTAATGTGGGAAATGAGGAGGAAGATGGAGCGCAGGAGGAAAAAGGTACAAATGTTTCATTTTTTTTTTGTAATACTTTGAATTAAGAAATATATCACTTGTACATTATTGATGTAAAGACATGTCTCTTCAAAAAAGGATATTAAGTAAGCCTGTTCTACATTGTGGTTGTGAGTACATTGAAAGAAAGCCGCAGGCTATAAAGTATGTAGACACAAGACACCACTCAATATTTCTGCAGCAATTGTTTTGAGAAATGTATTGTTGACGGTTGAGTTTCAGGCTATAAATTTTTGTGAAATGAATTGATGTGTGATTGAAGCTTTTTGGCCATACGTGGTCATCATGGCAATGTTTTAGAATTTGTTTTTGTTTTTTGTTTTTTCTTCTTGATGAGATATAGACATAAATTTAAATTGCCAGGTACACTGAATGACAAATGTTTGGAAATATATTTATGCCTAGTGTTCTACTAGCCTTCAAATTTAATCACTCTTTTTGAAAAGAAAATGAAAATACACCCATGTTGTAATTGTAATGTGCAGAATACTTCTGTAAAAAGAATATGTTTGGGAACTTTTGCAGTTATTCCATTAAAATTGCTGTAATTCAAGATTGATCACAAGCTAGTAGGTGCTAGTTAGTATTTGCTGAAAAGAGTGGAGGTTTAGAGTAGTGGTACATGCAAGTGGCAGAACTATTGTATACAGTGAGCTGTGAATAGGCTGAACAAGAATTGCATTGATGGTCAATAATCTGCAAATAAGGTTTATTCAAGAACCTGCTTCAGTGTATTTTTTTTTAAGTGTTTCATTTCATAGGTCAGTTCAGTTGTGAAATTCCCTGAAAATATCAGTATATTTCAATTTAAGTATATTAATAAACATGTCCCAGTTAAAGATAATAAAAAGTTTTGGTACCTCAAAAGTGTCCTTGAATTTCCTTGTCTTAGTTTGTGTTTCAGGTTAAAGTACCTTTCATATAACTAACACTGTGAGACTTACTCGCCCCAAAGTGCTTTCATGTCTTAGTAATCATGCAATTAACTGCGACCAGCAGCCCCATACGCATAGCGACCAGTAGTCCCATACGCATAGCGTAATCGGGCTTCGCATTGTAGCATTCAGGATCATGACAGATTTAGTATCGCAGGGTAAATGTCAACTTAAAATCCCATAAATTCTTCAATTTGAAGACTTACCAATTAAGTTGAAGTATTGAAAACAGGCTTCGGGCAACGTTTGGTTCTGCCTATAGTCCCTTTCTGTTCGAATTGATGACTGAATGTGACTCGGTCGACAGGACCTCAGGAGAGCTACATACAGTACACTGAATACTACAGCCAGTGCATGCGAACACATCGCATGCACACAAACGGATAAGATGTTTGTGTGCGCATGCGCTGGCCATGGTATCCAGTGTATGTAGCTCTCCCAAGGTCCTCTCGACCGAGTCACATTCGGTCATCAATTCGAACAGAAAGGGACTATTGGCAGAACCAAACGTTGTTCGAAGCCTGTTTTCAATACTTCAAGTTAATTGGTAAGTCTTCAAATCGAAGAAATTTTTGGATTTTAAGTTGACATTTACCCGCGATACTAATTCTGTCACGATCCTGAATGCTACAATGCGAAGCCCCATTACGCTATGCGTATGGGGCTGCTGGTCGCAGTTAGCTACGCGTACAATGGGCTGCACGCTGCTCGTCGCAGTCAGTGGTTTCGTACAATATTTATTGACGCTGTACAGCGTCGGCTCTGGTACGAAACCATTATTGCATGATTACTAAGACATGAGAGCACTTTGGGGCGAGTAATTCTCACAGACAACGTACTTTAACCTGAAACACAAACCAAGACAAGGAAATTCAGGGAAGCTTTTGAGGTACCAAAACTTTTTATTATCTTTAAACAATTGCCCCCGCAGATATATTCTGATCAAATGGCAAGGGTTTGTAAACACACTTGCCAGCATTTGTGTGAGAATTGCATGAGTACTCACTACTGCGATGCAAAGCATACAGCACAAATACCAAAACACTGGATTGCTCAAATGATTGCCATCTCTAATGCTTTGTTTCTCATACAGCTGAACAGAGTGAGGAAGGAGAGGGCAGAAAAAAGATGACAGGGCCTCCTGAGAAAACTACTGCAAAGATGATGGCTGAAGATAAATACTCTACTTGTTCAGTGTGCAGCAGGGGGTTTCCTTCTGAAGATGCCCTCACACATCACATCCAGCAATCACCAAAGTGCCAACAAGATGCTGATGATGCAATGTCTCTGTGCATGTCGCCATCAACAGCCGAGCAAGGCCTGATAGTGACAATCCAGGGAAATGAGATCCTACAATCGCGAACATGGTCCAAGGAAGGAAGACATAGTATGCCGTTTGGAGGTGGTGTGCAACCCAGCTGGAAACCTCCCGGGGCACAGACATTTCCCTGCAAGTACTGTGAGGAGGTCTTCAAGACCGAGGGAAGCTTGAGGCAACACATGACCAACCACTGTGGCCACGGAGAAGGAAAGTGCCACAAGTGCCAACTGTACAGAGATCCCCCTTCCTCTGCCGAACTGGAGGACATTGCTCGGGCTGTTGAGGAGATACGGGACCTCACGGGGGACAGCGATTACCAGCACAAGAGGGGAAAGCGTCTGAGTGTGCAGTACTTCCAGTGTATCATTTGCAATGACCGGTATGCTGTGGAGAAGCACCTGAGGAATCATCTGAAGACGCACAGCAGTATTGTCTGCCAGTTTTGTGATGGAGTCTTTGCAAGTACTGATGCTCTGGCCAAGCACATCCCTACTCACAACAAGGGACCTCTGGCCTGCAGGACATGTAAGCAAACCTTTTTCTCTGCATACATGTTACTCCTTCATATGAGAGGACATACAGGAAATGTTCATTGCAAGTTATGTAATGCAGTGTTCATGTGCCAGGGAAGTCTCCCAAGGCATATGAGACAGAAACACTCCAAAGGTAACAACAGCCCTCAAGGAGACCAAGTAGCTGAAAGGAAGCAGGAAGGAAGAACACCTGAGAGAAAGTCTGCCAAGGGCTGGACCAGACAGCTAAACTTCAGGTGCCCACATTGCGGGAACCTACATCGCAAGGAAGCCACGCTGAAGCGACACATTGAGAGGTACCATCCCGACAAGGTGGAGAATCCTGGCCAGTTTGTCTGCGAGGTGTGTGGTGCTGTGAGACACAAGGCTCAGCACCTCAAAGCTCACATGGTGTGTCATCAGGTACCCAAGCACAAGTGTCCTCACTGTGGCAAGGTCTTTGTCCGACGCCTCTCCCTAAAGATTCATATACAGAAAGTACACGAGGGGGTACGCAAGTTTCACTGCCAGTACTGTGGCAGGAGTATGTCTACCCAAGGCAGTCTTCTGGACCATGAGAGGCTGCACACAGGGGAGAAACCATATGAATGTAGTGACTGCGGGAAGCGTTTCCGTCTCTGCCAGGCGTACAAGACGCACAAAGCTCGCAAGCATTCACAGGAGAATCTCTTTGCCTGTAACTTGTGCCCGAAGCGATTTGCCACGCGACAGATGCTCCGGAAGCACATGAACACACATAACCCCTCAGGAACATACATGTGTGACATCTGTGGGAGGATGTATCAACGCCCCGACCTGCTGAAGCAGCACCTTGTGAAGCATCGCCAGCGCATTAACTGCCTCCAACCAGGATGCAAGCGGCAGTTTACTACAGAGAAGTCCCTGCGCTACCACATGAAGAAGATTCATGACATAGACCTCTATCGGTGTGCTGCCATCAAACTCCCGCCGAGCTACCAGTCTTCACTGCAGTTGAGTCCAACCTCTGAACCAGGCCTCATATCTTGCCATTCCTCTAGCCTGACCAATCTCTCACTGGGGGAAAATAGCATGGATATTGATGGAATGTTGTCTTCCAGACATGTTGATGGATCGATCAATGTACCACCTTCACTCCCTCTAGGCCTTTCTATCTCATCCAGCCTTACTGAGGACAGCATCGCCTATGAAGCAGTCCCTTGTTCAGGGAACAAAACGCTGCCCTCTGCAGTGATGACTGAGGGTCCTGTCAGCCAGGCCGATGTCCAGGCCTCTCTGGCCCCAGACCCTATTCCTGCCCATTCCACTCTTGCCACTGTGGATCCAACAGAGATATCTTGTGACACAGAGACACGACTTAATGATCCCACCAACCTTGCCATTTCAGAAATCTTGTCACAACTCTGTGAAAGAACATAGGTCACTATTTTTCTATTTTCATGTAGAAAGCAATTAAGTTCAGATTTGACTTTTTGCCCTGTTTTGTTTTGTAGCCAGATATTCAAAGATATATAACTGTGAATTCAGTCTTTGGGAGACATTATGATCATAATTACTATATTAAGGAGGTGTACAACCTAAAGGAGACAGTTTGTGTTTCCTTAAAGTTTTCAACGATATTATATCCCATTCAAACACATGCAATTAAGCTGATGATGCCAATTCATTTGTAGCACATCTTATATGGCTCACTTCAGTAAGACACCTTAAAGAAACTTGGCAAAGTTACTCTGTATTGTGAACGGAAATGTCATGAATGTGTTCATACAGTGTACCGCTTTAACAAAATTATAGTATCCTATCTGCAAAACAGTTGAGATGTACATAGAGACTCCAACTCTCCCATTTTCGACGGGAGATATCCCGCCGAAAACCCATTTTTGCAAAATCTCCCGTTCTCCCGCTGGAGATTTGATTTCTCCTGCCCTGGCTCTGTGTCTCCCGATGGAAAGGCTTTCTTACCTACTGCTATCGTATGTTGAAAAGATAAGCCTTAGATAGCACCAGAGAACATCTAGAACCCTAGGAACTTCGCGCTTCGCACACATCAACTTGAAGCCTCCCGTTTGCTAGGGGTTTCGGGCGGGAGAATCTCCAGATCAGAAGGTGCTTGGGGTTGGAGTCTCTGTGTACATGTGTATACTAATACAGTATTGTGACATAAAGATATTTTTAACAGTAATTATAAGTTTCCTCAATATGGTTATGTTAGATCTTTGTCTTAGCTTGGCCATCTGTATAGTGCACACTTCTAATTATTATCATTTGATTAATTATCATTATAATTTTTATTTATTTTTTTTTCTGGGGGGGGGGGTTAATATTCTGTCCTGCTTACGTTTGTATTCGAGGAAGCATTATTTGTCTTAACGATTGAATTTTAAAACTCATACATTGTTGCAATAACTTTGTATTTAACTGGATACATGAATGCTGTACATACACTTCGTATATACTTGAAGTATTCAAAGTATTCAAATGCACAATGATGTTTTGATCTGACACTGCCTTTTAGGACTTCTGTCTAAAAGACATGTATAACCATGAGTGTCTTAGACACTAGTGTCTTCTTATATGCACTGCAAACTCCAAGGAATTAATAGCAACACTTGTTTCTTGTTACCACGGAAACTCAGTGTTTTAAAGAGATGTGATATGCAACAAGACCTGATATGACAGACTTGCCTCTACAGTTTAAAAAAAGGAGATGAATTTATTTTCTTGTTGCCATGGAAACTCAATGTTTTTAAAGAGATGTGATATGCAACAAGACATGATATGACAGACTTGCTTCTGCAGTTCAAAAAAAGTATATGAATTTATTTTCTTGTTGCCATGGAAACTCAGTGTTTTAAAGGGATGTTATATGCAACAAAACCTTATATGACAGACCTGCCTTTACAGTTCAAAAAGAGTACAGATGACTTTATTTTATTACATATATTGCTACCTGCACCAGGAGGTGAAACCTAGGGCTGGCGGAGGGTATGTTTTCGATTCCGTATGTCTGTCTGTCTGATTGTACAGTGAACTCCTGTTATAACAAAGTCCTCGGAAATTGCAGTTTTCTTTCATTATATTTGATTATCAAAATTTTGTTATACCCGAACAAATAAACTAAAAGTACATAGAGTGGATAATGTTGCGGCCTAAATTTTAACTTCGTTGTAAGTGGAATTTCGTTATAACCATGTTTGTTATAATGGGAGTGCACTGTACAAGATACATATAACTCTGAATAGACAAATTAATTTTCACAAAGTTTGCAAGATGTGTCTCCAATGAGATATGGTCAAAATGAGGTGAAAGGTCATAAGGGTCATATAGGACACAAAATAAGCGTAATCTCCAAATAACTCAAGAACAGATGATTGCATTGCACCAAACTTGCAGGGTGTGTTATAATGAAGAAAGGAAGAAACAGTTATCAATTAAGAGTCACGAGGTCAAAGGTCATAGTCATGAAGGACATAAAATATGGCTAATCTCCCAATAGCTCAACAATGGATGATCAGATTTTCACCTCTGAAATGTATTACATAAATGTCCCTGTCTAGGCTTGTGTTTTAGAGGGTGCCTACAAAATGGCGATATAATAATAATGGCTGCTTGGCAGAGGTCTGCTCTCTCAGAGTGCTTCTCTAATTTAGTGTTGTTTTGTGACTGAAGTTAACATCAATTAAGCAAACCGCCTAATGACTGGCGTAGGCCTACATTTGCTAGTGAAATGGATCTTTATAGTATACCAGGGAGGTGGGAAGAGATTACCTTGTACACTTGTCTCGTATAGTGTATGTGTATATCTACACTTCAGATCAAAACCCTCAATTGCAACTCACCTTTATAGAATACATATCTTTTATGTTTGACAAAAATGTGAATGAAATTTAAAGTTTAATTGTTGAAATCTTTGGAATGCCAGCAGAGTGTCAGTTTTGTAGGTAAAATTGAAAAGGGGTCACTTTCCCCCAACACAGTGAAGACTGTGTGGTACATGTAGTTGGACGTGATTATAGTGAATCTCAGATCGATGTTTGCATTTTAGTGAAATAATCAATTATAATGTCACTTCATGAGTGAAGAGGTATATTGGGCATTTGCTGTTGGATATAACAATGTCCTGTTATGATAACGTCAGTGTGCATGTCCATGTACAGCGTATTTTTTCCCCTGTTAGGAGAAGTAACAAGGTAAATTTCACCATCCCATGGCCCTTCTCATAATTAGGTTCCACTGTATGTGCATTGTACTGCCAGGACTCGTATGTTCAGTGAACAGTTTTCTTTTGTTATAACTGAACAAATAAACAATAAGAATACATAGTGCAGATAATGTTACAGCCTGAATTTTTGTTTGGTTGTAACCGGAATTTTGTTAGAACCGGGTTTGTTATAATGGGAGTGCACTGTAATGTATAAATCCTGTCTAAATTCCCGTCTAAATGTTTTCACGTATTTAGAATCATGAAATGCAAAAATGTCACAAATCTTTAGAATGGATGAATGTGTCTTTGCTATCTCTCCCTTGTCACATTATGATGCTGGTGTTATTCAGTGGGAATGAAATGAATACATTGCAAGCCACTTGCAGTCCTTCATAATGTAGAAAGGGCTATAAAGTATACATTGCCCAATTGGTTCATTTTATGTTTCCTTTTGTGATGAAATGCTCCATATTATACACATAAACCTAATGATATCAGTCACTATGATGTGTGGGTGTGGGGAAGGGGGGTGATGCAATGGATAAGATATCTGAGCTTTTGTTTCCTGGATTACCATGAATAGATATTGCAGACATTGCAGACATTTGTTTGTTTGTTTATTGTGTGTGTATGTGTGTGTGTGTGTGTCTGCGTTTCTCTTTACCGCCACTTTAAACATGTATAAAGACTGCTTCTTGACGGACGCATCCAAGATGGAGTAAAAAATACATTGTACTTTTGTATTCACAAGAATTATATATGAAGAGTTTGTTTGCAAAAACCGATAAGTCCATATTTGTCAAATGGAGATATTTGCGATTAAAGGTCAAGAAAAATAGAGAGAATAAAAAGAAAATTTTCGCTTCTTTTGACCATAACTTCAAAAATGTACCTTTATATGTAGTGACCAATATATCATTTAAAAGGTATTATTTTGTACTTTATGACAGAGACCGTACTTCAAAATCTTCAAAAATGGACTTATCGGTTTTTGCAAACAAACTCTTCATATATTTCTGGATGTTGATACACGTCAGTGTGCATGTGTAACGTATAATAATGTAGACCTACTGTATTATACTTGTAGCTTTCTTTCTACCTCTCCCTCTTTCTCTTGTATCTATACACATACTGATACAAAGAAGAAAGACCCCAAAAGCACGCACGCGCATACACACACATACACACACACACACACAGACAAACCCTCACACACACACACACACACACACACACAATAATAACAACAACAACAACAACAAAGCACAGCCCATAGTAAAAAAAAAAAAGAAAAAGACAAGACAAGACAAGAAAAACACGAAATAGAGAAGCTCAGTGGGACTGGCACATTCTGAAAGTCTTGGAAAATTAAAGCAGAATGACTAGAACTATATGTATATGAGATTAACGGAAGGCGTGTATCACTATAAACGAACATGATTATTTACAGGTATCACACTCAATAAGCTGACTAGTTTCCGTTTCCCATTTATTTCTTCATCTGCAACGTGACATTTAGTCTATCACAATAGTATTTTACTTTGAAAATAGCCACATGATATTATTATTATTATTATTATTATTATTTATAATGCGCTTTTCCCAAAAGGCCCAAAGCGCTTACAATCAATTCAAAACATGTACGACAGTATGTGTAATTGGATAAATGTTATATATACAGCTACGAACTAGTTGCTACTGAAAAGATGTGTTTTCAAGGCTTTTTTGAACACACTGACTGATGGAGACTGTCTAACGGTAAGTGGTAAATTGTTCTAGTGCTTTGAAGCAGACATGAATGTCCTATCACCGGCTAAGGTGCGAGTAACAGAGTATGTGAGACGAAGCGGATCACTAGATGACCTCAAATTTCTAGTAGATGTATATAAAGTCAAACAGGCGTCTAAATATTTCGGAGCTTGATCGTTAAGGATTTTATAAACAAACAAAACTAATTTGAAAATTATCCGTTGCTTCAAAGGAAGCCAGTGCAACGACTTCAGAAGTGGCTGAGATGGGTAGTCCCTAGAAACCTGAAACACTAATCGGGCTGCCCAATTTTGAAGTCGCTGCACACGATCCAGTTGAGTTGAAGGAATGGAAGAGAGATATCCATTACAGCACTTAACAATTTACACATCCAACTTTGTTGGACCCCCGCAACCTACCACATATCGCGTATTGTAGAAAGCACGTAAATACATAATGTGTATCACATTACCAAAATAGTCTCTGCGCTTAAATGAAAACGTGACGGTGATGAACAAAACATTAACAACAAACATTTAAAAATAAGGCAAGAATCTTTTTTTTCTTTTTGTTTTAGTATCCCAAGTACCCGATTATAACCTTCATATTTATAATGCTATCTGCAATGTACAAGTTTGTATATAGATTGTACCTGTATTCATCCTGAAAGCACGATAAAACGATCAGCAACAGATAACGCTTCAAATAGGCTAACTAGGCATTCTTTCTAATCATTTGTATTTTTTTTTTTTCGCACATGCATGACCCGTATACTCGAAGCTACTCTACTGTATACATGTATGAAAGGAAGTAGGGTGTATAGTTATATGAATTTATTTCAAAGTGATACGAGGTAACGTGTATGATGCCATAGCAACAATCGGGTTGAATAACCGCCTAGAAATGAAACTCACGACTCCAAATTCAGTTCTATATGCCAAACATGACGAAAAATTTGAACTTTTTTCAACAACTGAAACACTTTCATTATGACCGGACACATGTAACGATTGGAACATAGCCTCCAGACATCAGCAGCACCAGGCACGGCCATCAATAATTATAAAAAGATTAGATAAGCTGAAGATGATTTTAGCTTTGGATTGGACAAAAAGAAGACAAAACCCGATGTAAGCTATACATGATACACCAAGTGTCTATACACCGTGTCTATACACCAAGTGTCTATGCACCTAAAATAATGTAATGCTTAAATCTGAATTTCAATCCATCTGTTATGGTTTCCAATTAAAAAACAGAAAACAGGTGGCATTACTTTCATAACATAGATTTTGTTTGAAGACAGTTTGGTAACCTCATGAACGTGAGGTCCATGGTAACCTGTATAATGATGCTGTTTTGTACTCTCTCTCTTTTTGTTTTTGGCTTTACGTATATCTCAATGTTCGAAATTATATCCTGCACTTTTCTGTTCTGCATTAATGCACTAAGAAACGCCCGTATGAAGCAATGCCCCATGCTATCTATTTTATAATAATGGTAATAATAATAGTTATAGTAGTAGTAGTAGTAATAATAATAATAATAGTTATAGTGATAATAATAATAATGATAATAACAACAATTATAACTATTGTCATTGTTATTATTATTATCATTATCACCATTATCATAGCCATTGTAATTGTTGATAATATTATTGATATGCCTATAGTTACTGTACTACTGTAATGATTATTCTTATTAAACATGAAAATTAACGTTTTACCCGTAGAACCAGCTCGATACCCGAATTTGTGTGAGTGGTGGTTTTGACTAAGTGTGTTGTGTCTCATTGTTAATACGATAACAGTTCATGCACTGTTGGCACAACTTTCATCCAATGACCGTTTGATGAAAAGTTCCTGAACATTGCATTTCGAAACATTTTGGGCACAAAAATGCAGGCCTAATCAAACACGGTTGCATACAATCATTATTTTCTAGACGATTACATTGCACAATATGTCATAATGAGTGCTTATAAGATTTCTGTCACACACTCAAACTTGCGTTATCATGAGGTCGGCGAAAGGGGGGGGGGGGTGGTGTTCGTCTTATTGCTTCTATAATGGGATAAAGAGTCAACTCATCGATACCACCCCCCCCCCCCAAAAAAAAAAATAAATAGATAAATAAAGGGAGGTAAAACAGAAACTATGAAAAACACACACACACCAAGTGTTTTGCACACATTACAAGAAAGCTTCAAACTTCCCCCCGTGCTTTCCAAAGTGTGTGTATGTAATACCGTATGATAGGCCCTATTTAATAGGCCCATAGTTTATAGGCCTACTGGAGAATTCTGGTGATTGTTCCATTTCGTGGCGCACTTTCTTAACCTGGAGAAAGCGGTGGGAAGATTGCCGCAACCCGCCTTAGCGCTTTAAGTCTCTTGAAAATGTTTGCCCTCACTCCTCGTCCTGAAAAAAAGGTGCACGTCATGAAAGAGGTAGGGCCTAAATGTTGAACAAAATAATGGTCATCTCCTCACATCATGCACTTGGCAATTTCCAAAGACTGCCCCGATATCAACACACATTAAATTTTCATCTTGCAAACTTTGGTGCAATTTTTGAGTTTCCAAATAACGCAGAAACATGAATATACCCGTCTGGATGTAAAGGGTCTGTTGAGACCAATACACGATAGGGTGAGTTACCTATCTATAAACCGTTTGACAAAGTCTTGTGACCTGTACCTTGCTATTCTACAAGGCGCGACGAATTCAAGCAAGACTCTTGTTGTGATCGGCAATCAGTCGCTCAGCGAGCACGCTCTTTTAAAAGTGGAGGCGTGTGCTATAATACGTGTAACATTTACTAGGCCCTAATCCACTCTTAGTCGTCGCATTTATAGAAATACAAAATGACTGCAAAATAGTGTATACAGAAAAGAGCGTTTTTGTAGGATGAAGCCAAATGTACACCACCACCATGACCACTAGAGCAGGAACGCGAAAAACAGATAACATAAACTATATGTCCAAACTATTGTTAGGCCTACCACCCCAATATGGTGGTGATATCTAGATAGCATTTTATAGATTTAATTCATAGAATGCAAGTAGATATCACCGCCATACAGCCTATACTATGCTCATGCTAAAAGTAAGCCAGGGCCCCGTTGCTAGAAACTTTGCGTTTAAACGCAACTTGCAACTGATTGTCACTGGCCAATCAAAATCATTGTTGCATGCATGTCTTCTTAATAGGGCAGACCCTGAGCCAATCAGAATGGTTGTTTCAAAAATTAGCAATTATTTGCAATTGATTGCAACTTTCTTGCAACGGGGCCCTGGTCTCTCGTTTCAATCTCTTTAGCCAAGATATTGGTTGTAGCGATTGTTTCTAGCATTGGAAAATGGGAAGAATGGGAACGTTTTCAGCAAGCCTTATGTGTGCCTTTTACAATCCTGCCATTTCAGACGTAGTGCGATGAATGCACTTTGAATTGTGTACATAGGCCCTATATAATGATTCAGGGAGTTGTCATGGTATCTTGAATGCATGAATAAATGACAGTTTTTATAAAAATGGAAAAGGAAAAACGGGAAAAAGAACATAAATATCCAGGTTGTGTTCACTATCATGAATGCATACTTTCGTTGTAAGTTAGGCAATATAGATTATGATTAAGAAAAATAAATCAATTTGTGTTATAACATGGTTAACTTGGCGCTCAAAAGGATGTTCAAAATGTAACCAGAAAAATTCAAGTCAGCCGAAATCAATTCATTGCGACAGCTAACCAGAGAACTAAATCTTCATGATAAAGGGCCTACAACATGTCCTCCTCTGCTTTTATAATCACAATTAATCGCTTTGTTATCCCAGAGAGTCAATCAAAAGGCGAAGACTATTGTCCCTCGAACAAAAAGCACGACAAGGCACACCACCGCAGCGATGATTAATAGGAGGACGGCCACGATCAGCGCGATCAGCACGCGGCGACAATTGTCGCGCTTAGATTGCTCCTCGTCAGCGGCGTCGGCGCGTGGACTCTCCTTCGCCTCTTCCGTCGGCGATGTGGGCTGTCGGCGGATTCTCTTGGCGAGGATTTGCAAGATGCAGCCAAAGAGAAGAATGATCTCGCCAATGGACATGAATGACATGCCGATGTAGAGACCAAGGATACCGCCCAAATTACCCAACAGACTGGCGATCTGGGAGGGATTGGGAGAAAGTGATGACGAGTTTGATAACAAACCAGCAGGTAAAATACGGAGTGTTTAGACTCGATATCGTTATTAACCTTTGAGACCTATATTAAAGAGTTAGTTGTAGTAGTTGTCTCTGAGAAAATACCACCGCTTCAGCAGATTTGCAGAAGAAATAATGCAGTAGAGACTATGTAAACGAAGCACAGAAATTAAGAGACAGCAAGAGTAATAGTATCACGGATTGAACAAACCATTATATAGAAAGGAGGTATAAGATAAATCCCACTGTATAAAAAAAAAAGCAAAACAACAGCAACAACAACAATATACCGGCCAATCTTACGAGATGCATCAACTTATCTTTGATAGCTCCCCCTCTAACTTTTCTAAAAATATACCAATACAAAATGCCACAATACCAGGTGAATGAAAGGATATGATCGTGATACTCAAATTCACAAGGAAAGCTGCAAACATGATATCGGTAATTAGACCTACTTTTGTTACCCCGTTTCTCGCCAAGATCACAGAGAAAGTTGCTTATGATCAACGTCAGACTTACTTGATTGATAACCACATCTTTACAAATAAATAGTTTGGCTTTTGTCCAAAGCACTCTACCCAATATGCATGCATTGCTAAATGTAACAGAAAAAAAAAATGTTTGATGCTATTGACTCTAGACATTGTTTGGAAATAATCATTGGTTTAAAGGCTTTTTGTATCATTTTACATTAACTCACAAACTACATATATATAAATAAATAAATATATATATATATATATATATATATATATATATAAATATATATACATATATATATATATATATATATATATATATATATGAAGAGTTTGTTTGCAAAAACCTATAAGTCCATATTTGCCAAATGGAGATATTTGCGATTAAAGGTCAAGAAAAATAAAGAGAATAATAAGAAAATGTTTTATTCTTTTGACCATAACTTTAAGAATGTACCTTTATAATAGTGACCGGTATATCATTTGAAAGGTATTATTTTGTACTTTATGACAGAGACCGTACTTCAAAATCTTCAAAAATGGACTTATCGGTTTTTGCAAACAAACTCTTCATATATATATATATATATATATATATATATATGGGAATGAAATGTATAATGGTGTACAATGAAGAATTTGGGAAAATGTATGAATCTGTGATTTCTGATGTGATTATTTTTGACTGTATTTATATGTAATATAATAGATATTATGATTGAATACTATTATTGTGAAATTCTGTTGATATTTATTGTATGATCACACGATTCATGATTACTGTTGAGCGTCACGAGTTGATCTGACTGCATGGATAAGAATGATATGGAAAATAGTGTATGATGGATTTGTGAATATGATCTTGTGATGTTTTAATATGATTATGTTTGATTATATTTTCATAAGAGGTGTTATGAATGATTGAATGGTAATTATTGTATTTTTGAACAGAATATGAGCACACGGTGCTGGGATGCACGATAACCACACGAGTCCCACGCAGGTAATTTACAGAAATTGTTGTTGTTTACACATTTGATCTAAGAGTTGATATATTTTGGAGGGTTGACGCTACTATATTTCGGTAATATACGGAATAAAATAGGATATGTTGATCTAGATAGTATTGTATCAACCGGAGTTGTGTGTGTGTGTGCATAATAACGTGAGTGTGTGTATGTGAATACGTATATATGTGCGTATGTATGTGGGTGTGTGTGTATACGTATGCGGATGTATACATATACGCAATGCAAATAGACATATGAATATAATTATGTATAATGATTCTGTTTGTGATCATCATGCTAAGAATTATAAGACAATATGATTATCATATGGCAGCATTACGATATAAGAATTTATTTATGTGTGCGTATGCGGATATATACATATACGCAATGCAAATAGACATATGAATATGATATATATGTATAATGATTCTGTTTGTGATCATCATGCTAAGAATTATAAGACAATATGATTATTATATGGCAGCATTATGATATAAGAATTTATTTATATATTTTTTGGACATATGATGTTATTCTGATGATGATTTGAGGTTAGAGTGGATATTTGTATTGAATTGAATGATTGATTTGTGTATAATAAAGGAAATGATTTAGAAGATTGGTAATATGTGAAATTGCATTATATATTATATGACACATCAGGTTATTCATCTAATAATCGTTCTGTTGGTAGGTCCTGACGAAGGCCCAATGACGGGCCGAAAGCTTGACAAATAAAAGGGAGACTAAGATCGAGAGCAACGTCCCGCCTCAGTCCAATTTCTTTCAACTATATGCATCCAACAATGCGGCACCGCGTACGTTCGGGACCCAGGGAACTATTTCTCACATAAGATATATATATATATATATATATATATATATATATATATATATATATATATATATATATATACATATGTATATGGCTTTGATTAAAACGCTATGATAAGATGGTTTAAAGATTATACGTCGAACCGGACACAATCTATACATGTGAATGGTTTCGTTTCAGATTAGGTAAGTATAAACTGTATGGGGTGCCACACGGATCCCTGATTGGACCTGTCATCTTTTCCCCAATAATATGTGAATGAATTGCCTTCTTTTGTTAAGCATAGTGAACTGTCACTTTACGCAGATGGCACAATATGTTTATTTTGCTTTGCAAAGAAACCAGAGGACATTGTTAAACGCTCAAATGAAAATCTTGTTTCGGTATCACACTGGTTATCCGATAACAAACTATTAATTGTGAATAAGAAAAAAAAATTTGAACTTATATTTCTTGGCACACCATCACGTCTAAGAAATCGAATGAATTCCAGGACTGTGAACGTACTTATTGATAATAATGTATAATTCAGAGAACAAACAATACATGTTAATATATGAGAGTAATAGATAAGAATCTGTTCCTACCCTATGGAAACCAGCTCTGCTGATCATGGTGTTCCACCCCATGATGTGGAAATCAATTCAATTCAATTCAATTCAATGCAATTTAATTCAGTGCTTTCAAGCTACTCTGCCGCTGGTCTTCACCACAAAGGCAAAAACAGAATAGGAGATGAAGAAATCACGGTCCATATCTCACAGAATAAATAATCTGTTCTTATTATTATGTATTAAAATCCTAAGCTCATGCCTTTCTTTTTAAGATATCGGAAAATTAACGACCCTCCTTTTAGCCATCATGTCATCATTTCTTAACCTTCACAACTCAAGATCCAATATGCGACGGATATAAAATCTTCTTCTGTAGAGTTTATAACATAAAGAATATTAAATGAATCTATGAAAATATTTGGCACCAAAGACTATCACATCGTCACTTTAATTTGCATATCTGTGTATTATGTGGCAGAAGACCGGTTCGTCCGTTAGATGATTTCTTAACTTCTGTTAATTCCATTTCTTGTTTTACCAAAATCAAACTTGAATACGGAGTAAACTTTCGTTATGAGAAGAGAGTCTGGTCTCTTTGAAACACTCACCGAATTAGTAGCAACTTGTAAGTTAAGTTCGTAGTTCAGCTCCTCAAAGTATACGATAAGGTTGACAAGGTTCTTCCTGTTACAAAAAGAATATGTAATTGATCAATATATTTGAGACAGTCGCAACACAAAAAATTGCATTAACTTGCATATTTTCCCTCTTCTGGACGTGATGAAATATGTAGCAAAATTAATTGATCTAAACAATGTCTGATGTTTGTGAAAATCTACTCGTAATGAGTCATGCAATATCAGACCCAAAAATAAATGCAAGTTTCCCTTTTTGTTTTAGCAGAAGTCCATGACATCTCAATAAGGTCAAGTAAAGTTGCGATGAATTGGAACGTACATCCAACTTTCAAATAAATGTTAATATACAATCTGTTCTTTCATTCAAGGTGCGAACAAAGTCTTTTTTTTTTGCCTCTAGATTTGCCATTTGACATGTTTTTCAATCTTTTTCATTTTGTTCATTTAAGTTGCCTTGTTGATTTTCCCAAATTTATAGGGCACGTCATATTCTTATTGCTATTTCTTCTCTTGATAATTTTATAGTAGTATTGTAATGGTAAACTTGTATCTATTATAGTTACCATTTTTGTCTTTTTACAATTCAATTCAACTCAAATGAGATTTTATATCCTAAGCACATTTTTTTTTTTTTGTTGATACAAGTTCAAGGAAAAACTGATTAAAAAAATATGGCCTATAATAAAACGCCTCGGGATACGCGTTTCCACAGAAATCATGATTTGTGAAAGTCACCTCGTACACGTGCTACATACACATTTACCTTTTTCCTTTTTTTTTTTAAACTTGTGAGGGAGGAGGGATACGTCTTTCAGACGTCCATTTACAGCAATCTCCATGCCACGAAAAAAAAAACCCACATCTTTTCTTTTCTTCCACAATTACTGTTGATGACCATTGAATGTAATGATTTGTTTGATTGTCTTATTATTTCAATAAGATATTTCAATGAAATGTAATACACAGGTGATGCTTATTAACCCGTTCCATATACTGAATTCTGGATTCAGTAATTTGTTTTGCGTTTATTTAATAGAGTAGGGTCTGCTGCACATCCACCAGGAAATGCCTTTTCCACGCACTCGTATTGAAGTCAGGACACGCAGGTTTCAGTTGCCTTTGAGGTTTTGTTGTGATGGGGGTTTTGGAAGGGGGATGGGGGCATGGGGGTGGGGTAGTAAGAGGGAGAATGGGCGGGGGTATAGAGTGGTCGGGGGGGGGGTTGCGAGGGAGGGGGTTGTTTTTTTTGTATGTTATGTTTCCCATTGATGAAGAATAAAATATTCTTAAAAAAAAAACCAAAAAAACATAGACTTAATACAAAGGCCACGAGGTTCCCGTATGGGACGGGTTAAAACCAGAAAGCATTCATGATCTGACACAAGTGCCAGATTGCCGAAACAAATTTCTAGAATGTGATGCTGAATATGCTTTTTCTATATCAACTGAAACATTACCTGGACAGTTCTGTGTTGTTCAAAGTTCTTGCAGCCTTCTCATTAATCTTTATCAGCTGTAGCGCTAGATGTTCCTGGAGAGCGTGTGTGTGTGTGTGTGTGTGTGTGTGTGTGTGTGTGTGTGTGTGTGTTCGTGTACAGGGATTATAGTTTGTGTGTGTAAAGGTGGAGGAGGAAAACGGAGAGGAAAAATATTACCTTTCATTATTCCACACTATCAACACTATTCCACACTATCCACACTATCAACACAGTCTTTATAAAAAAAAAATCAAAACTGTATAAAAATGCAAATGAAATGATTTGTCTAGACTTGATTTGATTTGAATCATGAATCGAAATACATATTATTAGATGACCGACGAAATACAATTCTCAGAAAAGAAATGCTGAAATAATGATCTGAAACGATTTATTCAGCGAACTAAATAAGGATTATCATCTTGCGTAATTTCTAGTAATATTTTCCTAGCCCTTATCTTATCAGACGCAATCGAATCAGAATTATACAGTTTTATTTAGTATCCATGCAGAAGAACAAAATAATGGATATCAAAACTGCTTCTGCATTACATTGACAGCGTGATCACCTCTGAAAAGAACCGTCTGGGTGATGAACAATCATAATACATGATGTTATAAGCCTGTATACTCACCTCGTACCTCTCCGCTGGCCAGAGTGCTGCAAATGCATTCGGACGATACATAATCTCACTGTTGAAATATACAGGATCAAGACAGACATTAGACATGTGGTAACAACGATCACTATCATGGTAACTTTTTCTCCTAACGCAAAACCTTCTCTCACCGTAATCTCTTAATTCTTAACCGATTATCAAAGCGAAGTTCCCGATTAATCGAAGAACATGTTTCATTCAAGCCACAGGTTCTCATAGGTTTCCTAAGTACTAATTCTGCCAACAGAAGTATAAGATTAATTTTGTATGATCATTATCGTCTCGGTCATATGTTTGTATAAGTTTCATACGTTATACATGTCTTGAAATGGCTTGAGTCCCATGACGTGACGACAAACGCTTCAGGAATATAACTTATTGCAATATCATTGGTATACTACGACTATTAGTGATGAACACAACTACACTACTACTACTACTACTACTACTACTACTACTACTACTACTATATTCTACTACTACTGTGTTGTAGTATTACTATTTTTATACTATGATAATGATGATGATGATTATGATGATGATGATAGTAAGAATAAGAATAATTATAATAATGATAATGATGATGATGATGATGATGATAATAATAATAATAATAATAATACTAATAATACTACTACTACTACTACTAATAATAATAATAGTAATAATAATAATAAAATAATAACGATGACAATGTTACGGATTTACCAGATTTCTGATCTGTGATATGTATTTCAGAATACTTGATACATGCAGAGTACTTGTAACATGTGTTTTGATACTGACAATAAACTATGAGTATTCTTCTGTGAGAGTCTCCTTCTTACGTTATGCTGAAGTCTGGCCTCGACCTGTATCGACATTTTAACTGCATTCCCTCATCGAATTACCTGCACGGCAACGCTCAACAATGGAACAATTTATTCTGACAAAATTTCTCACGCACTATTATACATTCTAAGTAGACAGTTACTTTATTTCTAGGGTCCATGCATTATGTATACCTGCAAGAGATCGGGCAGGCACATTCCAGTGTGTTCGTTTCGTAGAGATACAAGACCAGCTGCAGGCACCTTTCTGCAACAAGAAATCATGTATATGAAAGATGTGCAGGTATAATACTCACTGTGATGAGTGTGAATTATGTTCACGCTAACTCCTACGTACAGGCATTAATTGAATGTCTCTGTTAATATTCCCTCAGTCTATACACCTCCATTTTTGCTTTTTCTTGAGACCCCAATCCTTTAAAAGCTTATTAGTAGGTTCTTTTAATACGTTTTCTCTCACAGGAAATAATAGCATTCACTTCGTTGCATAGACACTTTATAATTTGTGGCGTTTCCGAAATTATATTAAATATTCAACGTCTGTTCGATCTTATTTAGGCTTATTAATTTGTGCTTGCTTGCTTCGGATCTAGAAACCTTTACTTGTTAATCTTCATTATGATTGTTTCATGACGATTACTCAATAATGTTCTAAACTTCAACGCGTTAATTTTGTGGCATGTGTTTGAAGTGAAGATGGAAAGAAATATTCTTTTGTTAACTTCGGTTGAGTCATTGAAAGATGTTTTCGGAAGGACATTGTGGGAGACATTAATGAATTTGAATGTTCAGATCTTAAATCGTATGCTCCTACACAAATATGCTAGACCGCTTTGAAATAGCTGTTGAATTTGAATTGAACGACACGGAATTCGAATGAGGATTTATCAGGCCTATCACAGTATTGTGTATTTGATTCCTTTTCATTCTTATTGAGTGGCAAGAATACAAAATTGAGATGGAAAATCTACATTGTTTTACTGTTTTTATTAAAATCATTATTATCATCATTGATATTCTGCCCCTTTGTGAATGATGTGACATTGTGATGGGAGCTGCTTGCGCCTGTGAATATTTGTATTAACTGACAAGTTGCGCTATACACTTACATTATTATTATTATTATTATTATTATTATTATTATTATTATTATTATTATTATTATTATTATTATTATTATCATTATTATTATTACTACTACTACTACTACTGACTACTACTACTACTACTACTACTACTATCATTATTATTGTTATTACCATACCACTACTGCTACTACCATCACCGTCATCATTGTCATCATCATTTTCATTATTATACAATCATTACACCAGTACTAAGATTACAACAAAAGCCACTTGTATAGTAAAAGGTGATGGCATGAGTTATAATGCAGTGACGATGGACTGATAGACCAAATCATGATAAAGCCATGATACCTTGTGTCGAGTTGAGGGAGGTACACTGGGTTGTGTTGATGAGTCTGATGTCTGTGATGCACTTACAGCGATCCAAGAGAGTCTTCTGAAGGCACATTTTATAACACGCTCTGTTGCTGTACGAAAACTCGGCCATCTCCGTGAAGTTCGTGTTCGTCCCGTCTCTGGTGCACGGGTCGCCATATCGACCCCCCAGGCGAGTGATGTTGACCTGGGAAAAAACAAAACAAAACAAAACAAAACAAAACAAAACAAAACAAAATAAAACAAAGCAAAGCAAAACGAAGCAAAACAAAACAAAACAAATCAATGTAAAAGAAATAATAGTAAAGCGAAACAAAATGAAAAAAGTTAATATACATGCCTTATTTAGATATTTCAGCAGCCTGCTTCCAAACCTCTTCGTTTTTTTCTTTATATTGAGTAAATTTGTATCATAAACGGCATATTATCAAGGAATCCCAAGACCATTCTTGCCAAAGCGAATTCTTGTTACATTTCTTTACGTTCGTTATAAATGCATACATATGCATTTAATCATTATCAAATACCATTTATTATAACATCTATTATTGTAACATATATATATATATATATATATATATATTATATATATCAAGAGTTTGTTTGCAAAAACCGATAAGTCCATTTTGGAAGATTTTGAAGTACGGTCTCTGAAATAAAGCACAAAATAATACCTTTTAAATGATATTTTGGTCACTACTAAGGTACATTTTTGAAGTTATGATCAAAAGAAGCAAATTTTTTCTTATTATTCTCTTTATTTTTCTTGACCTTTAATCGCAAATATCTCCATTTGGCAAATATGGACTTATCGGTTTTTGCGAACAAACTCTTCATATATACACACACATATAATGTGTGTACGTGTTTATATAAGAAAGTGTTCACACAACCACATGTCTCTACTACTTAGCCTTTGTTAACTAGTAAGATTGATTTTCTTAGAAACTCTAGCAGTATGGAATAATGTTAAATGTCTATATCGCGATGTTTAGCTAGCGAACTATAATGAGGAGACCACCCGGCTGAAAATCGCATAAATCAAGTCAAATGAGGCTATGACGTCATCACCTTGATAGTCGCTCAATAATCCTAATCCCCATTAGCAAAATCAACAAATCGTTTTCTTCTCAGTAGAATTCTGATATGATTTGATGTGAACTTCAACACGTAAGAGACGTACCTCTCTCAGACTAATGGAGGTCTTTTGACCCGTAGACACTGTTATACCGTCGTCTTCTGGGAACGGCTGCACTGTGGGCGGGTGAATGGAGACTTTCACGCCAGAATCCGTGGACAGCAAGCCAACATACTCAGGCTGCTCCACGAACAATGTGAGATGCAGTCCTTTGGAAGATAAGAAAGCAAACAAGCAAGCAAATAAAAAGAAATACAAACAAATATATTATCGGGAGTCAGAGCCGATGAGTAGGGCAAAATTAATGACAAACTCACCATACTGTGCACCAGTTCTGCCCGTTTTTCTCCCTATCTTGGCTTTGTCTGCGGGGTTCGCGCCATTAAATGTAAAACAGTTGCCGTAGTCTCCATGCTGCCACATGGTGAAATTCCTGGGGTTTATGGATGAACAATTGCAATCCAAAAGGCGATTGATGCTGATACATATTGCAAGCGTCATATTCTTAGTTTATGGTTCCATCACCTTTTTTACAAGCCAGGGCAGAAATACCCAGTTAAATGAAATCTTAAAAAGGGATAAAGAATATTTTCCTTATCACGTGTTGCGAATGTTTGGAGTCTCAACATGTTTGGCAACGATGGCAACATGCGGTAGAAAACACAACCCACCTTATTCAACATGTCTGTGTCTTGCCATCTACAGCCGCATGGAATGATGATTGTAATCATCTTCAATCTTATCGAAGTCTTGAATTCAAAGTACAAGTTGGGTACAAGCAACCTCATTACTATAGCCTTTTGCAGAGGCAGCTTGTTAAAATTTGAGGACACGTTAGCGAGCTACGCTCTCCGCTCTCCGCTCGCGCGCTGTGTCTGTCAACAGTGTGCGTGTCCTCAAATTATAGCGAGCTGCCTTTGCAAAAGGCTACCTCATATGTTGATGTCATTAATAGTGAACGGAGCGCCTCTCTGTTTTTCTTCTTTTCTGATTCATGTCGGTTTGTTAGACTTTGCAAGACAGAATCCGGCAGAGTAATTGTAGAGTGGAAAGTGAGGAAAGGAAGGACGTGCCAAAGAGAAAGAAGAAAAAGATGAAGAGAAAGAAGAAAACGAAGAAGGAAGAGAAAAAGAAGAGGTAAAAAGTTGGTGAAGACATGGAAGACGAAGAAGCAAAAGAGGAGAATGAAAAAAAAAAATCCCTCGAATGGTGACACAGCAATCAATTCGCTACTAAATAATTTCTACCAGTATAGACAAACGAGCACAAAGAGCAACCGAATTAATCCAAATATCCAAGCAGTATACAGTCCCTACTTGTAGCTGCAATTACGTCGATCGTAGGAGCACTGTAGGATGAGGTCCTCGGGCTGATGGCCGTATTCCCGCAGCTCATCCAGTGATGGGTTCAACAAACTTCGCACGTCATAGAAATCGGGGTCACGTGACTGCTCGACAATCCCCTGCCAGTCGCTACTTCCTTTGGATAAAATCATAACAAATCGTACAAATTCTAGAGGTGTAGCGAAAAGAAGACTGGCAAATTGAAACACGCGTTGGCGCCTTATTCAGCCTGGAAGAGAAGGGGAAATAAAAAATCTCTGAACACATACACTGCCATACGGGCAGTTTGCATAATTCAAAAAGAAGCTTACACTACTTTTTCAAACTCGACAATGATGCGTCTTTTTAATATGAAGTTCGTCTATATATAGGCACTGTGCTTTCAGAAGGGAAATCCACCAAAACTATCTTATCTCGCCTAGGTACTTTAGAATGAAAAAGATGGCGAGAGAGAAAGTAATCAGTTGAATACATTATATTACATTCATGCCTTACTTTTCATTAAATATATACACGTTTGCTCATTTAGGTTTTCTTTCTTTTCTAGTTTTGTGAGTTTGATAAGCAGTGATAAGCGGGTGGGATTAATTCACCGGCAACAATCGCATTTTAAAGACTTGCGTAAAGTTAGACACACATGTAGACACATAGATATACATATGAATATAGTAGTTGGTGCATGTGCGTATGTTTCAAATTTCTGACATTTCCCAAACCACTATTTGCTATAGTTTAGAGAAAAAGAAACAAAGACTCAGAAATAAAAACAAAATAAAAAACACATCGAAACAAAAAGATCAAACCAACGATCATGGTGTAACGACATAAATGACATCACCCTGTACACCCTGCCAGTCGTAGGTGTAGAAGTCAAATTGCGAGGTGTCCCACGAACTGCCAACAAAGGAGAAGAGTTCATGTAACTGGCTACTTTCAGAGTCGGGCGAATAGTCTGGCGACTCGGACGACCCACCTTGGGTGGCTGAGGAAGTCTGGGCTGATGTCGCTGTTCACGTGGAAACATACAAAACAGGAAGAAATACGAAGGAATGCAAGACAAGTCGTTGTTGGTGACTTTGAGCTCCATGAAACAAACAAAAAACAAACAAACAAACAAACAAACAAACAAACAAACAAACAACAAACAAACAAACAAACAAACAAACAAACAAACAAATCCCGTCTAAACCGGTATGAGAAGATTGGATTTATTCGAAGAGAACTTTGTGTCTCATAATGTTTTATGGGAGCAAGTTGTAATGTTATCATGAGGCGTATAATACAGTTAGAATATTCCCCTGTTGTTCCCCACAGCATGCCCGTCCATAGGGATGCGTATGAAATTCGTGCATATTTGACTCAGATAAGCCAGCTCGGAATTAGCTCACGGGCACCTTGGTACGAATGACCTTTCTTTTTTTCTCAGTTGTTTATGGGCACATCACTCGTTTTTTAGAAAGACATAATGCATATGATATGCTTTAAAGAATGTTTTAGCGCTTTGTATCCAGCGGAAAAGGGGCTCTAAAAATATCAACTATATCATTATAATTACCATTATTATTATGTATGGGATTCATCAAATCCTGTTCAAACAAAGAATGGACTTGCGTAGACCAGATGACCAGAATGATCCATCAATTAACGTTGGGAAAGCATCCGTTTCATTATTTTGCATTAAATGTATTAACAATCTCTTTCTATTGATATTGCAAAATACCATTTTTGCTGTCAGGTGGATGTGCTGGCAAGCAGCATCTATATGGATTACATGAATAATAATTACATCACAGATGCAGCTTATCTCAGTGAATTTAAAAACCAACACGACTGTTGGTACAAATGACCTTTTTTTTTTTTTTGTCCTGCTCATGCGCAAAGTGGATCTCCGAACTGGTTTATTCGACTCATTAGCAAAGAAAGGGTTAAGGAGCTATTAAGTTATGCTTACTTGTTTCTAACTAAATCATTATTCATGTTATTGGTCTTGTATTACAGATTCCATAATTTGCGTTTATTACCTATTGCTTAGCATGCAATCCTCTGGTAACGTTTCCGGCGCCATAAGCAATCGATATAGAATTTATTCAATATCTAACAGGTGTCATCGGTAGGCGTCGCGACGGATTTTCACGCGCTCTATTGATAGCCTCAACCCCATCCCATGCGCGCTTTACATGCGCAATTCGAGATCAGAAAACATCTCTGGGATTAGATCTGCAGAGGAGGGCAGTGGAGGGAATGGAGTAGGGGTTTCATCTACACAGCGGTAACATTTACAATACGATTCAAAACAGAATAGAATCATTTTAGATAATACATACCAAAGAAGCCCACTCTCCCAGCATGGATACAACTTTCATAAGATACTTTTACTATGGTCATATCATTTAGGAGGCACTCGACCTTTAATAAGGAGACAACTTTAACTTTTGTGTCTGTTTTCAACTATCTCTAATCCCTTTTAATCGCATGTTTTACTTCAGACATTGCTTAGTACACAATATTTTTCTACCACTGCCTCCATACAGCTGGACCCAGTGCTATGCATGTATGAAAATATTGATATTGATATGAGTGAGATCTTATGTATGTGTACGTGTGTAAGTATGTATATAAACGTAAAAGTAAGGTAAACGTAAAATGTAAGTATGTGCTAAACGTAGAAGCTAGAGCAGTCCTTTCTTCTCGCTTGAATAGTATGGGGAAAAGAATATTTCAGGTTGTCCCCTCCACCTTGCTGGTTACCTGGTGGGCCCGAGGCGGACACTGCTGGAGACTCTTCTCCCCCCATGTCCTGGAAGAACTGGCTGCTGTACCACTCAGAATAATCATAGTCCGTACCTAACACGGTGGGAACAGAGAGATGAACAGGGGAATGCTGAAAACGTGAATGAAGACGATAGCTATGATGGACATTCATTCATTCATTCATTCATTCATTCATTCATTCATTCACCCATTCATTCATTCAATCATTCATACGATCATTATTCCTTCATTCATGTCATTTCTTGTTATTTTTAAAGTCAGTCAAGGACTGTGTGTAACAAAGCAGACAAATTACAATTTAAATGCGAGGACAAAATCCTTAAATATGACTATTATGAAATCACACAGCTTCATTATGCATAAGATATAGGAAAAAAATCAAATGATTTTCTTTTTAGACATGAGAAGACAGGTACATGTAGGTCTAAAACCATAAATGTAATAACATGACATTCTAAACATAGACTAATATCTGGAACTCGATAAGACTTATCCCTTATTTCCCCTAACTTTCCCCATGTAAATTTTGTTATATAAATAAAATGCATTCAGAAATTCTTGTACTAGAAACTTATAGACCTGCTAGGTTCGGAGAGTGAAACATTACCAAAATGATTAGCATACTGCAAATTTGGGATTGTTGTCCCTTTCTTTGTTTAAATCAGTACAGCACTTACTTTGATAAATAAGGTCAAAAAATAATCTGTATAGTACATTATCAGTAGAAGAAAGTATTAGTAGTCGTAGAAATAGTAGTAGTATTAGTTGTAGTAGTAATGGTAGTAGTAGTGGTCGTATAGTAAATGACTGTGATTATATTAAAACATGATAAGTAGTGATTTTTATTGAAAAAGTGGTAGTAGTGATAGAGTCATTGGTATATTAGTGGATGTATAATCGTAGTATTAGTATTATTCATTGCTGTATAAACACAAAGTTGTAGAAGGGATATCAGTAGTAGGTACATTAGAAGCAAAAGTAGAAGTATCTTTATTGATAGTAGTAGCATACAGTGATAAATTAATTATTTGATATGAGAAGGGGAAAGAGAGATGGAGGGAAAAAATGAACCAGAGAGAATGAATAGAAGAAAAGGAAGAATAAAAAAAAAGGAAGGAAAAAGGGAGGGAGAGGAAGAACAAAAATGAAGATATTGAGAGTGAAATGAGAGAATAGTAAAGTGGAATAATGATGAAGGTATAGGAACATTATCCATCTTCCATTTTCCGGCTGTCTACTGGATTTGGACTTACCATTATGTTGTACAGTGCACTCCCATTATAACGAACACTGCTATTACGAAATTCCGGTTACAAAGAGGTACAATTCAGGCCGCAACATTATCGACTCTGTGTTTTTCTGTTTGTTTGTTTGCTTGTTTGTTTGTTTGTTTGTTTTTTTTTTTGGACTGTTTATTTGTTCGGTTATAGTGAAACTTCAATATAACGAAAGAAAACGGCCGGTCCCGAGGACTTCGTTATCTACACAGCCACGAAAAAAAAAAAAAAAAAAAACCCTCTCCATCCAATATTCCCCTCCCTCCATGGGGTCATCATATAAGACTGACACCCATGAGTTATACAGCCCACGAGTTCGACATTGAAAACAGGTCCATGAGTCATACCAGTGGCGTACCGTGGGTCAAGACATTGGGGGGGGGGGGGGGGCACCTCGTGGAAAAGTAATTTTTACGGTGTGTATGCTTTGTGCGTGCGTGCGTGCGCTGTCAGTCTGGAAACTTAATGGGGACTAACAATACATAACGGAATGTGATACATTCCACAGCGCGGTCATTATGAGCAACATTGCCACAAATCGGACTCTTCTTTTTTACCAAGGAGGTTCGAGAGATGGAGTTACAACTGACTATGATTATTCAATCAGCTGTCAGTTTTCCATGGATGGACAAAAGAATTCCACAGGTTCATTTGTGCCTTTGATGTTCGATGTTTGAAGCCGCCATCTTTCTGAGCAATCTGAAGATTCATTTTTAACGCTAACATAATATCGGGTATATGCTGCTCGTTTATATATCAAATGCAATGAAATTTCACCTAATGATAAAACATATGAAACAAAAGTCAATTCCGTTCGAAAATATGTGAAAAAGTGTAAATCTGAGCTGTATTTTGTGAAAGTGTTTGAAATTTTACCCTCATGGAAAGCCGGTTTTATCACTTTTCTCCTTATTTCCGCCATATGAAACTAATATGGTATCATCTTCAAGTATAGTTCTTTATAAATCAATATGTCAGATTAGCGTACAGACACGTACAGCCGAGTAATTTTTATATCTATTTCAGCAATATTTGAGCAATTTCTATTTGCGCACCCCTATGCCTTTACCATTGTCTACCGCCCATCGTTTGTAAGCAGGGATAGCGAAAAGTACTTACCATCACAAAGATCTTCCTGAAAAGTGGCTGGTCATTATGCAATGAGACACGAGTCAATTGTCTTCGCATCTGAGCGGCAGATCCAGTTTGACACATACTTCAAATATTTTTGAGTGGCGGCTTCGAGCATGGGATCAAAGCCAATAAGACTGTTGTGACTCCATTTCTCGAACCTCCTTGCTTTTACTGTACGTATAGTCAGGGGCGGATCCAGAATTTCCGTAAGGGGGGCGCAAAGCGCGGGAGGGTAGCGAGCGAGGGGGGGGGGGGGGAGGGTGTGGGAGGGGGTGTTCCCCTCCCAGGGTTGGGAGATTTTTTATATTTTTGTTTGTCATCGTGCGATTTCATGCATACTTTTGGTAGATTTTTAATGATTTTGTAATTCTGAATAATTCTGGAATATGGAATGGAAATTATTGTTTTACTCGAGGAATGTGATTTTTTTTTCTTCAATAACGTGCATGTTTTTTTAATTGGGCGGGGGGGGGGGGGGTGAGCACTCAACACCTTTGTGATAAATACAACGCTTTTCTTATGTTTTGTCAAATTGTGCGGAATGTTGTTATATATTGCCGAGATGTGCTGTAGACTTGTTCAGGCGCGGTGGAGCACTCCAATTTGCATCTCATTATCGCCCCGTTCTATTTGAATTTCCAACGGGCATCCACGGCTGCCCAAAACTGTGTGCATGAAAAAGTCAAATCTTTACCTTCTCCTTGTGCCGCTATGCGTGCCGCTAGTAAACTCAAACTTCCCACACTATCTAAGTTTTTAAAAACCTTCCTTTTGATGAAAAAATTATGAAATTTGCTGCACTAGAACTTGAGATATTAAAGCGTTTTGAAAATCACCTCTCACAAAACATGCTCTCTGTTTTTTTTCCGACTGGACTATGGCCGGGCTCCAATGTGTCCGAAATTGGCAACATAAGTTTATCAGGCCTTAATCCATATATGGTGAAAGTTTTCGCGTGGTTCCACCTGTACTTTTTGAGAAATCAACATGTTTCTACAGGGTTTGGAATAGAAATTTGTAGTAAGCGAAACAATTGAAAATTACGTCATTTCTTTTCCAGTAATATTGGGCATGCGTGGTACGTGAGATTCAGGATTTCGTGCTCATTGTTGGTTTGCATGTGACGCAGTCAATTTTGCTGAGTGTCGCACGGCGGTGACTGCTGAGCTGCTGCCGCGCACGCTGCATGCAGCAAAGCGTTGTGTGTGCTGTGACATGCAACGCTACAGTCACGCGATTATATATACATGGGACCGACCTGTACACTTTGCGTTCGTGTCATTTTTGACATCACCTTCTGTTTTTTTTCCGACACAACCATGGCCGGGAATATTACGGTATGACATTTAAAATGCAAGCAGATAAATAAATTTCGGTGTACTTTGTTCGAATGGCGCTTTGGTTCCGCAATCACACTTCGTGACTTTTAGGATGATTTTCGAGGCATATTTTTGGTAATTTTGCTCGCCAGGTTTTCGCTAAGATTTCACATTTTATCACTGTCAAATCCTTTAATATGTTATATGTGCATATTCGGACATGTTTTCAAATTCAAACTAACTCAATTTTAATCCGAAAATAGGTTTCCTTAAATTGTTATTAGCTTGAGAAGTTGTTTACTTTTTCTCAACTACGCGAGTACATGTTGTTTACTTTATGCAAATGAGGTTCGGCTGCCGATGGATTTCTGCGAGATAATTAGGGTGCTCCACCGCGCCTGTGTTGGGAGAGCAACACTTTGTGCCATAGCGACACTTTAAGTTTGTTTATATTCATGTTTTTTTTTTTTTCTGATGTATATTTATAATTGAATTTGATTATTTTATTGTTTAGAAATTTAATTATTAGTTCAGTTACTCAATGGTTTGTTTAATTATTTGTTTCTATAAACGTAATGTGCAATATTTTTCAGTATCTGTAAAGCATTATCGATAATCTTAATCATGTTAATATGTGACCCTGCACCTAAAACCAAACAAAAAGTCGCCAGACATGAATTTTTAGTTAAGACCATATTCTGAAAGAGCAGACTTTAAGCTTTAAAATGATGTATAACTCAAATCAAAAGGACTCTCCTAACCTATCTAAATATTGGAAAGAAAGCACAAACTCATGAAAAGTGTGAACTGAGAAAAGAGGCTCTGAAGTACAGTGTCTATTCAAGCGCTTAATCTTTACCAAACCGTGCTGGCTGTGCGATGAATGGGAAAAAAAAAAACAGGAAGTAAACCACCAGAGTAACAACAATGAAGGGATTATCAGATTAAACTGAAATTAAGCATGCCTCATTAACACATTCTGTCCATAATCAATGCCAACTTTCAAAGCAGTAACACTATCTTTTCAAAAGTTATTAGAGTTGAAAGTGAAGAGTGTGAACAAGGTTTTTCAGAAATGAAAAAGGGATTCTAAAGACACACCTAATCACACTATTCTACCAAAAATGTTCGAGATAAACTGCTAAAAAAACGCACTTTCCTGCCCGTTTAATGATACCAAATTTTAGCATAATGTAAAAGAAGACCCGCTCTTTCAGAAAATAATTATGAAAAAGTCAAGTTCGGCTAGGTTGACCCATTTCACTTATTTTCAGTCCTCACGCAAAATCAGTGTGTGCGACTTTATGTTCGTTTTGAGGTGCACGGTCACATATATGCATTTTTATTGAGGGTTAAGAGGTCAATGGTTGTAACTAATGAAACAAAAAATATATATGTTTTTCATGCATGTACTTTTTGTCGATTATTTTCCTTGTAATCTCTGGGTCTGGGGTCCAAGGTCAAGGATTTGAGACCGGTTGAAATATCAAGGTTTCATCTGTTTGTACAGGCCCTGAACAGTGTTTCCGTCATATTCACACAGTATTTATTTTAATACCCAATTTCAATTACATTTGTATATATATATGTTTTTTTTACAATGTCGTATATATGTTTTAATTGTAAAATGAACAATTTCAGCTATTGAGCTGCATGTTCTTTTTATTGTCAATAAACATATATTGAATTTGAATTTGAATATGACTGCAATATAGAATTATATAAACGCTCATTAAATAAATGACTGATAGATTGATTGATGGTGATAATGATGATTAAAATGTACATGCATAATCCCAATATTGCATTAATTATAAATTATTAATTATGATCATTTCTTCACTACGAAATTAGATTATATGCTCGAGCGAGCGTATCGAGCGCTCTAGAAAATACACATATTTATAATGTAAGAGAAAGTTATCTTTCTGATAATCCAGGACGTGTAGCTCCAATCTCTTATTTCAGGCTATAACTGCTGGCATTGCTGATGATTTATTGCGAACACCTTATAACAATGCCCTCGATAAAGTCATTCCATATATCCAGAATCATCATTTACTTCACTTATTGTGTGTGCGAGCGAGCGAAAGCAAGGCAGCGCCTGAAGAAACATGCTCTTTTCATGTGTCTTGAATATTATGTTATCATTTTACCCAATAAATATCTTCCCGAAAAATATAAGTTCCAGTTGCAAAAGCTCCAATCTTTCTTGTCGGCGCAATTTTTTGTTATAATAGTTAGCAGTTTTCCTTACATGGATTATGGAATGACGGTGTGAAACGACAAATTACTGGCAGCAACATCAGGAGAATTAGATGCGAGCGAGCGGAGCGAGCGAGCTTGAAAATGTTGACATTTTACAGTCCCAAACTGCCGTTTGTAGCTATAGTTTTTCGCTTAAAAAATTAAGGGGGGGGGGGGGGGAGCGCACCGGGCGCAACTGCTGGCAATTTCTGGCAGCAACATCAGGATAATGGCATAACGATTAAATGCGAGCGAGCGGAGCGAGCGAGCTTGGAAATCTTGACATTTTACAGTCCAAAAACTGCCGTTTGTAGCTATATTTTTTCGCTTTGGAAATTAAAGGGGCGCGCCCGGTGCACCCCCCTGGATCCACCATTGGTAATCAAGGGTGTCGGTTCATGTTCATGATTGGAGGAGGTATGACCAGCGATGGGGCGTCGAAGTGACCAAGCGGGGGAAGGATGTCCAAAATCTGCCCCTAATTGTTTGTGTTTGTGTGTGTGTGTGTGTGTGTGTGTGTGTGTTTTATATACATGGAAAAGTTAGGAAGTAGCCCAGGTCAAGTCTTATTATTGGCAATGCAAGGCATTTATAGACTAGTAGGGCCTATATCAATATGTAAAGCAACACTGCAAAATCAGTGATTATAGCTTTAATATAACGAAGCGTAAGGTACAAAGTGTACATTCTACATCACATTGCGCAACATTGCAGCGACTCTCTCTGCCGTTCGGATGTTCTGAGTACTAGTACACTGTGCACATCCTGCTTATATTAAGAATGCCAACCAGGAATCACGCTGAATCACAATCTTTTGTCGGCTCCGGGCTTTTTGAACAATATTTCACACTATATAACTCTTTAATTATGGTTAAAAATCTTAAAAATATCTTATTTCTTGATCACCCTGTCATGTCGATTTCAAAAGCAGTTTACTAACCCTTGAATTACCATTTTCGTATTTTTTTTTTTTTGTGCCAGGGGATGGGGGGGGGGGGGGGGGCACTGAGTCATACAGCCCATGAGTTCGACACTAGGGTAAATCAGCCCACGAGTTCGACAAATACAACACGGGGCTTAATGTGTCGGTCTCGTGGGCCTTGTTAGCTTAGTGTCGAACTAATGGGCTGTATGATTCGTGAGCTGTATAATTCATTCGTTGTATGACTTATGATCTGTATGACTCGTGGGTGTCGGTCTCATGACGTGCACCCCATCCACCCCTTCCTTGAAAGACTCACCAGTGAGTGATTCGTCCAGCTTGAGAAGTCCATCAAACCTCGTGTTGGTCAGCTTGGATCTCCTCATCATGTTCACGTTACAGATGGTAATGGCGGGAAACAGGAGGGAGGAGGACGTAATGATGTCAGTTCTAGTGGTGTATGGGAAGCTCAGGTAGTCGGCGATAAGTGTTTGACCTGGAGCGGAAAATAGACAAGTATTTTGTCTTTATTTTCCATTGTCTTCTCTCTCCTAAATGGAGCAGGAAACAAAAACCTGGTGCATCATAAATGACATCATCTCGTAACCCGTCCATTCTCAAATAACACATCTTTTTGTGCATTGTCGCTGTAATTTTTATTTCATTTGAACAGTTTTTGTTAATTTGTCATGAGGCAGAGTTAAAAATATGTATATACATATAAATCAAAGACCATCACTGTTGCTACGATTTAAAAACAATCAGATTTGGAAATTAAAAGATTTGATACAACATCAAGGTAATAATAAAACCATGACAATATCAAATTGGCAGGTATGATACAGGGCTTGTTTCTGCTTGTTCAAATTCACTTGAATAGTCTCTATATGCAATAAACATTATGAATGAGGAATACACTTCTTTTTTCGCACGACATCACTGATTTATTTATGAAATTATCATACTCAATACAAGGGTATACCCACTTCTATTCTTAGATATATAAGTTTGGTAGTAAAAATCAATGAATAATTTCACCGAATTTTTCCGTAAAATAGACTTGAGTTTGGCTATGAAAACTGGCAGCAATCATGGAAATACAGGAAATTCATATTTAAAGCATCCGGCACTTTGCTTCAACTCGAGTTAGTAAAATTAATCATTACCTTATAAATAAACTATTAGCCTGTTTGAGTGAATAATTGCCATATTTACGTTAATATAGGTTTTCCAGGAAAATTTCACTAGATTTGCATTTAAATAAATGAGAGGGCGTTCAAATTCAAGTGATTTTCGTCAGCGCTTTGATCTCAAAAAGATGAAGAAAATAAAAATAAGGATTTATTTTCTTCATCTTCTTCCTCATCTTCTTCTCCAATAACACATTTCTGTAATCTTCTTATGCAAATCTTCTTAATCTTGTTCTTCATGAACTTTATCTATTGGTAATTTAATTTAACAAGCAAATCAGACAGACATAGTATATTCAAATTTGTACTTTTACATTTCTGAATGGTAACTATTAGTCAATCAACCTTATAAATCTTGACTAGTAAAACAGCATACTTTGCCAGAGAAACACGCCAAGGCAAACCAAGAAGGCCAATGTCCAGAAAATCTTCTCGATTATGGATCTAGCACTGTAGATATTCGGTATCCCGTGGGCGGTGGTCGTGGTGGCGAACTCTGACAAGAGAGCCGTGACGGTGCTTGGAGACCTGGACTCCACCTCAGAACCACGTGACCCGACTTCGATGTCGTCGTCTTTGCTGAGTGATTAATGAGATCGGGCGACAACACTAAACTTAGTTTTCCGTGGACCCTATACAAAATAACTACAAGGCCACGGCAGGTTTATATATGCAGGGCAGTAAATAACATTCGCATATTTGAAATAAAACAATTCTGATAATGATAACAGTGATACTTGTAATAATAATGCTAAAAACTATAATGCCCTATTCCTGAAAAAGAAAAGATCAATTTTACTTGTGATTTTCATAACATGATACATAATGATTAGATCTGTAACCTATTCGTTATCACGACTTTTGAAATCCATAACAATGCTAAAAACATTGATGGAGTTATGCCAATTATATAAATACTTTTTGAATTATAATACTTGCTTCTCAAGTGGTGTAAAAATAGAATGGAAATATAGTCCAGTCAAAATACGACAAAAAGTGGGTTAACCCACAACTAATTGTAACAGAAACGATTCCACTTGCATATGAACCGGAGGAGCTATTAAAATAACATATTAAAAGTTCCCTAAAATTCGAGTGGTGGATCAGTGTCTAATTTGCATAAATTCAAAATGGCCGCCATACAACCTATTTATGCCTATATCTCGGGATATATAACCCACAGAAAGTAAATTCCGGTGTCTAAACCTATGTTTTATAGGTCTTTCAAGCATCCCTTTATATAGTTTTTGCATATATTTGCATACAATTACATACAAAATGGCTCCCATATTGCCTGTACAAGCAGGTATCTTAGTAATGTAGTACACTCAGGAATAAGTCGCTATATATATGGACATAAAACCCGCTGAAAATAGATTCTTGTGTCTAAACCTTTGTTTTTTTTTATGTCAAGTAATACAATTATCATATAAGCAGTAACTTTCAAGCTTCCCTTTATACATTTTCTGCATAATATATTTGTATTTAATTAAATGCAAAAAAAAAAAGCCGCCACAATGCCTCTACAGGCTTATATCTCCATTTGTAAAAGGTACCCAGTGTTGGTGTCTGTGGTCTTAATTTTACTGCTGAGAATCACTGATGTAGAATACTCAGGAATAATTACCTATATTTCACTAAAAATTTGCGTATATTCATACATAAATCTATTCAAATTAAGAGTAGCTTATATCCATAAGCTACTCTACAAAAATTTCATGAGTTTGGACATTAGATGACGATCTTGTCATATCAGGGTACCATGTCACTCACTCACTTTCTGAATAAAAGACCCAGGGGTCCAGCCCTCATCCGAGCATCTCAAGTTCCCCTTCCTTGCATGTTTACAGACTATTACTTGGGAGAAAGGAAATTGGAAGACGTTGGGAAACTGTAGGGCCATATCTGGAAGCCTTTAGGGACCTCCAGGGCCCAGGGAGGCATGATGTCCATATATGCATGACACTAGCAATAAATGCACTTACAGTACTAAGTTTGTTGTAAATTTGACCATGTGTTTTCAAAAGGAGGATCAAAAATCAAAAGTGGCCTCCAATAATTTGGTCCCAGCCCAAAGGTGGCCGCACCTAGATCAGATTTGAGGTGCCTTTGGGCATTCTGTGGCCGGGGGATGGTTCCCATTTTATATACCAATATTCTACCAGCCAAGTTTGATAACAAATTGAACAGTTTTTTTTTTTTTTGAAGATGAAAGAGTGAAAATTGGTACCTATTTGGCACTAGCCCCAAGGAGGTCACCCCTGCATCTGCCATAATAATCTTGAAAGTATGCTAATACACTCACTGATGTATTTACTCGATGCTCTTCCGGTTTTATAAAAGCAGCAACTCTAGATACAGATGGGGACATTAGTGCCCACACGTAAAAAAAAAAATAATAATAATATATATATGATGACGAAGTAGAATGGTGATGCATTTCAGTCCAACAGTGCTAGTTATTCAGACCAAATTTTCGACGAATATATTTGTCTTCCTGAAGGTCGACAATGGCAATTCTGAAGAAAGACGAATGTATTCGTCGAAAATTTGGTGTGACTAAATAGCACTGCTGGACTGAAATGCATTACCACCCTACTTCGTCATGGGGGAATCGGTCGTTTGCACATGCTGGACCTTACCTGTGGAATCAGTTGCCTCAAGCTATCCGTCACATTTCGAATGTTGACTCCTTTAAAGTTGCCCTCAAGACTCATTTGTTCATGACCATTTTCCAGTAGAATTGTATATTATGATGTATATTTTTTCATTATCATTATTGTGTCATTCATTTTCATGTGCATGTTTGTGTAAGGATTTTTGTATTTCATAACTTACTTCTTCTACTGCGCCTTGAGCACGTTAACTATGTGGAACTGGCGCATTATAAGTACCCTGTATTATTATTATTATTATTATTATTATTTTCTGTACTGGTACCATATATATATATATATATAATGTGTAAAATTTTGAAAAGAAGGAAGATAAAACTGCGAAACTATGCAGTCTCCAAGATATTCATCTTTGTACTTTTTACCTTGCTCTGTTATAACTGGTTCTACTTGTGTGTGTGTGTGTGTGTGTGTGTGTGTGTGAGGTTTTTTTTTTATGATAAATTCCTTAATTTGGGGGTTCTGGGACCTTTTGGACATGACGTCTATTTGAACAACTTGATAGTCTGTCATCCTTGGGATGCTACTTGCCTAGTTTGTTGAAGATCTGTCATTACATGGGGTCTTAAAAGAGAATCTGAAAATGGTTTTTGAAAATGCATGCATGACTGTCGACGGACGCCAGAAGATAAATGATGGCTATTTGCAATATTAGCTTGAACCTTTTTTGCTGTCTTGAACCTTTGACTAAGATGAATTTAAAATCTAATGAATCAAAGTCATTGGATTTCAAGAAAACTTTCTTCCGTTTCAAGTACATCATTTTCATTTTCTGTCTTGCGATAATACAGATACTTAAGGTATGTAATGTGATCTCTGAAAATATAGATCAATGATAAAAGTGTAAAACATGAAAACTCGCTTACACTCAAAGTGTTCTATACCACAAACTCTGGACTAGGATAGTGTGAAATTGCAGTCGATTAATGTAAAGCAAACAGGATCCCGGCTTCATTGCATACTGACGAAAAGAAGAGTGGTAAGTCTCACATTCTTTTTGTTGTAAACTGTGTTGATGTCTTTCAAGAATGTTATTCATTCCTAGTCACCAATTAGAACAGCATCATCTGACTCCTCAGATATTTTAGAAATACAGCATTACAAGTGTCTGATCTATAATGGCCCGCATCTGCCACTGATATGGGTTGTGTGCAGTCAAATCTGTTTGCCCTGCAACCAAGCAACTATACACTACCAGTTTGCTAACAGCCTGATGTAACAGATACAACACGAAAAATGGTAAAAGTAACATTTATCAGAATTTGTAAGCGTTTTATGAGCTTGAAGCCAATGAGAAGGATGCTGTTTGTATTGATCGACTGATGAATCCAGAGTACTAGGAATAGAATTGAAATGTTAAGGCATTTCCTTTTTCTTTTCTTTCTTTTTTTTTTTGTTTCTGGCTTTTTTTCTGTAAGTCATTGGGTGAAACCACGCAAAAATATGACAAAATCCACTTCCTTACAAATTATCATGGTCATATGTTGCTCATTGATAAACATGCCTTTGCCAAAAGTTTTGCAACAAAAGACACAAGTATCGACTAAACATGGCTGCAAATCATCGCAGGTAAGGAAAAAGATGTTTGAAAAAAATCTGCTGAATGATTCAAGACCAATTTTGGTGTACCGTAAGCACACTTTGAAAGCTATATGAGATAATATGACAAGAACATCATCTAAACAAATGTCCAAACTCATGAAACTTTTAGAGTAGCTTATGGATAATCATGATCTTGATGACTTTCCCCTCCCCCCCCCCCAATTTGGCCTTTAAAAAAAAGTATTGCAACATAGACACAAGTATAAGCAGTAAACATGAGGGTAAAATTACACGATATAATACATTAAATATCATGCAATCATACAAATCTTTTGAACGATTCCTACTACATAATTTGAGACTTTACTGTTGTGTACCTATTGAGCACACTTTGGAAGCTAAGTTGAGATTATAGTTAAATAAAGATATGTTCTATTCGATGCTACTTGCAGTAAGTTTTCTGTTCTGAGGCTTTATCTCAAGAAAATGTGAGTTTAATGTAGTACAATACTTTTAATCAATGCAAGAATATAAAACTGGGTGTGAATTCTAACAATTTTGCCCTTGAAATATTGGATGCATTAATTACAGTACAATTAACGTTCTGTAGCTCGTATTCGTATATCAGAAATTATATTCACGATAAAAATTTGAATAGATTTATGCTTAAACATAGCTATGCAAATTTTTAGTGAGATATAGGTAATTATTCCTGAGTGGAACGTATTCTACATCAGTGATTCTCAGCAGTAAAATTAAGACCACAGACACCATCACTGGGTACCTTTTACAGATAGAGATATAAGCCTGTGGAGTTATAATGGCGGCCATTTGCATTTAATTAAATGCAAATATATGGAGAAAATGTATAAAGGGAAGCTTGAAAGTTACTGCTTGTATCATAATTGTATTTCCTGACCTAAAAACCATAGGTTTAGACACCAGAATCTATATTTTCTACAGGTTTTATGTCCAGATATATAGCGACTTAATTCTGAGTGTATACTACATTAATGATATACGAAGATACGGGCTTGCACAGGCAATATGGCGGCCATTTTGTATGTAATTATGTGCAAATATATGCAAAAACTATATAAAGGGATGCTTAAAAGTTGGTAAAGATAACATATTTGTATTCCTTGACCTAAAAAACATAGGTTTAGACACCGGAATTTACTTTCTGTGGGTTATATATCCCGAGATATAGGCATAAATAGGTTGTATGGCGGCCATTTTGAATTTATGCAAATTAGACACTGATCCACCACTCGAATTTTAGGGAACTTTTAATATGTTATTTTAATTGCTCTTCCGGGTCAAATGCAAGTGGAATCGTTTCTGTTGCAATTAGTTGTGGGTCATTTCATATTTTGACTGGACTACCTATACCAGGCTACTAACACCACCTTACCACATCTCCATTTAATTATCATCATCTGGATGTTTTGTGATGTGTTATATAATCTTTGAAACAAGACGTATAAAGTTCATGTTGACTGCTTAAAGACGAACAAAATTTCGGGGTTTAATGCATTTAGACACAAATACTGATATTCGTTGCAAACATACGCACAAATCAAGAGGCGACGTGTTTATGACCTTGAAATTCACTCACTTGTGGTTTGTAGACAGAAACATGACAAAAATCACGTTTTTTTTTTTTATTGATAACATGGAAAGTGCAATGCCTTAACCCCAAATGTAGGCTGTTGTTGATAGGATCTATAACTTTCATGAAAAGGATACCATTTTTCGAAATCCTACGAATATCATAGTGTTTACAGTTGATAGCAAAAAGAGGTAAATCCATTCTTGTTGATTTCAGATATATACAATGAAAGTTGTTAAAAGAAGAGAACATTTTTTTATCAAACTTTGAAAATATTACTTGTAGTGCATGTGACAAGTAAGGTATTATCGCAAATGTTTTATTTTGCTCTATCTGATGATGGAATAACTTGTAAATGTGAAAAAATATCTTGGCGCATTTTCAAATCAAACTCTTCATTTGAATGCTTTCTTATTTCTGTATTTTTGTTCATCTGGGTTCACTCTGTCTGACCTAAAGCCAAATAAAGGCCACACGATATTCAATTCCGATAGTGTGTTGAAACGGCGATAAGTTAAGACATTAGATTCTCGTCCTCTCGACTTCTTGAATAGTCGAAGATGCAAAGACGGGGTCGTGTATCTCATATTTTTTTCTTATCGGACCCGAGATGTTGAGAAGATGACGAACAGACAACTCGTATCTCTCGCCGTCTCCCACCCGAAGTGGACGAGACGCCGCACAGTGGGCCAGAGAGATACCAAAGTGCGCCAAAAGTCATTTTGGGCACTTGGGATTTTTTAGTTTTTGACATGCGCTCTTGAGATGGAATGCTTTGAAGAATATTTCATTAAAATATTTAAATCAGATTTGTGCATTAAAGGGGTATATTTCCTACCTGAAGTAGCAAAATACAACATTTTAAGAGTTTCATAGCAAATTGTAACATCTTTAATAAATAAGTAATTTCAACATGTAGTTTTTGAGATATGAACCTGTAATTTCTCCCACACATTTCTCAAAGTTTATTTTACGTTATGAATGCCGTAAAAATGCAAAGAAACTTAATCTTCATGAATATTTTACGGTAAATATCCTTGAAAAGAGGCAAATTTTTTGTCTGTTTAATATATTCAAGTGAAAAGTTTAGATTGCCACGGATTTCCAACTAAATTCTATTACCACCACATTCCCTGATGTCTCAGCTTTAAGCTGATACCAGGTTTGGCTGCCACCTTTTGCCACTTTTTGTGTTAGAGCCGATTTTCTGCGGAACTTTACGTCTATTTTGGACCTGGCAGCCGTTTAGGAATTCTGTTATCATACGGCGCCGCATGAGGGCGGCATTATTTTTTAATTTATTATTTTTTTCTTGCACGTTAAAGGCCAGGAAACATGATTAACACTGAATAAGAGGTAAACAGAGTTATGAAATATACGTATATAGGGCTAATTCCAGCACCTAAAAGACCCCTCTTCCAAAGATAAAAGAGTACAAAATTGCACGTGGCCAAGGCCACAGCCATATTGTCCATTGTCATAGCCACTACTGTACTGCGATACATACTGTATGGACACCTAAATACTTCGATTCTACTCTTGATATTATCCAGATAGAACGTTCTGCACCAAAACACAGAAATTTTATTCTCATCGGTTACTCTTTGGAAGTAAAGTCTGTTGCTTTCCGACCGTTCACCAAAGTATATCGGATCGCAGTCTGATGAACCAGATTGTGTCGGTCGACAATCAGGTTAGTGTCAGACATTGCTCGCGTGATCCTCATCGGACGATCTTGCCTCATCGGATCATGCCCGACCTGTCTGACATTGACCTGATAGGCGACCAATACAAGTCGGATTCATTAGACTGTGATCCCACACACTTTGTGCCTTGTGGGTTGCTGGAAGTAAAATACTTTGCTTCCGAAGACTGACTAATGAGAAAAATAAAATATCCTTGTGGAACGGGGGATGAATTTATAATTTCATATGATAGTGAGTCCGATAGATTTTTCATTAGAAAAAAAAAACTGTTATAGCCTTTTCAAGTAAACTTTTATACACGGCAGACTCATTATTGGTTGCTAAGTTATAACCTTTCATGCATTTTCCTGATTACTGACTTCACAATTTCTTATCTTTCCAGTAAAATTAAACAAAATGGTTTTTTGAGTGTTGCGCTTGTATGAATTGATATGGCATAGCTATAAGACATAAGGTTATAAAGTTGAGAGATTGATTTTATATCACACATTTATGTCCTGTTAGAATAGAGTGAAGAAATTCATCCGTCTAAACTTATATTCTCACTAATTTACACGGACAACAGTATTACTTTGCAGTATACGTGTGTATAATATGGAACTTCCAGCATGAATTCGATTATTTTAACGAAACCCAAATGTTTATACACTTTCTATGACATAATATGTAAGAATCTTGTAGGTAGTATAGATAAGTGTCAGTGAATGTGAAAAGATAAATCAACCCCTTTTTAAATTAATCTTTAAAGAAAAAGAAAACAGCCTAAGATTTGCATTGCTTTATTCATCATTTACAGACACATTTTTGGTAGCCAATGAAAAATCAGCATCACTGTGACGTCATATGAGTTTGAAATTATGTTGAATCAATTCTACGTCCCAAATTACCCTTAGACACCGAATTTGAGTAAAAAGAAATCATGGAATATAATTTTGGCGCACTTTGAGCTCATTCTGGCCCACTGTGCGCCGCGCCGAGAGCAATGGAGAGACTTTAAGTTTCGGTAGTCTGCTGCCGTCTGTAAAGCTTAGTATTATGCTTCAAACAGGGAATTCAACGTTCTTATCTTGTTGGGTTGCGTAAATTCATGAACAAGATGTTTTACACGACATTCCTTTTTTTTTATCAATCTGTACGATTTGATCTGTACGATTTGGTAAGTACGATTCGGGGTTATCTCACTGAGCGGCTAATGTTTGCAAAAGTAAAAAATTCTCGGTTTCGTCAGTGTTCCTAAAGAGTTGCAATCAAAGTCGTAAACTGATCCAATCAAATTCTCCAACGGTTTTCATTTTTTCAAACAGCTTTTTTTCTTGTTGCAAAGAAATTTTGAATATATTCAAATTGAAGACCATGCTTTCGTTCATGTACGTTGAAAGTGTTGATAGGTTGGTTGTTTAAGTATTCATGTTCAATCTATAATCTCGACATTATTTATCTGAATTGCCTCCGCATTTCTTTGACGACTGTAACCATCTTACATAGCACAATGAACAGATAATTTCTGCCTTGGCTTTGATGACTGTTTCCATGATCCACATAGATCAAAGCTCATGACTATCATGCCATAAGATCTATAGCTTAGCGTGATAGTCATACGATCGTCATCCCTATAATGGTACGTAAACTCCGAACGACCGAAGTTTGTGCACGCAATTGCACAAATGCCAGAATCGGTGCTATATCCATAAACGTGTGGGAAAATGCTGCCATTGAGACACGTGTGTGTATGTGTGTGTGTGTGTACGCATCATACACAAACATTGTGACCGCGAGCTGCGGTGATTGGAGGAGAGAGGCCAGAAGACGCGTGGCTCTTTTGGTCTCGCTTCATGCGCATGCGCACTGAGAATGTGCGTCCATTCGGAAGCTCTCGTGCCTCGCTCGGACAGCCATTTCGGGTCAGGAGATTTGTGGCACAGAACTCTTGGGCCCGTATTCTACTGTAGACCAAGATTTAAACCTATTTTAGACGGTGACACGACATAATGCTCCTGCGACAAATGCTCCGACGACAATTACTCCGAAAAATGAGACAAATGCTCCGCGACATTTGCTCCGCGACAAATGCTCCGGCGATATTTGCTCCGGCGACAAATGCTCCGGCGATATTTGCTCCGGCGACAAATGATCCGCCGACATTTGCTCCGCCGACAAATGCTCCGGCGATATTTGCTCCGCCGACAAATGCTCCGGCCACATTTGCTCCGGCGATAATTGCTCCTACGACAATTGCTCCTATAATGTGCGACAATTGCCCCGGGGACATTTTCTCCGGCGACAATTGCTCTGGCGTCAAATGCTCCGGCGACATATGCTCCGGCGACAATTGCTCCGGGGACATTTGCTCCGGCGACAATTGCTCCTACCGCAAATGCTCCGACGTCATATAGGCCTAATGCAAAAGTCTGAAGGTACGACATGTACCTTCACAGGTACGACATTTGCTCCGGTGACAATTGCTCCTTCGACATTTGCTCCGACGTCATATGACGCAAAAGTCTAAATGTGAAGACAGGTACGACATTTGCTCTGGCGACATTTACTCCAGCCACAGACGAAATTTGTTTAGAAATTGAGACAATTTCAAGGGTGAAAATAATGCCCTCCTCACAATTTCTCCGGCGGAAAAAAAAATCTTCCTGGACTTCTCCTAAGAATTTTACATGTTTTTGTTTCTTTGTTTGTTTTATTCATATAGTTATTGCATATTGACTCTTTTTAAACTACTTTTGAAAGATCAAATGGAGAATCCTTAATAAAGATAACGAACGATTGAAACGAAATAACAACAATACACAATTAAACAATTAAACGCATATTTTCTTCTTCTCACAATATAATTAACTCAAATTACGCTTTCACATACAGATCCAAGTCTCTGGAACTTTCCTGAAAGTGACACAATAGATTGAAGGTCAATGTTTCAAGAAAAATGTTAGATCGTATTTTCTTGATATTAATTGGTATTGCAGGAATGTAATCTTCGTATTTTGTATACTCCTTTACTCATAATCATGTATATTGCATTGTTTTAAGCTGCGTAAGGTGATAATTCAATCTTGTTACATTTCCTCCATTATTGTTCGTCGTTGGATATTCAAACTGTGTGCTTGTCAAGCTTTTGCTTCAGGACATTATTCGTAACGGTGTGGAAAAGACTATACGATATATAGCGCACGTATATCGAATTATTGTAGATAATCCCCCTCCTTGACACACATACACACACACACCCTGACACACACACACACACACCCGCACCCCCCCCCCACACACACACAAAACAAATTCGTTTTGCACGATTACGTAGCGCAACGAATAAGACGTAATTCACATCAACTCAAACTTGAGCCTCCTAGATGTAATACTGAATTTTACAAGCTTTGTGCCATTGGCATTGATCCGTGTGCTGGTACCCTTACCAGTCATCGTTAGACTCGATTTAAACTCGAAATAAACCTCCTCCTGGATAGGTTTAATTTAAACCCGATTTAGACCACAGCTGGACTTAGTAGAATACAAATTAAACCTGGGTTTAAACCTTGGTCTAAACTGGTGGTTTAAACCCAGGTTTAAACCCCCAAATCCCACTTTAGACCCAGGCGTGTTTTTAAACTCGGGTCTAAGTTTTTAGCAGAATACGGGCCTTGTAGTCTAGAGTGTTGTTCGCTGACCCATTGAGCCAGCGCTATTCTCATTCGGGGTCACTACATTTGATACAGAATGGGGGAGGCACCGTGTTGCGTTCGTCTCCGTGACGCACAAACCACTCGCCACGATTGTATGCCTTTAAGTGACTGTCACTGATGACTTTCAGGCTATTTTACAAAGAAATACCTTCGCAAACCACACGCCGGGTAATGGGCTGTGACTGCGCAAGGGGCGTAGTTTATGTATGTTTTATGTGTATGTGTGCGCTTGTAAAACTTAAAAGGCGAAAAGACAAGCAATTCGTATATAGATAGTACCCAGAGACTCCAACCCCAAGCACCTTCTGATCTGGAGATTCTCCCGCCCGAAACTCCTAGCAAACGGGAGACTCCAAGTTGATGTGTGCGAAGCGCAAAGTTCCTAGGGTTTTAGATGTTCTCTGGTGCTATCTAAGGCTTATTTTTTCAACATACGATAGAAATAAGTAAGAAATCCTTTCCACCGGGAGACACAGAGCCAGGGCGGGAGAAATCAAATCTCAAACGGGAGAACGGGAGATTGTGCAAAAATGGGCTTTCAGTGGGAGATCTCCCGTCGAAAACGGGAGAGTTGGAGTCTCTGAGTACCGGATACCAAGAAAAGGATGAAAATCATTAAAAAGAAGTAGAAAAAAAAAAAAAAAACGAGACTGAAGCAGATGATACAACTGGAACAAGTCGCAGGATAATGAGAGACATGAATAGAAATATACATATACATATACCCACAACGAGGGAGAGAGAGAGAGAGAGAGAGAGAGAGAGAGAGAGGGGGGGGGGGGGGGGAGAGAGAGGGAGGGGGGATATGACATTCAATCAAAAGAAAACCATGACAGGAATTGTAAGTACTATGAAGAGTTAGAAGTGGTGTCAGATATGTTTATTAAGTAAAATTATATCGCGTTGTCTATATAGATGGTTGAATTGTGAGCTCGAACAACATAGCATCAGGTATGTATGGGAAACTGGTTTATTGTTAGAAATACGGTGTAACAATATTCTATTATTCAAATCCAAATTCAAATTTTATTTTCACCTTTTTCCACAGAGTGTACAAGAAACAATGATAAATTTGACACGCGAGTCGTTGAGAATGTGATACATAACCAGAGAACGATAAGAACATGTTCATGTCTACATGATCAATACAAAAAAGAAACATATACTCTATATACACTCGGCGAGAAAAAAAGTGGAGGTACCCACTCAAAAGACTATTATGCTTGTATCATGTGTGGGTATACCTCTGAGGGAGAGGGGGAAATAAGGGGGGGGGTGAAAAGCTTACAACTATAAAGGGTGCTGGAAACTGGGAAAGTCGGAAATAAAAAAAAAAGAGAAAAGAAAACATAAGTTTGAAAAAAATTGGAACAGAAACTAGGGAGAAGAGGAAGAGAGTTAGTAGTTATCGCCCTATTCTTCTTCTTTTCCCGAAGATATTAGAAAAATGTGTGTATAATCGTTTATCTGTTGTTGTTGTTGTTTTTTTTTAAGTGCAATATAATCAGTAATAAGCAGTCTAGCTTCCGAGCTGGACATTCTACATCTTCTGCCATTGTTGAATTTATACACAAGGTCGCTGATACTTTTGATGATAAAGAAATGATGATTGGTCTTGTTTTTTTAGATTTGAGTAAAGCCTTTGATTCACTAACCCCATTCAAGTTTATTGCAAAAGCTTAATTTGTATGGGGTAAGAGGAGTGAACCTACAATGGTTTGATAGCTATTTAAGTGTAAGGAAGCAATATGTTATGTATGATGATATTGAACCTGATATGATGACAATAAGATGTGGTGTGCCACAAGAATCTATCCTTGGTCCTTTGCTTTTCTATTTTATATATAAATGATAATGTGTAATGTTTCAGATTCTTTGCAGTTAATAATGTTTGCGGATGACACCAGTATGTTCATGAAGGGTAGAGATCCAGTTGTAGTTCAAAATGATTTTAATAAAGAATTTCTAAATTGTTTTGATCGGTTAGACTGTAATAAACTTGTTCTTATTGCAAATAAAACAAATTATATGGTATTCACGAAAAGACAGATAGATATCAACGAAATTAAGATTGAAGTTAAAGATTTACATTTTGATCAAGTTTGTTCGATTAAATTCCTTGGTGTGACAATTAATAACAAACTTAATCGGAACGAACATACTGGTGTCGTCTGCAAAAGATTGTCCAAAAATGGAGGGATATTTCATAAATTGCAATTTCTGTCAAGAAAGGTGTTGCTTCTTCTTTATAATACTCTCGTATTACCTCATTTAAATTAACTACTGTGCAATAGCTTGGGCAAATTCAGGTAAGACCAATGCCAGGAGATTGTTTTTGTTGCAGAAAGAGCTGGTCCGTATTATTCATCACTGTGATTTTTTTTTTTTTGCCCATTCATCGCCTATATTCTTTAATCTGAAGATTTTAAAATCTAATGATATATATAATCATTATCAAAGTGCAATTTTTATGTACTTATGCTTCAAAAAAAAAAATGTTTGATTAACTATTTTCAAATGAGTGATAACAGATAGATGTGAGAATCAAAGATAAATTTACATTGCCTTATTCCAGAACTATGCCATCATATAATTTTATATTTTTAAATGGACCCAAAATTTGGAGTTCTATTCCGGTTGAAATAAGATAAAGTTCAGCGCTAAATGTGTTTAAAAGAAAATTAAGATTGCATGTTTTAAATCAGTATGCCGAAATGGTGGGATAAACTTTTCTTATATAAAATATGTCAGTGTGTGTGTGTGTGCGTATGTATGTGTGTATTAAGTCATAAAGAAATGTATTCATTCAATATTTTGATGTTACATGAATGAAGTAGTATGGGGACAGGACTTTTACAGAAGGCATAGCCTTTCTGTCTGTCTCCGAACACTTTCAAATGTATTGTATATTCGTACTGATGCTTATTGCGATCATTTTTTCTTGTTATAGTATGGTGTTGTCAATTATCTGTATTCTCCTGTTTTTTTTTACTGAAAGTGTTGAATAAATCTGAATCTAAATCTGAATCAGAGAGAGAGAGAGGGAGAGAGAGAGAGAGAGAGAGAAAGAAAATCCTAAATCATGTTGATGCATATACACCAAGGGCCAAAGCCTGCAGAGACAATTAGCAACGCGTTTTTGAGAGTGATTATAGTGTAGAGTAGAGCTGCTAACCGTGAGGGCACGACCATACGAAATACTAGTACGCAGTAAAAATGATCGATGCCTCAAAAGAACGCAGCCTACAGGGAAAGATATGGGGCTGATGTCGTGCTTACGAAACACTTTACAAAATTAAATTCATTCATTGTAAAATTTCAAATTATGTATTTTAATGCTTTACAACATGTTATCGGACAGACACTATTAGCTATTAATGTCTACTGATCTGCGATGAAACTTTAATCGATAAAGCCATTATCTAAACCCAAACTCCGCTGTTCATCCTGTAGTGAGAATGTTTAATTTAGGGATGGAAGTAATATCCGAACCCTCTCCTGTCAATGTGTAAGCTTCGAATGACAATGGCCTTGACTTGGCTGTTTTATTTCTGTCTAATAAACATAATGGAAGCCTAATGCCTTTGAATGTGCAAACTGCGATATGGTGAGAAGCGCCCGTTTCTTTGTGACGTTGGAAGCGCTTGAATGCTTTCATGTTATGTCAATGCCTGAGCGAAGTGACAGAGCCCAAAATCCAAACACGCGCGACAATGAATCTGATCTTTGCCAGCAGAACCATGATTATGTTTCTCGACAACAACGCATAAAGTTTATGAAAAGCCTCATCAATTTGTGCCCTCACATTAAATGACGATAAAACCATTTTTTTTTTTTTTTCATCAGTGAGCCCGGTGTACGTGCTGACTGGAACGTTGCTTACAATATTGTAATGCACCGTACGGATCAGGTATACATTGAACTACTATTTGTGTTGAGGGAGACTTTATATTCTGTCCAATTCCCGTTTTTTCACAGGAACATTTAGAGGACTTAACTTAAATATTGTTTTTCTTGTCTCCCTCTCTCCCACAGCAATCTTCCTTAGGATACACTCAATCCCATCTCCTTCAATTCAAAGCTGTCATGTCTCCTTTTCTTTCCTTTCTTTTACACAATAGTCTCGTCTCTCTCAGACTTACTAGTCCATGGGCCAGATCAGATATTGGTACCACCTGAGGTGGCAAAACCTTTTGGTGTCATTTTGTTTGTCGGGCATGGATATGCTTGTCAAGCTAAGATAACATTTCCAAATGAGTAGCTTAGTCATAATAGATAAATTTTAAACCAATTTGTTCTCGTTATATCCCTATACTTCTGAATCGAGACTAACCGCTATACAAAGAAGAGCACTGTCTTCTGAATGTTAACAGGTGTTCTGTTGTAAACGCAGTGCGCTTAGTCTTTATTCAAGGCAGCGAAGAGAATATCCAAAGGTTATGATGTCCACAGCGCTTAGTCTTTATTCAAGACGGCGAAGGAAATATCCAAAGCTTATAATGCAGTGTATATCCCTTTATCTAAACACAACAACAGCAACAACAATAAAAAAGCAATTCCTCATGAATTTTACCGTATTTTTCAATTATTTATCATTTTCCGGTAAAAAACGCTACGGTGAAAACGCTACGGTGAAAACGCTAATACCACACCAATGTCGCTCTGAAAGATAATGCAAAAGCAATGTACCGGTACACCACAATACATTACAATAGATAATCTTGTAAATGAACAGAGTGATTTTTGTTTAAAACTAATGTATTTGTTGAGAGGGTAGTATAAAACAGTATAGATAATCCCTTTTATTAGGAACTTTAGATATGATAACGGTATATTGTTCTAGATAAAGAGTAAGCGCACCGCGTGACAGCTGTGGACATCATACCCCTTTGGATATTCCCATCGCTAATAATTATCGTTAATAAAGACTAAGCGCACTGCGTTTACAACAGAACACCGGTGGACATACAGAAGAGAGCTAGTACTCTTCTTTGTATAGCGGTTAGTTTCGATTCAGAAGTACTGCCCCACCCCCCCCCCCCCAAGGAAAAACGCATTATCTAACATTTTTGTCGATTTTCACTTTTTTGCATAAATATAGTCAGTGGACAATCCTTGTTCATATGACATATTCAGATTTTTGAAAAAAATGTTTGGAAAGTTACTTTTCCATAACTGCCAAACGCAGTATCTACACTTAACTTGCACTTTCCCAAGGAAAAACGCAGTATCTACATGATGAATATTTCCCCAAGGAAAAACGCAGTATCTACAAAGCTAGTCTTAATTACCAGACACTGTTATTTATATATGTGAATACTTTGCCGGTTGTTATGTAATTTGAACGTAAATTACTTTCTTTAGATATACTTGCTCAATAGTAAAACATAATGTTCAAAATATTTAACCAAAACAATAATGATTAGTAATTTTTTTGATGAGATCGTGATCCTTATATAAAACACAGTGTGTGATTAAGACTAACCGAGTGCACATTAAAACAATGCAGCACAACACTGTTTCAATAATTACAGCAGCTTGCAGCTAGCTGCACTGAGCATGCAGTCATCACAGGGACCGCCTAGTCAGCGTACAGTGTGTACTTGGATTAAAACAAACTGTTGTCGCGGGGAAAATTACTCGTGAGCCTAGCCCTCAAGAAAACTAAGTAGTTCTAAGTAAGTGTAAAACCAAAGTAAGTCTAAAACCAAAACTTAACCACTTAGAATCCTAAGTCAGTGAAGTGTCAATGTTCAATTATCTACTCCATACCATGCTGTCTTAAAGGGATAGTACAGTATTGGTGGAGATGAGAATTGGGCTTTTAAATTTTTGCGAGATACCAAGAAAACACTTATGATATAGTACAGAGCATACCATTTTAAGAGGAATTCAAAGCTTATTTGATGAAAATCGGGTTTGGAATTACTGAAACATCCAAAAACAAAGTAAAACAAAGCGATCGTTACAAAGTGTGGGTCCCACACTTTATTAGAATCGCTCTTTTTGGATATCTCAGCCATTTCAAAACCAATTTTTATCAAATAAATGTTGAATTCCTCAGAGAATTACATGCGCTTTCATATTTCATATGAGATTTCTCATTATCTCACCTAAAAATGTTAGAAACCTGAAATTAGGTCTCAAACAGAACTGTACTATCCCTTTAAAATTAAATAGCTGACAATAGATTATGTGAAAAATATGTAAATGAACAAAATAGAGACAGTTAAGAATAAGTTGTATTTTAATTCTTATCTATACCCTAGTGAGACTGGCTTGTGTAAAATGCATGCATGATCCCATGCTGCATGCTGACGTTACAACTTACAAGTAAAAAAAGTTACATCACAAATGTACATGACATAAAAAAACTTTGGTTCGATCCAGAAGGAATAGGCCTAGAGAGCGGATGTCACTTCGATCTAGACCTAGATGTATTTTTTTTTTCTCATTAAAAGAGTCCTGTCTCGTGTAGGGCTTAGATTAAACCTTGAATCTAGGCTATTTTTTTTTTTCTGTCAGTATCTTGCATGTATAGCCTGAGGCTGTAGACTCGTGTAGCCGGCCATACGTAGCCAGCCTAGAATAAACGATATGAAAACTAGACTAGGTCGATCTAGGTCCAGACATCCGATTTAGATTTATTTTGGTCTTGACAGACTCTAGCCTATTGTGACGTTACAGATCTAGATCTAGATGCTAGTTAGCGGCTAAGCTATGTACACTGTAGCATCACATTACAGCCCTGGCAAGCTTCATATTAAACACGTAACGTTACAGCAAGATCGGTCTGGGAATGTAAGCAAAACGTTCCAAGAACAATCTGTTATTTGTTAATGTTATGAAGCCTGCTCTGTAATCAGGGCATAGATAGGGGAATGGAGGATGCATCCCCCAGGGCCCAAGGGTGAGGATGGTGCATCATGTATACTTGTACAATGATCTATACATGCATACATAATTATGACAGAAAATTAATCCTAGCCCCCACAGCCCTAGCCTTTAAACAAGGCGACTCGCTCTGCGTGCCCCCGTATAGCGCGTTTACCCCACAAACCTGTTGGCCGGCGAGCGGAGCGAGCCGCCTTTATCCACTCGTTCAGGGATGTGTACTTTTGTCGTTGTTGTTGCTTTATATTCTTTGACAAATTTGCGTACAAATTTGACGCAGAAAATACACACGGCACCAAGGCAAGTCGCGCCATGTCCATCATGAACAGCGCGACTTGCCTTGGTGCCGTGTGTATTTTCTGCGTCAAATTTGTACGCTGTGGGGGCTCGGGCCCCCACACTTTTTGTGCACTACACAAAGGAATACATAAGGGGTCATCACTTTACTTGTGGCACTAAAATTGAGATGACCTGAGGACCTTTTTTTTTTTTTGTGTGTGTGTGTTAGCTCATCAAACCCGGAAGTGGGCCCCCACACTTTTGAAAACAGTGCGCCGGCCCTTGGAGTAACACACCTAACTATTCTAAAATGTCACGCAACAAAACGAGAAAACAAAATGGCTCTGGTAGTCTGGATCATAAGCTAATTAAAAGCATTTTAAGTGTAATTACAGTGCCGTTTTCAGATGAACCGGTAATTTTTTTACCTCTGCCAGAGAAAGATGTCATTAGTGCCGCAATGCCTTGGTGTATAAGTTCCACCTGATTGAATTCCGTGGTACCTTTATACCGTTAACCGTAAGTACATCATAGTTCGAGGCTTAAAGGTAAGAATCAGCTTTTCAAATGGCGACGTTTTCATCACAACGTAGATGTTGCCTGCGTGAAAGTCAACAATGGTCTGAAGCAACTGACCAAGCTTTGCGCGTTAGTGGCATGAATTAAACGAATTTAAACCCGGAGGAGCCCCGCCACTGAGCGTTTTGCTAAACCGCAAATGCATAATTTGTCTTAATGGACATAATATCTGTAGTTGTCCTCAGCCAAAAAAAAAGAGAGAAACAAAAACAAAACAATTTAAAGCATTATTGGCGGAATGAGCTGTTGTAGGTCGATGTCTAGCCATGCAAAGAGGTAAACATAGAACTCCGTGATTATTATGAACAACGAAAATCAGTCATGTAAAACACACCTTCAAGATCATGGGCAGTGGCGTTGGATACATGCCAAGCTATGAGGTTACGAAACAATCATTTATTTTTTTCCTGTAGCACTATATACCATGCATTCGAATTTGTGATAGAAACTAGGAACTCCTCTTGTGCCAAGTAAAGATGAACAGTTAGATTTCGATGACTTTCCGTTTCTCCGATTTTCATTTAATTTCATTTGAATTCTATAAAAAAAAAGATGTAAGGAATACAAAGAATGTAAGAACTATCATGAAAGAACCATGGAACATTCCATGAAAAAAAGTGCTGTAATATTTCGACGAAAGACAAACGACGACATGAAAACAGGTATTTCAGTTTGTAAGGGATAAGCATACACCGTTGGTTGTTCTAGGGCCGATTCCGAGATTTAAATCTATAAAATGTTGCAATAGTTAATGTTGTAAAAAGGAAAAAGAGAACGACAAAAAGAACAAATACACATACGAAGGCGAGAGACATCAGAAGGATTTACATAATGCACATCGAATGGAAATAAAAGTTTATAGTAATCTTAATGGACGAGATATAATTTGCTCTGTACCGATTAATGGTAATTCCATATGTCAAACTGCAGTTACTTGTAAGTTTGCAATGGTTCCAGAACTTTCGTGTGAATGACTATGATGTGTGTGCGTGTGTGTTTGAGGCAGTACGGAGATCCCGAAGGAAGAAACACAGAAACACAGAAAGGATTGTTAGGATTGTACCTTTCATGTGGGAGCTCCGTTGTTTTTGTTTTTAATTTTCATGATTAACCTTGTCTCGATTGTATTCATGCTCTAGAACAGCCACTGAATAGTAGAAACTTATTCTAACAGAATGAAGTCCTATTTGCTTTTCGATTCCGTGATGGTTTGGTGGTTGTGTATAAACTATTCATTTCTACAAAGCGTAGCAAAGAGCAAACAGCTCTAACGATATCATCATCTTTTGAGGCACATAGGTGATGAGGGTTAGAATAATAATGTAAATATTTGCAAAGACAAATTCTTTTTTCCCTCTAAGATAATGGCTTATGAAAAGCATGGTGCACACAATACGACCCCATCATGTTTCAAATGCAATATAGATAAAGAATAATTCAGCATTTGATTCATCAGTCAGGTGGAACCCTCGGGAAGAGGTCCTTAGAAATCAAATAACGTCACCTCTACTGGGTTCCTTCTTTCCTCATTATTGTGACATTACTCAACTTTCTCGCTCCTAATCCATTCTCTCAAAACTATTCGTCATCATTTTATTTCCTTCATTCTCTTATTAACTTTATCTTTATCTACTACTTCTTGTTTACTCTTTCTCTCTATTTTTTCTCCTCTCTCCTTTCTTGCTTGAGGTTTGTTCTTGATATGTCCATCTTTCGTCCTCCTCTTCCTCCGCTTCCATCACCCGAGTTTATTTTTACATTTTACCTCTGTCTATTGCCGCTGAATTCTCATGTGTGGTTGTGGCTAACATTATATTCTTCGTACTGTACGTTATTATTACTGATATGTTGTTTTACTATTACCACTATAACTGCTACTACGCTACTACTATACCATGATTACTGATACTATAATACTATTGCCGCCGCTCTTTCAAAAGCCCTGTGCCAATGTCCAATGTATATACACGGTTTTTTTTTCCTGATATGAAGTGAACGTCAAATTTTTAAAGCTACTACCTCGTTTGGTTCTTTCGTGTACCATTTATCAAATATGACGTCACCTTTTTACCTTTAACGTTTTTATCCTCTTGAGATTTTATTATTCTTCCGACTAGTCGAGATTAACAGACAGACAGACAGACAGACAGACAGACAAACAGTCAAACAGCCAGGGAAGGGGACGGAAAAAGAGAAAACAAATACCATTGTCTTAAATAAGTATACAAAAAAGGTGAAACATGTGAAATCAGTGTGAAGAACATAAGCTCAGGTGTACAGAGAAAACTCTGACACTTACCTCGGCATGGTTGGAGCGAAAATCCTCGCACTGTGTACCAGCGACTAAGGTAATAGTGTGATCTAGTCGGCAGGTGAACATCGAATGAATGTTACTCGACCGCAATGCTCCCATCAGGGGCTTGAAGGCGGCCAGGTGAATACACTGCTGCTGGTTTCACGTGACTGAATGTTATTGGGGCACAGAATTGCTAATTCTGTGGGTGTTGGCGTCTTTCTTCAGGTATTGTTGTCAGAATGTAAAAATGAGCTGAAGTATAATATGCGACAAGAAAAATCTGATAGGCAGTCGATTCTGAAATAATAAAAACACACAACGAATCTTATAATCCAGCATAAGAAGTATCTGTCGCACCCGTTCTTGTGAGAATAATCACAGGATCAGTAATAACAGACCTTAAACGTTCTCACCGAACTTGTACAAGTTGGAATCGAAAATTCTAAACAGTACCCTAGAAAATACCATATTCCAAGAACTCCAAGAACACTCCAAGAACACGACGAGTTCGGTCTTTTAATTTTAACCCTTTCACCACAATTGGTAAGTTTTTGCAAATAACTTTTCATTGTTTTATTTCCCATATCAAAATGATAAGAAATTATCGCAAAATAATGGTGACGATTTGTACAAGATAAGGTTAAATGATATTTGAAGCAAATGCTTACACAAACAGAAGTATAATATATTCAAATCAATTCAATAATTCATTTATTTCTATCAAAGAAACAAGTACACACTTGCACAAAGCATTCATTCTCATAATCATAGATCCACATATGAAGAGCTTGCTTCCAAAAGAGGATAAATCCATCATTTTTCAATGGATTTAGCTCCTTTTGGAAGCGTAGCCCTATTCGCATACCATCTCTCATCTGGCTCCAATAAATGAAATAAAACCGAATAACCGCATAATGGCAAACGATTCTTCAGAATCAAACCTAATAATCGTTCATTTCTAGATAAAATTATAATATAGGCGAGTTGAATAGCATACAAATAGCGAACGATGTGTGTGTGTGTGTGTGTGTTTGTATGCGTGTATGGGTATAGCATGTGTATATATAGGCCTACTTCATATGCAAATGATATACTTACATAAAAATAAATACCAAATATGCACGATAAAGGGAGGAGAGAGAGAAAGAGAGAGAGAGAGAGAGAGAGAGAGAGAAACAGAAAGAGATAGAAAAAAGAAAGGAGAGAGGGAGATGTGTTTTGATTTTTGTTTAAATAGAAGTATGCATGGAACCGCACAATGAACTTATTTCCTTTTTTTTTTTTGCTTGTCAGCTGGATCCGCCCCTGATGTTGTTTCCTGTCTGGTAACCTGTCCCTTCGTTACTGGTAATGACAATCCATTTATATCCTAAATACGCAATCTGGCGTGTTCCGACTCCGCCTCATCATGACATTTTAGTAGACTTAATTATTGAAAAGTGCTTCGTTGAGCAACTATGGTTTTTGGATACATTAGCATTAGCAGTGTGTGTGTGTGTGTGTGTGTGTGTGTGTGTGGGTGTGTGTGTGTGTGCCTTTATCAGACGGAGGGAGATATACTTACTCTGCTGTGATTCGAGTATGAAAACAATCGGCCCTTCTATCTAACACGTTTGCATGTTGCAATAATTTCTATTCATACTGTCTTTTTACAGACACTCTTTGGCTCGAATTCACAAAGGCCGGCAAAATTCAATCCCTAATGGATGCTGCTACGTTTCATCTTTAAGAGTCTTAATTTCTTACACTCCTCTAAAATTTGAAAGACCACAGTCGAGGCAGGCACTCTGAACAATATTACTTGCTTGCCTTAGCTTACTTTGGGTTTGTTTGTTTGTTTGTTTAAAATCAGCAGGGCCCCATGCACAATAGCAATGAAGTAAAGCTATTAAATGAGATACGAATTAACATATAAAGAACCAATAATCTACTTAATGATCGCTCTACTTTCAAACATAAAACAAAGCATCAGACTGCATACTAACCATGTGTGAATAGTAGAAAAAAACCAACAACAACAACGTCAAACACAAGCTACCGCCATCGTGACCACAGCTTGAGAGTATAATATTATGTATAATGACACCCTTTCTCGTCATTAAAAAAAAGACATTGTATCATTACCGTTTCCATTTTATTTGTGATTTACTACAGTACACGTGAAAAAAAAAAAGAACATAGATGTACATCATGCGCACCCCGTATACAACTTTTGGTCATAGTGGCTAAATCTTTACAGCTTCGACAGAACCCGCAAAATCAAACAAAAATAGCACCTTAAATATGCTTTTTTGGGTACGCAGCGTCAAAATATTCTTGAAAACACCTTGGCGTGTGTGCATTATAGTGATAAAAACATTTTAAAGCAAAGAAATGGGAACAACTGTAATTACTCTGGGCTGAATTTGTAGGAATGCGAGAGATCATCAGACAACCAAAGGCAGGACGCTGGTCAATTCAATGAGTAACACGTGAGAATTTAATTGCTTTTATCTACTTATCATTTTTTTCTCTCACTTGATTCGAAGAGTTAGTAAAACTGGCAATCCGATCCACTCTTAATAAGTAAACTACATACAATTAACAAATATAACAAATTATAATATAATATATTATTATGATATATATATATATATATATATATATATATATATATATAACATACTGAGTTAACAAATATATAACAAAATAACAGCTAATTAACAATTTCACTCACTGATAAGGTTTATGCTTCAATGTTCAAATTCTTAATTTTTGCAACGTTTTAAAAGTTACTGGATTAAACTGACAACGTGAAGGCAGAACACCTAAAAGGATAGTAGGCCTGTAGTTTTGCTTGAGATAGGGAGTCAGATTTTAACATTTTGCAGGATAATGATTAGAAACCACTTATGAAATATGTGTATAAATACTGTATTACGAGAGATCATTCAATTCTATAGGAATTCAAAGTTTATTTACTGAAAATCGGATTTAAAATGGCTGAGATATCAAAAAATGAAAAAAAGTAAAACAATGGGTACGTCCTAATAAAAGGCGGGTCCCACCAGGTCCTTTTATCAGGACCTGTTTGTTGTTGGATATTACAGCCATTTCAAAACCGATTGTCATGAAATAAACTTTGAGTTCCTCTAACAATTGTATGCTTTTTCATAGTAAAGTATAAAAGGTTTCTCATTATTTCACAATGAAATTTGGAAACCTGAAGTCCCATCTCAGCCAAAACCATATCACCCCTTTAAGGCAGTTATTTCAAGCTACAGAATATAACACAATTCCCGTGATGGTCGAAATACATCTCACCTGCTTGATCTGCAAGTATTTCGTCGATATGTGCACGGTAAATGATCTCGTCTAGAAAAGGTCGGTTGGAATTAATGTACCACATGAAACACGGGCATAGAGAACTAGCGTCACGCAGAATAAGTGTACGTGACTCAGTGGTCCACCGAGGTCAGTTTTTCTCTTTCTTCATTATTATTGTTCTTTTTCATGCTGTGCGTAGAAGTTAAAACCGTTCCGGTCAAGTCCTCTTATTGCTTTGATCCTGAGTGAATTAAATTAGCACTGTCTATTTCGTGCCTTGTTTCTATGTGCACGTGACATTCAGGGGAGTGGAAAGTCAAGCGGTCAAACAAACTTAAAGGGATGGTATAGTTTTAGTTATGGTCCTAATAAAAGGTGGATCCCACCTTTTGTTAGGACCATACTGTTTTTGGATATCTCGGACATTTCAAAACCGATTTTCATCAAAAACACTGAATTCCACTTAGACTTGTAAGTCCTTTCATATTTCATAAGTGGTTTTGAATATCGGTTTTGAAATGGATGAGATAGTTACAAACAAAGTGGTAATATTTTATTAGCACCACAACCAAAACTATACCATACCTTTAAACGGTATAAACATTGAAGCCGACATCAAAAGGGACTCGCCTTGTCTCAAGGCCACTCCGTAATACTATGGGTACAGGTTACGTACGACATAGACATGGTATGATAATAGGATAATAATATAACACAGTTCTTCTCAACGACATTTCAAGAGAAATGAACAGGACGCCCAAAATGTCAGGGATGTAACAATGACAATGTAAAAGGAACAAAGAAACAGACAACAATGATATCGTAATTTTCCCGTGGGCCTAAGATTATCGCAGTTATTCATGTTATTGTTGAGGTAATGCATTCAACCTTAACACTCGTGAAGAACACAGCTCATTTTGTATGGAGATGTAGTCAACTTCAAATTCCCTTCAGACACACCCGGTCTCCACAATGTTTTGACGGATCTCCACAATGTTTTGACGAAGATCGATTTTCTTTCTTGGTTCTATACATCTTGTGAAATATATCGTACAGATGTATATTTAACACGCTTATGTAAACGAGCAAAGATCAACACTTATCACCAAAGTAGACCCTATGGTCCCAGCTTAGCTATAAGGCTCTGACCATATATCTGATGTTCATACTTACGAATATAACATCAGAATACAGTCTGCTCTACAGCCAAGCAAATTGAGCCGAAAATCATTTTTCTGTAACTTTTTGATTGATATCGACCCAGGTATCTTTCCTCCGCAATCAGTCACATGTTGATGACGATTGTTCCTTGCGCCACCAAAACGGTGAACACAGTCAATGACGCAGTAAGAACCAAGAAACACACAAGAAGTAAAACAAGCATCACTCGATACACTGTTCGATGGCTGCCACGCGCGTTCTGTGCCTTTGGAGCTGACGCGCTCATCTGCGCGCTGGGCGTCGCGTAATCCTTGCGAGTTTCTTTAGTTTCTTCTGCGATGGACGCCGCGGGAGGGCGACAAAGTTTTAAACCGCAGATCTTCGAGATTCCGATGAGGAGGAGAATGATCTCGCCGAACGACATGAACGACATCCCGATGTAGAGACCGAGGATGCCGCCAATATCGCCAAAGAGACTCTCGATCTGTGAAAATACATGTACACACAATTTCGAGAACGTTCATAGTGACTACGAAAACGCTATCGCTGAGCTGTGCATAAGATAAAAAGTTAGGCCCCTAATGCCAGATGTGCCCTCGCTGTGGAACCGTACACATTTAAACAGATTACCAGATTTTCCTCAACTTTGCAGACTTGTTCTACTTTTTTTTTTAACACTCAATGCACTCATCAATTTAGGATGGACTTTTCCTAATTCGGTCCTATAGGATTAGTATTCAGCTATCAAAACTATAATTATCCCTATCATTTTTTTTTTTATCTATGCATGAATAGGAGCTGATGAATGTGATTATTTTTCTCCCGTTTTTCGTTAAGCTGTCTCTTGATTTTTTATAAATGACTTATGAAATAAACAAGCACAACGGATTACACTTTACACACACGCATACACTTTTATATAATTATGTTTATATATCGACGAGTAAATCTCCAGCTTCGTCTACATTGCGGTGTCTACATTGCAAGCAGTTCTTACCGTATGCACGGCCACTTGTAGGTTGAGTTCATAGTTCAACTGCTCGTAGTAAACGACCAAACTGACCAGGTTTTCCTGTAGGCATATCCGAAATTCAGAGAAAATTGTATTATATTTAGTTACGTATTTACGATGCATTTGTTTCTCGATATGATTAAGAGTCTATTGTTTATCAAATTACCTCATCTAAACCATGTTGATATGACTGTGAGGAATATTATATTTCAATGAAGAAGATCGGATTCCATGGGGATTGGAACCCTAAACCTTCGGATTGCCAGATCAGTGCTCTTCACGACTGATATATAGAAAGCCCATGTACGGTATTTGTCCCTGAGTATCCCTTGCTTGTGAGATCAGAAGGTATACATGCATTATACACCCGACATAAATAAGCTTGAAGGACAAAAGTCAACTTCGTAAGAAATGCGAGGGATAACGATGAAGTGAAGCAGCTTTCAAAATGAAAATAGATGTAATACAAATTTCTAATGGTGATAATGATGATGACGATAATAATAATAATAATAATAATAATAATAATAATAATGATAAAGATAATAATAATAATAATAATAATAATAATAATAATAATAATAATAGATAGCAATAACAATTATGATGAAATATTATACAAATGATGCACAGGATAGAGTGCATTAGTGTAGGCGTAGTGCACTCGAGGGTATTTACAATTGTGAAACATGCACGAGGCGAAGCCGAGTGCATGTTGCACTACATTGTAAATACCCGAGAGTGAGCTACGCCTACACTAACGCCACGAAATAATCCTGTGCATCATTTGTTTTATAAAATGGGTCGAAAATTCGAAAACTAACATCATTTTTCAGCGTTTTTCACGTACCTTTGTGGGTCAAGACGTCCGAAGATGTTCGTCCCAAACTTTTACGCACGTCGCACTCGCGGAAGTCCCGCACATACAGTATAAGTATAATGGGGGTTGGGTTTCCGGACACCCGCATGAAAACTTACTTATTTTACATAGAATATGCACCCTTTACCTTAAAGACTTGATATAGACTCCTCATATAGGCCTACTAGACAACATACTCTGAAAACGGCGTGAGAATTAACCTGCTAAATCGTTGGATTTGCTCTTCAAAGTGACTCCATGTACGCGTCCGGTCCCATAACGCTTGGTCTACTGTACTGTACAAAGTGTACGTATATGTATATCAGATAGTATAGTACAGTATACGTACGTACGCCACATATATGTTATGCACAAGGGAAGACAGGCCGGCCGGCCAGCAGCCCGAACTAGAAGTTGTTTACAGGATTGACAGCGCGTACGCGTATGCATGCAATTCATCAAAGGAGCCGCCGCGCGCACAGACGATCGGCAATCTACCATAGGATTACAGGCAGTGCAATAGTACTGAAGTAAAGGAAGGAGGTGTGTCTCATTTCAGAGCTTCCTATTGGCTACATTCTTGAACCCATTTTATAATGATATGTAACAATCTATACTACTAAAATAATAATGAATACAGTGATAATCATAATAGCATCAACTATTTCATGATTCTGACAAATCTTGGCCTGAAGCGGTTGTTATTAAAGTAAACCAAGTTACCATTTTCGAATGGCCGAGAACAAGGCGTGTTCACAGGTATCAATTTTATATTTTATTCATACCGAGTTGATTCCATGTCAGTCAGTATTCTGGCTGCATTCTGGCTTATCGACGAGAGTTGAGTGGCAAGGTGTTCCTGTGAGAGAGAGGGAGAGAGAGAGAGAGAGAGAGAGATAAAGAAGCATAAGATGCAAGAAAACTCTTCACGTGTTACTTTTTAACACTGATTTCACTACAGCTTTGGATTCCAGTGATGCAAAATATGGGAAATTAAGGGTAGCCTGTCTTTTTCCGGTACCATCGGTGCAGTTAAAAGATAAACAGTTTAAATTCTACTACATGCAGATAAAAGATAAATAGCTTAAATTCTACCAGTTGCGGATAAAAGATGAATAGTTTTAATTCTACCCACCTCATATCTTTCTCCGGGCCATAATGCTGATGATACCGAGTGGCGATAAGATATCTCTCTATCAACAAAGAGTAGATGAAAGAAGAAAAGACGGTACATTGTAAGTAAAGAAAAACAGAAAACACCACAACGATGACTACCATCCTCACCACCATCAACAAAAACACCACACCACACCCAACACCACCACCACAAACACCATCACCACCACCAATATAACACCACCACCACCACCACAATCACCACCAACACCAACTCCATCACCACCACCACAACCACCATCACCAACACCACCACCAACGCCTCCATGTAACGCCACCACTTACACCACCAACACCAATATAACACCACCACAACCACCAACGCAAATATAACACCACCACAACCACCAACATCTCCAACATCTCCAACACCGACACCAACACCGTCATCATCACTACGACATCAATATAACACTACCATTTACATCAATATAACACCACCACCAAAAACAAACACCAACACCACCAACAACGATACCACCAACGCTAACACCAACACCACTATCACACTACCAACAACATCGAAAATAGAAACAATTGCTATCACTGTTTCTCTACCATTCTTTGGTCCCCATCTCACTGTTCCCTTCTCTGTCTCACCGCCCCCCCCCCCCCTCCTTCTAATTCTAGCTCTGTTTCTACTTATCATTTAATCTAACTTAGAGCCCGGAAGTGAATGTTCAGATTTTGTGTTGCCTTAGTATTTAACATCTTGTTTAGATTAGGGCTTTTTATCGGTAGATCTCATTAAGACACATTTTCCTATTCATAAACCGTTGCATACTTCGTCTATTGTATATCATTTGTTTCATATTTCTGTTACCTAAATGTAAAGTGAAAATGTAAATAAAAATGTCTTGAACTGTCCATCGAGTCAATAATCCATGTTGGAATTTCAGTAATCAAATCAAGTTAAACGAGAATAGAAAATCAAATTTAATCAAACTTTCATTCTCCCCAAATGCTGATTGATGAAAAACTACCAAACACTCTCTCCTCTTGATTATTACTGCTGGTTGTTCTCTTACAATCACTTTCTTTTTTTCAATACTGGTCTACGATTATTGATATCAACATTGCGTTAGTGAACGTGACACATTTAACATCCAAGGCATGACAGGGTTTTAAAAAGATTATTGCAAGGAACAAAAATTAAGTAAACCTAGGTGGACATATTGACGCATGCGTGTGAGAAAATCCTGTTTTAACCTTGTTAAAATGAAATTTGGAGCTATTATTGTACGATTGCACATGTATAATCATAAGTATTTAGTCATGGGTAAGTGCGCATGTAATTGTACACTCGCGTTCAGACCCAGAATAATCCTGAGCAACTTCATTGTCTAACCACATAAGATGTAAATGGATTTAGTGATCCGTTGTTCATACTCGCAAGATATCGGGCATTCGCATCTGAGTGTGTTCCTTTCATAGAGATACTCGACCAGCTGCTGACACTTTTCTAAAACGAACACACAAAATATCTCACGTTAACAAGTTTGATCCAAATTTGATGGATGATTACTTTAAACAGTTACAAGGCTATCTGCTTAGAAAGTGCAAAAATCACCTTATCACCATGATAAGAGCAAGAAGGGAGGGGCGGGGTCGCGGTACCTTCTAGTTTACTCGCTTTCCATAAAATGTAAAAGCAAAGACCTTTCACTTGATCACTTCTCCCATCTCCAAGGGAAATACTGATATAATCTCTTTCTCTCCTCCTATCTATCCTCCTACCTCAATCTTATACACACATATTGAAAATTTGTCCCCTTTTTCTAGGTTCAATTTGTTGACCAACTGAAAAAGAAGAATGAAAGAAACGCAGAAAGAAAACATGGCAAACGGAACTCACTCAGAATATCCCCATCCCCCCACATACAATATTCTTCAGACCATTTGACCAAAAATTGCAGAATCATTTGCATTATTATCATTATATCCTATCTATTGTTATCATCTGTATTACTACTACTACTACTACTACTATCATCATATTTATCATCATGATTATTATAATCGGTAAGCTCTCAACAATTCAACATATTAATTTTTCGGGGGGGGGGGGCAGTCTGCAACAATCAAATATGGGCATTCGCACTTTTTTTTTTGCACCCCTATAGACATGTTGCTTTAGCTTGCCTGAATAAATACAATACAATACAATACAATACAATACAATACAATATAATACAATACAATACAATACAATACAATACAATATTGTGAGATAATGAAATAAAAAAATCTTCCGATTTGTCTGTATAAGATAACAAATAGTTAATGTTGAACTATAAAAAAAAATATTTTGTCTATACTTTGTGACTTAATCGGATGAACTGACATCGTTTTGAATTCATTTTGTTAGATTTAACTTTGAAAGGATGTGGATTTGAACCACAAACCTTGTGTGCTGTTGAGTGCACTGCACTGGCTACTGTCAATGATCCTCACGTCAGTGATGCAATCACACAAGTCAAGGAGCGTCTTCTGCAAGCAATGCTTCTGGCAAGCCTTCTTGGTGTACGAGAACTCGTCCGTCGTGAAGTTTGTGTTCGCTCCATTCGCCGTGCACGGTTCGCCGTATCGACCCCCTAGACGTGTTATGTTGAGCTGACGAGGAATTGAATCTCGCTTCATTACTTCATGTTATAGTTACTTTATCTATAACCCATCGCCTCCCAGTCGTAAGCCCTCTCAAAGTTTATCCATTACCACCCATGCTGGAAAAAAAAAAACCACACAGTGCCCCACAGTGTGAGACACAGCGCGAATACAGTGCGATATCTCCTCACACTGTTAAACTCGAGCGTTTTAACATAGTCGCCTATGTGAACATTCTGTGAACACAGTGTGAGACCCTGTGTTCATTCCAGTAGGAATATGTGGCACAACTCTTAAAGACGCTATTAAATATGACAAAATATTGGCATATACAAAACTACATGTAAAACTCTTTCATAAAAATAAAATGTGTACACTAAGTTTCTTGCAAATACTGTATCGCAGAATCCTGGCAATGAATGGCTTCAATCTTACATAGATCATACACATAATTATGTAGGCTGCTTGAGCAACACATCAAATTCAACGATTTCCGGCCTCATAAATATAAAAACAGGCAAAATTTTAGACAGAGAAGCGATACTGCTCTTGAGATCCGCAGAATGTTAATCGAGACGCACTGGTAGACTGCTTTTGTAATGAGTCAAAGTCCAATGTTTTGACAAAGTCAGTGTAAGCAGACATTTTCTATCGTCTGCCAGTTTTGTAAAGTTGTTCAGTTCGCTTCGCCAGTCAAGCACAGCGTCACATGATTTACCCTAAGGGCGTTAAAGATGTTATTCTCCCATGGAGCATGCTTTGTAATGAAATTGAAGCTCCGCCTTTTTCATTATGGGGAAGATTTGCTAAAAATAAAATGCCATTTTCACAAACCTTCTGCATTCCACTACACATTGTCTTTGTAAAAGAACCCTTTGACGTAGCAGTCATTATTACAGCGTAAACAAGCCGTCAGGGAAGACGAACGAGCTAGGGTGGTGCATGATTGATTGTCGGCGCCAACAACAACGTGAGACATTTTGAAAAGAGCTATCTTCTAACAATAATATCTCTTCCTTGAAAAAAAAAAATGTTCTGCCAAATAAAATCTAACAGTGCAATATAGGCTTTCACAAAGACTGACATCGTTAACACAATACGTGCAATGATAACGCTATACCTACGTAACCACACGTCCCCCCCCCCAAAAAAAAACAAAAAAGATTGGTTAAGTTCATAACAAATGTATTCCGTGGAGGACAGACTCAACTCTGATTATGTTCTGCTAGGACCGCGAATAGTATGCAAGGGAGGATAACTATAAACCGAATACAAGGATTCAATCTATATTCTTACGCAAAGTAAAAGTACCTTAACATACTGCGGTAAATAAGTCATGGAGGATTTCTCTTTAACGGTAAAAATCGCCTTCTTTTCATAATCTTGTTTTCATGATAATGCTCATAATTGTTATTATCACAAGAATTGTAAACACCGAAAGTTTTATTTGAAACACAAAACTCATGCAGTGATGTGAATAACTCATCATCATCATCTGAACAACTCATTTCTGACGAAGTGGAGTGTGCGAGCTTCCTTTACCACTGGTCTGGGCTCCGTCCCTTTTTTCTTGGTGCGATATTTTGCCAAATGCGACAGACCAAGAGATGGCTCAAATTTTCTGATTGCGATAATCTTCGGACGTCACGCCCTCTTACGGCTTGTCGCGCATACTGAATCAGAGACTGCTATACGTAAAAGAGTCCAGAAACTGGATTATGTTACCACTGGTTATCGAGGCCGATCCAGCGGCTATGAGTCGTTACTTCTATTTTTTTTTTTTGGTAGAAACAGGTTTTATAAACGGCTTTACCAAGGGTTTTTTTTCCCCTCCCCCCTTTTTTTTTTGGTCTTTGTTTGTTTGTTTGTTTGTTTGTTTTTTTGCTTTTCTTTTCTTTTAGAGATGATAAATGCAAAGCTGTTTTGATTGTGAGAGCTTTTTTGAAAACCGCAAATTTGTTCTTTTCGAAACAGGTTTCAGCCAGAAACGTGTCTCTAGAACCGAGATAAACGCAAAGCTGTTTTAATACAGCTTTGTACTGCGCACGCAGCTGTATAAGACCCCTTCTCCTTGGGTCAAACGGCGCAGTGCAGCTGCTGCTAGCTGCGCAGTGACAAGGCCAGTTTTGGTGTTGGCGAAGACTTGATAAACGCAACTTATTTTGGAAGGCGTTTGCATAAGGCTTTGGAAACGACTTTTGATGGTGGGTATGAAAAACCGTTTCAAACTGGAGAAAGATGATAAACGCAGCCTATGACTTGACTTGTTTGGATTTTCGCCCTTTTACCAGTGACCACTCATGTAAATAACAAGAACATCAAAGCGGAAGAAGAAAAATAGAACAACAAAATAATTTGTAGTTTTTCATGTGTCTTATTTATGCCCTTCATCTCAAAGAGAACTACATATTCCTTTTTCAAAGTGCCGCGGATAGGCTTCATAGAATGTCCTGACATGAATAGTGATTTTAATGATAAAATAATATTGTACAAATAAACGCTGGCTCCGCGTATTGCAAGGAGTGGCGAGAAAGATCTCATGGAAGCTGTTTACGCCCTCTACGACTGCCATTCTATGATCCCGGTGGACAACTGGTGGACATAGATCATGAAATTTGTTCCCAGATTATTTTGCTTCGGCAATAACAGACTAATACACTAAGAGAGACTGGTAACAAACCTTCCGCAGAGCTATGGTCGTTTTTTGTCCCGTAGAAGCCGTAATACCGTCATCTTCCGGAAACGGCTGCTCTGTGGGCGGGTGGATGGACACTTTCACGCCGGAATCCGAGGTTAGCAAGCCAACGTATTCGGGGTGTTCCACAAACAATGTTAAGTGGAGCCCTTACCGAGAAGGTAATGGAGAATGTAAAGACATAATGAAAACCAAAACGATGTTTCTTTCCAACACAAAGGGTAAAAAATGTTGCGTCATCACTAGCTTCGATTCTTAACAAGTTGTACGGCAGAAAATTATCGTCAATGCGTTAAAAATAATTCTAACGGTATCTCGAGAAAACCCAAAGTCGAGTTGTGAGGAGACACTAAGACATGTATAAATGCATCTACATATCGTACTAACGCATCTGTGTAAATGTATATAGGCAACATGCAGTACCAGGACTGGGGCAGGGATGTTTATCCCCCCCCCCCCCCACACACACACAACACTTCACCTAGGAACATTAATAATGAAAAACACTGTGGTCCCAAGATGCAATGTATCTATTGTCTGCGTGGACACCTATGATCAAATGAAGAGTTTTATCACATAACGAGCTAACTCCATTCTTGTTCAGTTGAGCTATTTTTGATTAAAGCTGCTAAAAGAAGTAAAGAAATAATATGAAATACAGGATATTCTTAATCATAACTTTTAGAGTATTCCTTGTTATACAAGTGAGGTATTACTGCAAATGTGTAGTATTGCTTTATCTGATGATGGACTTGCTTTGAAATTTAAAAAAATGGCGTTTAGATCATTTTGCAATGAAAATCTTCATATTCTCCACACATTTTTGCTTAAAAGCTTGTCTGTTAGATCATTTTAATGTAATTCCTTTTACTGTAAAAAAGGCAACAACTTTTAAAATATTCCAAAGTCATATTGAAGAGCACATTTATTCGTCAATGGGTCTTACTGGCTAATCGATTTGATTTGTGTTTTCAACACAGAGTAAAAAAGGTAACAGAGTATAAAGTACAGAGACTACATAAAAGGTAACAGATTATAGACAGGTATAATGCTATATGCAGGGCGTGAGCTTGTTTAAAGTTAATTATGCTGAATTTTTGAATGTTAGGGATGTTGAAACTTTTTTTTTTGTAAATTTGTTCGTTTGTAATTGTGTAATTAGTATAGTTTATGTAGTAAATGATTTAGTAGTAAATGATTTGTAAATGCACCTGTAACTGGATCCTCCTGAAAAACAGTAAGCCATGATGGCAATATTTTACTGAGTGATTCTTAGCCGGGGGGGGGGGGGGGGGCTCGACGTTTCGCGCGATGTATCGCTATCGCGAAAAGCTATCGCCGCGACGTTTCATGACTTTTTTCTTTCGTATCGAGTCTCCTGAATCTTTTGACACCAAATTTGCGATGCCCGGGCGCGCGGTTCCGAAGTTGCGCATAAATATATACGTGCATGTCACACCAAACATTGCTCAAAAACGTGAATTTGTGTACAATTTCAATGCAAACCGTGTTTACAAGCAAATTTCATAAAAGCATTTGGGGGTTTTATTGATTAAAAACAATTCAGAACATATATTTTCTTGTTCGGAACAATGCCGCGGACAAATTTCATCGGAAAAACAATGAAAAACATATAGTCGAAAAACAAAGAAATACATAAGAAATTCAAAAAACAATAAAATGCTTCAACAATTTTTTCTGATTCCACAATTTTGTTCTCTTACATTTGCTATGGACAATAAAAAGAACATTTACGCAAAAAATGTGCCTGTTTTGAGCTTTATTTAGTGATTTATACAAAATTGTCTGATCAAGTTTCATGCATTATTATGCATAAATCAGCATAATTTAGAAAAAAAATAATAAAAAAAATCAACTGCATGGTACTTTAGAATACATCATGGGCAATGTGTGTGCCAAATTTCGTCGCGATCGCGCGGTCGACGACCGAGATCTGGAGGGGGGGGGGGGGGGGGCTGGGAGGCCAAACAAACAAACAAACAAACAGATCACAACAACTAATGACTGATATTATGAATCCTCACCATACTGAGCGCCCGTCTTGCCCGTATTCCGGACGTCTGTCCCGTTTTCGGTCAAATTCCCGCCATTGAATGTGAAGCAGTTGCCATAATCTCTGTGCTGAAACATCCTGAAATTTCTGAGGGTGCAAGGAGTAATGAAGATGACTCTGGCACCAGCAGAAAATCACAGACACAAACGCAATTTTGTAGCTAACTGTATGCAGGGGTGTTAATTTTTTTTTCTTATTTTTTTTTTTTTGTCGAAAGTATTATATACATAGTAGGCCATGGAGCTTTAGCTTTTCGCGACGGGGACGTTCAAAGGAAAAAACAAAACGAGTTTTTCACTACGCGTTCAGGGACCTGTTTTATCAAAAGATAAAATCGATTTTAAATTTCCTTACCACACAGGCTGTCATAAACTTACAGTTGAAATCAACTATATAATCAATTTCAACTCTTCATATAACAGAGCCCTGGGCCATTCTTACGTCGGCACAATTTGCGACATAGGGAGCTACTCACTGAAGTGGAGCTACTTTATGCACCGATCACAATTATGGGGGCGGCATTTTACTTTTTATACGTTGCGTCCCAGCGCAATCTAAAGCTATTTTTCAGCACGACGCAGGGAGAGGAGAACGTCCAGCTCAAACGTCGTCTCAAGCGTCCGCGCTGCAAATCTACAACTCCATAATGTGAACTCAAGGTCTTTCTAAAAGTTCTGTCAATTAAAGTCACTTTCTTTAATCAAACAAGTTCTGTTGATGATGGCAATTGAAGCACGTAGGGTGGATCATTCTGGGTATAGGGTAGCATCATAACAATGTTTGAACGAAGTGTAAGCAATATTATTAAAATAATGAATTAGCGTGAGTTGACCAGGCAATGGGAAGCAGCTGGCGCGACTCGGAGACATTCGGAAATTCCCGTAAAGGATTGTGTGAAGCTTCAACACTGATCTCTGTGTAGGAACACACACAACCGAAGAATCTCGACTGCAGTCGAACGTCACCGATGAGCACAGCAAATTTCGTGTGTTTCGATGTAATTATTTGCTGACTGCGCGATACATTCTAACACACCTGTTTCAGTCGTGGTTTTCGAATAAACCTGAATAGATCGATAGGAGCGAATTAGTGAAGACTGAGGAAATTGGGACGTGCCCTCCTACCTGTAGCTGCATGCTCGCCTATCGAAGACACACTGGAGAATGAAATCCTCGGGCTGGTGGCCGTACACTCGAAGCTCCTCCAACGTTGGGTTCATCAAATTCTTTACGTCATAGAAATCTGGGTCACGTGACTGCTCAACAATCGCATCCCAATCACTGCTTCCTGTCGAGAAAATTCTAAGACCTATGGATGCACACTCTACTTTGTATACACACACTGTTTTTGTGTGAGGACTGAAAATAGGTGAAATGGGCTAACCTAGCCAATCTTGACTTTTTCATTTTTTTCTGAAAGAGCAAAGATGGTTTTCTTGTACATTGTGCTGAAATTTGGGATCATAAAATGGGCAGGAAAGTGTTTTTTAGCACTTTATCTTGAACATTTTTGGGTAGAATAGTGTCATTAGGTGTGTCTTTACAGTCCCCTTTCATTTCTTAAAAACCTTGTACACACTCTTCACTTTCAACTATAATAACTTTTGAAAGGATGACGCTACTGTTTTGAGAATTGGCATTAATTATGGACAGAATGTATTTATAAGGCATGCTCAATTTCAGTTTAATCTGATAATCTCTTCATTGTTGTTACTCCGGTGGTTTACATCCTGTTTTTGGACAATTCATTGCACAGCTAGCGTGGCTTGGAAAAGATTAAGCGCCTGAATTGACTTTTTTTTTTTTTTTTTTTTTTTTTACTTTAGAGCCTCTTTTCTCAGTTCACACTTTTCCAGAGTGTGTGCATTCTTTCCAACATTTAGATAGGTTAGGAGAGTCCATTTGAATTGAGTTATACATCATTTTAAAGCTTAGAGTTTGCTCTTTCAGAATCTGCCCTTAACTAAAAATCCATGTTTGGCGACTTTTTGTTTGTTTTGTGGTGCAGGGTCACATATTTTACAAACAATTTGAATACATAAACAAACATGAAAATAACCTTAACCTATACAAAAGACTTTGATTGACAGTTTTACATTGGCGATCTTCGTAATAAAATGGTCACAACCATCATGTCACCCAACACCGTCTTTTTGAATCCTGCGATGTTGTTTATTATTATTTTTATTATTGTTGTTACTATTATTATTATTATTATTATTATTATTATTATTATTATTATCGTTATTGTTATTACTATCATTTTTAATGACTGGCTCTATATCTATCAGTATTCTTTCTTTTTGCATTTTTGTTTCCAGTGGCAAAGATAATTTTTCATGTTTTTTTTTTGTTATGTCAAGGTTTATTTTACAACGACGAAATATTTTGAAGAAGGTTTTAACATTCATATATTCACTTACAATGTGATCGGCTGCCAAACATGATGTGGAAAGCCCTCCACAACAAGTTACACAATTGCTTATTGCAAGAATAGATGTGGGTTTATGCAAGTGCTGCTCATGACTGAATAATGATTGTTAATACTATTATCATTATCATTATGATTATCATTATTATTATTATTATCATTATCATCATTATTGTCATTATTATTATCATTTTCATTATTGTTGTTATTATTATTGCTTTTTTATTATTATCATTACTGTCACCCATCTTCTTCTTATTGTTATTATTATTTTTATTATTGCTATTACTATCTTTATTATTACCACCACTACTATTATTACTGCTATTTTTTCAGTATTATTATTATTATTATTATTATCATTATCATTATCATTATCATTATCATTACAATTTTAAGCACTCTCACCATCAACGCCAACAAAGTTTGGGTCGTAGAAGTCAAAGTCTCCCCCAGCTAGCCATCCACTCTCTACGAACGAGAATGTGTTTGCCAAATCAGAGCTGCTCGCTGCCGACATCGCCTGGTCGGGCGACAATGGCGACGATGACCACTCCGTCTCGTTGGAAGACAAAGGAGTCGATGACGACGGTGATGATGTCGTAGTTGATCCCGTGGTCGAGGTTTCGGTTCCGTTCAATGATGGCAACTCGTCTCCTGTTCAAGGGATATACATTTCGTTTCTTGAAGTGTTAGATAAAGCGAGGAAATTGTTCACGGCATTGAACGTGAAAGTCACAATTTCTTCCCAAGCCCCTCATTTCTTCCGTCTATTATTTCTTCATTCCTTCCTTCATTATAGTTTATTCATTCATTCATTCAGCCATTCATTCGTTCATTCATGTATTCACTCATTCATTCACTCATTCATTCATTCATTCATTCATTCATTCATTCATTCTATCAATCCTCCTGGATCCTGAAGGATTACGATTACAAGACAAAAAAACACTATACAGCTTGCCATTAAGTTATAATTGAAACAAATTTGGAGAAAAACAAGAGAGCTTTATTCGATCACAGAATTACTGAAGTCAGAATGTAAGCAGTGAATCCGACGGAAGGGCAATGCTGTACAATACACACCTGTTCCCTCTGGGGTTTCAGCGCTGTTGTTGGACTGGCTGGAAATGTCAGCCAAATCTCGATAGAATTCACTACTGAACCACCAGGAATAATCGTCCGTGGCACCTAAATAGAAAGAAAAAAATATATTTGATCAAATTAAGTCAAATCATAATCATAATCCGTTTTTATCACACTACGCCTGTCTACCACGTGATAGGTGCCAACGGCCCTTTACAACGATTTGTTGTATCCTCACCCTATGTGCTGGAATCAAATGAACTTGTCATTCTCTCAATGCACATACTCCACTACTACATAACGTGCATTCCCTCCAGACTTTCACATTTTGTTTTGTTTTGTTTGCTTTTGTTTTGTTTGTTTTTTGACAGGCGGGAGAGAAAAACTCACTAGGCCTATACCAGACAAACTCGTTTTCTGCTGTAACTTCTAAAAGATACCACGCTTTCTTATTTTCGTATACTAATAATGTTTACATTTTATCAAAACAAAAGATGAGGTCCCTATGAAATTCTATTTTTTACCTTTAAAACTCCGGCCCTACATGCAAACGAACACATATACATACACACGAACATACACACGTTTTATTTGTTTGATGATGTTCTTTCTTTGAATTTCTTTCAATATCAGGTCCATGTTAACAAGGAAATTCATATGAAGAACAACAAAAACAAAAGGAAATGAGCAGCCGTATTCTTCTCTCTAGTGCTGCTCAATCCTTTTTTCCCAGCATAGAGTACAATATAATTTGGTTTGTTTTTGTTTTTTTGGTTGTTCAAACATAACACGTTTATATAAGAGAAATGTCATGGAACTCTGCATAACTCTCAGAAAAAGCAATATTGATTAGCCTAATCAAAACAAATCCATATCTGCTTTATTACACACAGACAAGAAAATACTTGTGCTACTAAATCACCTTCTTCTTTTTAACCTTCTCCTCTTTTTATTTTTTTTTTTGCAGATCACACGCTGTAATATAAAAATTATATCAAATTCAGCATAACTCTTAAAGAAAAGAAAAACTATCTTGATCAACTTGATAAAATTAATCAATATCCGCTTCATTGCATAAACTCCCATACACTCCCTTGAGAATACAGCATTTCCCAAACTTGCAATAAGCTGAATAAAAATCCATGCTGAAATTACCCGAACGAAATTAATCATTTTTTTAAAACCTATCAACCTACACCCTGCACAAATCAAAATAACCATTTGTGCATAATCAAAACGAACCGTATTCCTGCTTAACCCTCTTAGCTTGCACACCATTACTCTACTATTACCTACCTACATCTACCTAACCCCGCCCATCCCCACTTATTTACACAGGCATACCCCCCCCCCCGGAAACTTACCCTCAATACAGACCCATACAAACACAAAACATCATCAACTACAACAACAACAAACATACCCACTCGGGCACACCCATAAACACAAACAGTCAAACACTGCCTCACACACCAAATCCCCCCGCAAAGATGTCGTATCATGGTTACCTGTTTCCTAGACACACACCAAAAACCAAAACTGATCAAACTTCTGATATGGGGGAAAAAATGTGAACTCCATAATGCTGATAAATACCGATTTCTAAACATTTAAACCCCAGAAGCCGAAACTGACCATACATCTGACGTGGGGGACAAAAGATTATAAAAATTGACATATTTAGAATATAATCCATACGATCAATGTGGACACCTATCCCTGCCAACAGTGGCGATAAATCATTGAAAAAAATCATCATCTACAAAATCTTCAACTGCTCCCATTTTTGCAAATGAAACCCAAGCTTACCTGCTTTTACCGCAATTTTCTTTTCCTCCTCTATAAAATTAAAAAAAAAAATTCTTCATCTTTGTACTTTTGGGTAACTTATTTTCTTCTCGTGACCGAAATATTACATCTTTCATCAAAATCATAAAAGCATTCACACATTTAATTCGATTTGAACTACCTCGTAAATATCTCTCCATTCAAGAGCCTCTAACTCAACTAAATCATAATACTCAAAAAGAAACTGCCATATCGGCTTTACTTTAGCACAATTGAAAAAAAAATGAATAAGTTTCATACACACACACACACACACGCTCACATACACCCACACACACACACACGCACTAACATTTTCCACAATATACCTGTCGAGGTTCCGTCCAGCTCGATCAGGTCTTCGAACCTCATTGTGTTGACAAGCCGCGATCTCCGCATCATGTTGACATTACAGACAGTGATGGCGGGAAACCGAAGGGACAACTCCGTGATGATGTCTGTCCTGGTGGTATACGGGTAGGACATGAAGTCCTGGAGAAGTTTTGTTCCTGGCAGGAATAAGAAACGCGCAAAGATTATAACAGCTACTCTCTCCCTCGGTATATAGTATGCATGAGATAACGAAATTGAGAGTAATTTCTCAAGACACATTGCTTATGCTAAGAACAGTTTAATTCAAATGTTTGACCAGCAATTCCATTCAGTGTTGCTTTAGCAAATGCACATGTTATTACGGTTAAGGAAAATACATTGTAAAGGTTGCAACTGATTGACAAATTGCCCTACATCGACGTAAATAAGCACTGAATTGATCAGTGTTTTAGTAGTAGCCATGATAAAAAAATCATGGGCGTACATACTCGAGAAGGATTCGAACCTACGACCTCCTGATCACCGGACAGGCGTCATCTCCACTAGACCACCGAGCTTTGGCCCGACAGCAAGTGTTGGTTCTAATCCTTATAGCATGCAGCGGGTACTGCTTTGTTATTCAAATTCATGAATTTCTTCCGTCGAGATGTTTTCATTGCAACTGATTGACAAATTGCCCTACATCGACGTCTAGTGGAGATGACGCCTGTCCGGTGATCAGGAGGTCGTAGGTTCGAATCCTTCTCGAGTATGTACGCCCATGATTTTTTTTTTTTTCATCATGGCTACTACTAAAACACTGATCAATTCAGTGCTTATTTACGTCGATGTAGGGCAATTTGTCAATCAGTTGCAATGAAAACATCTCGACGGAAGAAATTCATGAATTTGAATAACAAAGCAGTACCCGCTGCATGCTATAAGGATTAGAACCGACACTTGCTGTCCGGCTAAAGCTCGGTGGTCTAGTGGAGATGACGCCTGTCCGGTGATCAGGAGGTCGTAGGTTCGAATCCTTCTCGAGTATGTACGCCCATGATTTTTTATCATGGCTACTACTAAAACACTGATCAATTCAGTGCTTATTTACGTCGATGTAGGGCAATTTGTCAATCAGTTGCAATGAAAACATCTCGACGGAAGAAATTCATGAATTTGAATTGTAAAGGTTGTTTGCAGGAAATACATATGACGATTTCTTCAAAATCTTTTTCTTTATTATAGTGCTGATTAATCCCATGTGATCTATGCTCATTGAAAGACAGTTATAGTTATCCTTATAGAAGACTAATGTTGCAGATTTCGTATCGACAGAGGGCAATATACAAAGATAAAACTGAATAACCTTCGAACGATTGTCCGATCTTCCAGACATAAAATTCCTTATGCATTTTAGTATATGTATTCACTGACTAATCGTCATAATTATGTTTTGAGAAACGTCAACATCATTATTAAACGTTATGATGAGGAAAGGTATGCGCCAATCTCATAAGGCATAATCAATTACCATATACATAGTTATAAAGAACCCAGCAAAATTGTAGCCCATTTATCTGTTGTTGTTTTTTTTTCCTTTCTAAGAAAATTATCTGACATGCATGAAAATGGACGGTCACAATTCATTTACTGTAACGGGCATGCACCACGCCAATTATCACGTCGTTAGAAAATTGATCAGTCAATCGTTAGCAGTACGTAGTGATGGAGGAAAAGTAAATACTACTCTTAGAACCTCTGAGTGCCTCACCATTCATCTCGTGTGAAATGTTGCACCATCGCACTCATGACCATTTACTATACAGCTGTATTTGTATACCAACATTCACTCAAAACGTAATATAGAGCAGTCCTCATTCAATCCATTTGACCTTGGCATTAAGCCTTGGTAAGATTCAACAGCACTTGCGCTAATTTGACGGTAGTTGTAAACCGCGGCGTTGCCTGTATAGTGGCGAACATGCACGGTTACGCTGTACTTTGCAATAACGTATGGTTACTTTACTGTTTATTATTCTTTGTGCATCCATATACACAATAGCAATGTATTACCTTGAAACAGAAAGACTCCTAAACACCCACAAAAAGCGCAGATCCAGAAGAGCTTTTCGACGACCGACTTGGCGGAGTAGACGCGAGGGATGCCGTGGGCCGTGGTCGTCATAGCGAAGTCATCCAGGAGAGACGAGACCGTGGACGGTGGATCATCTGTCACGTCAGAGCTTCGTAAGCTGTCTTCGATGTCCTCGTCATTGCTGCTTAAATCGTCAGAAAGTTTGAAAAAAATGACGACGACAAGAGGAAATATATGGAATGCAAGAATGTGTGGAAAGCCGAAATTAATAACTTTGCATGAGAATTCATTGATCTGTGCTTTCAGGTATATAATATTCATCTGTGAATACCACCGAATATGATTGGTGGTTGCTATGGAGATATGAACTAACCTTCCATGCATACTCTGGTAACTTTTCCAAACTTGACCAGATTATAATAAAAAAAAAAAAATCTCCGCTAATCCAAATGTTTAAATTTGTAACACTTTTTCTGACACTGAATTTCCCTTGAAGTGGAGTACAGCATTGCAGTGTATACTAAAGTTTAGTATTTGGAGAAATATATGGGCAAAAGGAAAAAAAAATATATGGATTTGATATAACGTATTTCCTATGGTGTTCCCTTGTTCAAATTTGACTACGTCAGTGAGGTGGATTTCTGCCCGCCCCCCCCCCCCCCCCCATGAGACTCATGTCTGAGTGCTTTACAACAACTCTGCAGTACAATGTAATTGCTTGTACCGAATAAAATTGGCACAAAACAGTGGTTCGAGTAGGAAGTAGCAGCAGTAATAGAGGTTCTCACATGACACTAAGCAACAGCTATATTTTTTGTTTAATTTATCATGTATCGCTGATAGCGTGCCAACTTCTATTAAGTATACCCTTCTGTGACGTCACGGAATTGTCCCAAACTACTGATTATTTCATTTGCTTCATCTTTGCTTATGGGTGCTACATTATAGAGCCTATACCTGTGTCCTTGTCAGGCTGTTTTGTCTGTGTGTTCATCAATTTAGTGTTGTATAATTCATAAAGAGTGACGCACACGTCCCACTAAATACATGCACAAAGGAACGAGTACTATACCGCCATTTTCATGGCTGTTATTTTTTTTTTTGCCATAAAACATATAATTACATGTGTGCATATAAAGGTGATATAAGTGAGTGTGCGTGGGAATGATTGTCACTTCAAAAAATCAATAATATTGCAAAGCTCTTTAAGTGGCCCACAGACATCACATCACGTGACTCCTCTCATATTGAAATCCGTCTCTTGAGTCTACTAAGTAGGGATAGAATATTTCATGATAAACAGTTGGGTTTAGTGTACAACATTTTATCTATACTATAACGGCCCTTCCATTATTTCCCATACACATCATACCAATATCTCCAGTCTCTGACACAAAAAACAAACAAACAAACAAAACAAAACAAAAAAACATGGGCGTCACCGGGGGGGGGGGGGTGCGTTGGGTGCGAACGCACGCCCCTTCAGACCCTTAAAAAAAAAAAATCACCACTTTAGTCTGCAAACGACTTCAACGCCGGACGCTACATAATCATTCTTGTTTTTTATTGTTTTATTTTTTTCATTTTGCACCAGGGACAAAAAATTCGTGGGCAAAAACAATTCACACCCTGGGTTCTGGCAGCACTGATTTTATACACTCTGCTAGTATTCTAAAGTGTTTACAATTTATCGACCGTACTGTACATCCGTACGGTACGGAGCACGTACACGTTTGCATGTACGTGTGCTACTTACAAGTATGTAGGGTCTATGTACAGCACGTAGTCGTTACTTCTGACCAATCCATATTGATGATGCGAGCCCAAGTGCGAGCCTTAGCCTCATTAAAAAAAAAATGGAGGGGCAAGTATATCATTTTGTCCACCCCCTCCCATGATTCCAGAGACGAGAAGATTTTCTTGTTTTTTTTTACAGAAAAAAAAAAAGTTGGCCCCATAAAAACATTGGAGGGGTAAGCATATTATGATTTTGCCCCTCCTCCATAATTAATAATTCCCAAGATGAGAAGATTTTTCTTGCTTTTTGACAGAAAAAAAGTTGCCCCTATAATACTGGAGGGGCAAGCGCACTATTTGCCCCACCCCACATAAATATAATTCCCGAGATGAAAAGAGTTTCTTGCTTTTTTCATCCAAAGTGTGCACCAGGTGGCAGGCTGCTGAATTTCAGTTCTAAAAAAGCAAAGTCTCTCTCGTGTGGGAGGGGGATACCTCTTCCCACACCCTCCCCCGTTCGGTCTATTTTCTATGGACTTAATACACCTATAGATTGACAGATTTACAAATGTTTCCTCGAAAGTGTGCACCAGATCTGTCACTTAACTTTATAAAAATTCAAAAGTTCCGTCGTGGAGGAAGGGATATTATCTCCTTTCAATTAACACTTTCCCACTGGCATAGCAAAGGGGGGGGGGGGGGCGATGGGGCAGTCGCCCCCCCCCCCCCCCCCAACATTTTGACCGGGGATTTGGAAAAAAAAAATTGAAAAAAAAATATAATCGAATATGGGAGAGGTATCTTGCCACCCTCCCATATCTTGCCTTGTCCCTTCCATAGACTTAGTACAATATGGGGAATGACAATTTCCGAATTGTCCACAAAAAGTGCGCTTCAGATCGCTTTATTTCAATTCAATCTAGAAACTCATAAGCTCCGTCGAGCGGGAATTCAAGTATTGCACCAAAAGTTTTCACAAGATCGCTGAATTTCAGGTCTGAAAATACAAAATCACCTTCGTGTGAGAGGAGAAATGCACCTTATGTACACCCTCGTGTGCATGCTTTTTCTGTTTGATTGCTTAACAGACAGCGTTCATTATACTCATTGTAAGAATTAATACAAGAAGTTTATTTAAGTTATACGATTTTATAGGCATATTGTTCAATAATAATTGACATCAAAATGTACTGCTACCTTAAACAAGTGGGATTGTTTCAAGTCGATAAAACAAGCAAAAACATGCATCAAATTGCACCATTTACAACATCAAAATGCAAAAAGTTCTTACCATGGGAGGGGGAAACCCCCTCTCACACCCTCCCCCTCGCTCACTCCGCTCGCCCTTGCTTGGTCGCGTTCATGATATTCAGTGTAAATTAGAACAGGAAGTTTATTTGGATGATACTATTTTATAGACAAAATTGTTCAATAATAATCTACATCAAAATATACTGCTACCTTAAACAAGTGGGACTGTTTCTAGTCGATAAAGCAAGCAAAAACATGCATCAAATTGCACCATTTACAACATCAAAACGCAAAAAGTTCTCCCCGTGGAAGGGGGGACAACCCCCTCCCACACCCTCCCCCTCGCCTCGCTCCGCTTGCTCGGGCTCGGTCGCGTCCATGACATCAGTTTAAGAATTAATACAAGAAGCTTATTTAAATGATATCATAATTATGGGCACATTGTTCAATAATAATTTACATCAAAATGTACTGCTACCTTAAACAAGTAGGACTGTTTCTAGTCGATAAAACAAGCAAAAGCATGCATCAAATTGCACCATTAACAACATCAAAATGCAAAAAGTTCTCACCTACTAACACCCCCTCCCACACCCTCCCCCTCGCTCACTCCGCTCGCTCCTGCTTGGTCACGTTAATGATATTCAGTATGAATATTAAAACAAGAAGTTTATTTGGATGATACTATTTTTATAAACAAATTGTTCAATAATAATCTACATCAAAATATACCGCTACGTTAAACAAGTGAGACTGTTTCAAGTAGAAAAAACAAGCAAAAATATGCATCAAATAGCATCATTTATAACATCAAAATGCAAAAAGTTCTCACCGTGGCAGGGGGATACCCCCTCCCACACCCGCCCCCTCGCTCACTCCGCTCGCTCTTGCTTGGTCGCGTTCATGATATTCAGTGTAAATATTAAAAACAGGAAGTTTATTTGAATGATACTATTTCATAGGCAAATTGTTCAATAATTACATCAAAGTGTACTGCTACCTTAAAGAAGTGGGACTGTTTCTAGTCGATTAAACAAGGAAAAACATGCACCAAATTGCACCATCTACAACATCAAAATGCAAAAAGTTCTCATCTACTAACACCCCCTCCCACACCCTCCCCCTCGCTCACTCCGCTCGCTCCTGCTTGGTCACGTTAATGATATTCAGTATAAATTTTAAAACAAGAAGTTTATTTGGATGATACTATTTTATAAACAAATTGTTCAATAATAATCTACATCAAAATATACCTCTACGTTAAACAAGTGAGACTGTTTCAAGCAGATAAAACAAGCAAAAACATGCATCAAATAGCATCATTTATAACATCAAAATGCAAAAAATTCTCACCGTGGGAGGGGGATACCCCCTCCCACACCCTCCCCCACCCCCCTTGTTCACTCCACTCGCTCTTGCTTGGTCGCGTTCATGATATTCAGGTAAAATATTAAAACAGGAAGTTTATTTGGCTGATACTATCTTATAGACAAATTGTTCAATAATAATCTACATCAAAATATACAGCTACCTTAAACGAGTGGGACTGTTTCAAGTCGATAAAGCAAGCAAAAACATGCACAAAATTGCACCATTTACAACATCAAAATGCAAAAAGTTCTCACCATGGGAGGGGGAAACCCCCTCCCACACCCTCCCCCTCGCTCACTCCGCTCGCTCTTGCTTGGTCGCGTTCATGATATTTAGTGTAAATATTAAAAACAAGAAGTTTATTTGAATGATACTATTTCATAGGCAAATTGTTCAATAATTACATCAAAGTGTACTGCTACCTTAAACAAGTGGGACTGTTTCAAGTCGATTAAACAAGGAAAAACATGCACCAAATTGCACCATTTACAACATCAAAATGCTAAAAGTTCTCACCGTGGGAGGGGGACACCCCCCCCCCCAAAAAAAGATGAAATCCTAGCTACGCCGGTGCCCTTTCCCCGCTTGATTTCCCTTAAAAAACACTAAAAGTCTGGGGATTGAGAGCTTCCTAAATTCCACATGTCTGTCAAAAAAAAACAAAAAAACAAAAACAAAAACAAAAACAAAAACTCGTTACATTAAATGTCAAAACGCACCCCCCTTGAAAAAAAGCTGGTGACGCCCCTCAAAAAATATAATAAATGAAAACGATAATAAGATAAAGGATCTAAAAATGAGTCATATACTCTGCTGACTGTGTGCGGCCGAATTATGCCCAAACATTTCATGCGTGTTCACTTTCTGAGTACATGATATACCCAGGGGGCAAGACAGGTTTACCAGACATGGGCTGTTGTAAAATGTTGTTTGGTATCAATGTGTTCAGAAGACCCTCCTGAACAACTTCTAGGTGGACTACCTTGACAATATGCTGCTGGAAAAAAATGGCGGCCATTTTTTCAAAATGGCCGCCATGTTTAACTAATATTTATATTTTTTTACAAATAACTTTTGAGTCTTACCTTTAACCACCATGTGCGAGGTATCATATTAAAGAGAATTAAATTTGCTACAGGATGATACCTCACTTGATTGGTTTGGTAATATTTTACATAAAAATTTTTGGCCAAAATATAATTTTTATTACAATTTTTACCAAGAATTTGAATTCTGCAAAATTTTAAATTGTCATATTTCAAAAATCATCTGTCCTAGAGAATTCAAACTTTCTGGAAAACAGTACATACATATGGGCAGTATTCTGTTAAAATTACAGGTTCATTGCATATCTCATTAAAAAATCATAATGCTCTGAAGTTAGCACTTTCATATCAACCACAAGGGCATTTTCTACCTTAATACAGGCAGGCCTTTGCTCCGCCACATGATTTATTTACACTTGCTTTCAAGGTTATACATTTAGACTATGGATGACAGGCATTGCACAACACTGTGAAGTTCCAAGTTGCCATAAATACCAAATCATAGATCTGTAAATATGCATCCTGAGTTGTCCTCACCCATAGCTTAGGTAGATCTTTTACATGTGTTGCACCAGAGTGTAGACATATACTATTAGAAATTATAATGTCAGTATCATTCACATGGATAACAACTCTTTTAACTCTGTCATTCGGGGCACTGTACAAAGTGTGCAGTATTACCCTTGTATCAGCATCCTTTTGTGTTGATTCCAGGGCAGGGACATTCATAACAGACTCTTTTGCGATTTACATGCTTCTCGCTTCTTCTGTGAAACCACCACCTAGGTAGATATGAGGCGGGTTAACAGCAGAGTGAAGACCATTTCTCACAGATGAAGTTTAGAAGTTTAGCCTCATTTGCTGCCACTACAAAGAAATCTTGTGGATCAGGGACCATGTAATGATCATTGATTTCCTATGTCTCAGCAGGTTTTGACCTGTGTTCTTGCTCAGCAGACTTAAAGGTGGTAATGGCCCACTGCATTTGTCACAGCAGAAGTGTATGAATTCGGTACCAGCAGGTACATCATTCAGCAGCAGGAATTTGTATCGTTCTGCCTGCAATGGTTCTGAAAATGCCATCTTTGTGAAAAGACCAACGTCAAATGGCAAACATGGCATCAAAGACTACTGCTGTCTTTCTGTCGAGTTGGGGCACTGCTGGTCACTTCAGTGTCCTTTATCAGAACTTTGACACGGCTTGACTTGTTGCCTGTTCTCGTGCTGCTATCATCCTTGAAGAGAGATAGTGGGTATTCACTGCATTCGTGATTCCCAATGAAGTCAACAAAGTCTTAATTCTCAGCCACTGACAATAATGCAGAATCATATGTATTAAAGCAAATGGTCACTTATTTCGTTACTCTGACCTGATGCTGCTGTTTTATCCACAGACTTCTTTGGAGTCATGTTATATGTGTTGAATGTGCTCAGCTTAATAATACTTGTTTTCTTCTGATCACTAGTCAGTGATTGAGAAAATGCCTCTAGACCAATTTGTTTCACTCTAACCAGATTGTCCTTTACGTTGGAATCGGTGCATTTTCCAGTTGTTACGCTTTATTATACAGGGAAGTTGTAATTGCACTGAACAGATTTGTCTCAACTGCTGCCATCTTGATCGCCAGGTCTTCATCCATTAAACTCGATTTACACTTGATTCGTGGTGGGGGCTGTAAGAATGAAGATGTATAGCATAGATTTCAGCTCTTCAGAGACAGCAATTAATGAATGGTTTTGTGTAAACCCATTCATCTGTGCTGCATGGCTTAGTGTAATGCCATTCAGACACTTCCTTCCTTGGCATGTGCACTTACGTCTAGTAGGGTTGTTCCAGAAGCATGACATGAGATACACTATTGTGACTGCCATCCATTCTCCTCCCTACAAATGATGCACCTACCATTAATGCTTTATTAACATCTGAGACTGTTACAGGTAGTTTCTTCCTCTCAGTCAGATATAATCGTATTGTGATAGAGAGGCAAAGACCATGTTCATATTTGTAGTGCCTTGCTACTGTGTGGTAATGTAGCATTTGTGATGATTCACAGAGATGTCCTACCCAGTCAGTCTCTCGCTGGTAGCAAATAGGGTTTAAACCTGTGAAGAATGTCTAACATCTCCGAGATGGTGGTCCAGAAAATTGCAGTTGGTTGTTCAATCACGGACTCTTGGAAAAACATCTGTTCCTGCAGGGCTTATACATGTATAACTGCTCTTTGGATTTCTAAATCATGTCTAACTTCTTGGAGGTTGCAATGTCTTTGTCAAACAGCATCTTCAGGATAGATTCTACCTGTGGCTGGTTTCCCTATCAGGCATCCATGCTTCGAATGCTTCCCAATACAAACGCCACATAGCTTCGCTCAGGATTCTCAGGGCATGTATGGCCTGGTAATAGTCAGCTTTTTCACCAAACATCTTCTTGCCTGTCTCCTCCTGGCATAGACCAGCAGCAACGAGAAGATCTTCTACATCTGCTTCCCTGATTATCTTGCAAACTGCTTTCATGTAGTTATGAGCTAGATGAAAGCAGCCCAGCAGCAAGAACTATCCACGATGCTTGATTGTGATGGCGACTGCAAGTTCATATATAGCGTGATATCCTGTGATTATTAAATGTTGATGGCGGATTGTGATACCTGACAAGTCGCATCATTTTCTCCTTTAGAACAGCCGGATCCATTCGGAAAGATGGGGTCAAAGGTAGATAGCCAATAGTACTTGATGTTCTTTGTGGATAGAGATCTGCGCAGAAGGCCGAAAAACCAGGAAGTTCTGCTTCTCCATTCGTCTGTACCAGTTCATAATTGCAAAGATGTGATCATACCTCCGAGGCGCCACACAAGCAAAACTCTATCGACCTGCATATCTGAAGATGTCATCAAACTCTCGAGTTTCTCTATATGTTGAAGTGACCTAGATGTCTTTACCTGAGATATGGCATTTGTAAAAGGGTTGGTCTTCATCATCAAAGAGCGTCTTTCTTTTGTGTGAATGTGGATTGGACAGTTTAGTACCTTCCCGGACATTCTCTGAGTGTTTGTCCTGGTTTTCAGTGACAATGACAGTAGTGGCATTAAAACTCCCACCCTCTAATGTCTTTTTCTTCCAGTCAAGATTGTCCTGGTGCTCGTCACGAAACCGACACTCACGAGTCATACAACCTAGAGTTATACAGCCCACAGAGTCATACAGCCTACAAGTTATACAGCCCACAAGTCATACAGTCCATGAATTCAACACTAGCAAACAAGGCCCAAGAGACTGACCCATTAAACCTTGTGTTGTGTCTGTCGAACTCGTGAGCTGTTTTTACCTAGTGTCACTCTCATGAGCTTTATTTGCCTAGTGTAGGACTCGTGGGCTGTATGACTCATGAATGTCGGTCTTGTTGGATAACCCTGATTGTCCAATCCAAATACATCTACACGGGGAAATGTGCAGTATTTGTTCATGGTCTCTGAAATGTAGGCCTACACACCATCAGTTTGAACCTGCTGCATGGCTTGTACACTGTCCATGTCATATACATGTACATCATCTTATGAGGTAACAACTACTTTGACTTCATTGGATAACATCTTGGCTGTGTGAATTAGGGTCAAAGGTCAAAAATGTTTTATCCTGTATCTTGGTAAGTACATGCCTTATTACTCCCATATTTTTGCACGAGCAAAGACCATGGTTGCACGAATCATTTCACAAAATAAAAACTTTTTTCTTAGATGCCATCCTGGCAGTGCAAACAATGGTCAAAGGTCAATTAATACTTCATTCTTTGTCTTCGTCAGTATATGATACGTATCACCCCATATTTTACACACATATAGTCCATGATACAGGGATCGTCAGCTGAAGTAACAACAATTTGCTAGGACATCATAATATGGGCAGTACAAATTTGGGTCAAAGGTCACAGATATTTTATCTCTTATCTTGGTAAAGGTATGATCGCCTTCATATTTTACACACATACATGTATACAGACCCATAATAATTTTATTAGATAACTAGTTATTGCTCAGAAGCCATCTTGGCTGTGCAAATATGGGTCAAAGGTCAGAAATACATCACTAAGATATCTTTGAGAATACATTACCCCTTATATTGCACACATAACAATGGACCACGATACATAGATCATTTTGTGAAATAACGACCCTTTGCTCAGATAACATCTGAACTGGGCAAATTAGGTTCCGATTTCAGCTGAACATTATGTACATTGTACATGCCTGATCACCCTCATATTGTGCACACTTACATAGACCATGTTGCACTAATGGTTTCGTGAAATACCGACTTCTTGACATCTATCTTGGCCATGTGAATTACAGTCAGAGCTCAAAATATTTATTTCTTAATGGAGCGGATCACTGCAGGCACATTTTATTCAATATCCAAAGGCCAACGACAGTTGTACATACACTGTATGCATATGTAACAGAAAACCTAGAAAATTGCCGTTTTATCTTATATAAAGTGTCCACTTTGGAACATCATAACTTTTCATTTAGGAAAGCAATGAAATTGTAATTTTCACACATTGTTAAACATATATAAAGACAGTTTTCTGCCAACTTTGAGATCTGTAGTTGCTATAATTTTTGGAATATGAGCAAAATAGTAATTTTGCAAAATTTACATAATGTGGAAAAATTAGTAAAAAATTGATTTTGGCCGAGAAATTTTTATGCAAACTGCCTTTAAACCACTCAAATGTGGTATATTCTTGTAGATAATTTAATTTTCTTTAATTTGATACAACACACATGTTGATTAAAGGTAATTTTCAAAAGTTATTTGCCAAATATATCAGTATTACTTATACATGGCGGCCATTTTGAAAAAATGGCCGCCATTTTTAACCAGCAGCATAATTTTCATGTAGTCCACCTAGAAGTTGTCCAGAATGATCCCCCGAACATTTTGACACCCAACAACCTTTTACAACAGCCCATCTCTGATTTCCCCCAAAAATGGGGTTTTGCCCCCGAGGTAATATCAAAAATGTAGCAAAATAATAATACCAAAAAAAAAAAAAAAGCTGCTCGAAAACTGCTTATCCAGTGGTCAGTGGCGGGCCAATGGAATAAACTGGAGTCCAAAGGGACCTAAGTTTTCGATCCAAGTTTCAAGTTTCAAGTTTATTTAATCAATTCATTAAACATTTGACATTTTACAAAAGGATACAGCATTAAGAATAATGAATGGTTTGGGAGTCCCAAAAAAGCAGAGCTTGTAAAAACGGGGTCCCGGATAAACATATACAACAAAACAAAACATACTAAAGTTTTAAACATATTAACAAGAAGTATAATAGTAACATATTTACATAGGACAGATGCAACACAAACACACACACACACACATTCAATCACACAAACACGTGTCACAAAAACGCTCATGCACATACATGTAGTTCACATGAAATTGCAGAAAGATATTTTCTATTTTACTATACTTTTAAATTCAGCTTCCCTGATCAATTCTTGTTTTACAAATTTCCCTCAAGATAGATGCGACATGTACTTTTAAAGCTGGAGAGTGTTGAGGCTGACCTAATTCTCAATGGCAAATTATTCCATTCTCTAATACAAACATATACAAATGAATTTTGGGCAGTTTGAGTTCTTGCAAAGGGTTGATGAATGAGATTACTTTTACGCGTATTATAAGCATGAACGGTAGAATTTAACACAAACGCATCCAGATCTCCGTCAAAGGCAAAAGAGAAACATGGGTAGGGAAAGACATAGTAATAATATTGAACAAAACAAGCACAGTAAGAGCTATCTTCAAGTATAAAAAAGTTGATTACAGAATATAGGAAATGTACTTGTATTTTTAACAATGTTCGAGAAGTGTAGATTATTTGCAGAGGAAGAGATGAAAGACTTTGACTTAAGGATTCTTGAGAATGAACCTGTGAGGTGTTATTGACTTAAAGCCCACATTACATAATCTTTAAGAGAGAAATCAATAAGCAGCAAAATAAGCAACAGCAATGACTTGCTTTAATATGAGTTAGATCACTCCATTAGTACGTGATGAACTCCCTAACTACTGTAATTCACTCGAATAGTTGCAACAATAAGATTAATTTAGAAAGATCTTTTGCGACATTGCTCAAACACTATTACAGCATTTTGGATTCAGACTTTGTTGTTATTAACGAGAACAAACTTGTTCATTTATACAAACCAACATTACTCGAAGCTTCAAGTTTCTCACAACTCGCAATCTCATTGTGATATTGTAGAGAATGATTTTCTCAACAGAAGGATAACAATAATAATGATAACAAGGAAAAGTAGAAATTACGCGGTGCGTAATATATGTCCCCGCCGGAAGTAGCATTTTGTAGCAAATGTACAATACAGGTCAAAAATCAAGGTCAAAGGTCAAATAAGTCAAAGGTCAAAATTCTGTGTAGAAGTTCTGAAGCCCTCACCTGGTGCCACCACATAAAGCAAACAGAATTGAAATCGGGTTAGAAATGGCGAAGGAGTAGCATTTTGTAGCAAAATGTACAATACAGGTCAAAAATCAAAGAAGTCAAAGGTCAAAATTCTGTGTAGAAGTTTTGAAGCCCTCACCTAGTGCCATCATATAAAGCAAACGGAATCGAAATCGGGTTAGAAATGGCGAAGGAGTAGCATTTTGTAGCAAAATTTACAAAAGAGGTCAAAGGTCAAGGTCAAAGGTCACGACTGAAATTCTGTGTAGAAGTTTCAATGCTCCCATGTAGTGCTATAATATAAAGCAAACAGAATCAAAATTGGCTCATAGATGACAGAGAAGTAGCAAATTGAAGATTTTGATCACACACGGACGCACACACGGACACACGGACGGACGGACGGACGGACGGACACACGGACACACACACGTACGGAGCCCGTTTCCTAGTCCCCTGCTCGAACTCGTTCGGCGGGGACAATAATAATAATAAAGTCTTATTTACCCAGGGTAGCCTCTTCAGTGTTGCAGCTGCTCTAGCAGAGGGCCCTGCTATTATTATTACCATAGCTTTGCCAGCTAGGTTCCGATTCATATCTTGCCCAAGGACCCAAGCAGTGGATGGGATTCGAACTCGGGTCCTGTGATCGGGAGTTGGGAGTCTTATACACTATGCCACAGAAAGTTTTGGGTGAAGTTAAGACAATTACGATGGTCTTCTTGATGTTATGATGTGTTTAATTTATTGCTGCCCTGCCTTATTTTACAAATAACTCGGTGTCCTGCGGAGGCATCGTTTTCACTTGTCCTCCGATGGGTCAAGAGGCCACGCTACCTTGAGGGCTTCGGCCACGTAGGCCTACTTAAAGTCTTGAGACGAAACTCACTGTGAGGACCGGAGAGATGTCGTTTATTGGGACTATGAATGTCCTGGCTCTTCAGTAAACATGGTGAAGGTTAACAGTCCATTAGCCTGTTATATACTGTGCCCAGACTATACAGTATATACAGTGGCGGATCCAGAGAAGGGCGCCTGTGAGCGCGCCCCTCTTTATTTGTTGTTAAAACAAAAGAAATAGACAATGAGATGAAATCCGGAAGTAGCATCGGAAATATTGTTTGCGCCCCACCCCCTTTATACGGAATTACTGGATCCGCCCCTGATGTAGACCATGGAACTACTACTAGACAGAATGTAAGAAGTACCTCACACAACAGACCTGTATGAGAGTCTGTGCTCCACGATCTCGTAAGCGAAAGCCGCCAGCAAGCTTCGCAAACTTGCTGCAATCAGCTGACAGCAATATCGTTATCTACGGGCGGCATGATTTCATCACCTCAAGGTCCAAATACTACCTTTAATCTCAGCGAATGTTTGACAAGGGAGAGATTAACATTGTTTTTTTTTTGTATGTATTTTACACACATTTCGCTTTCAATTACGTCACTTGGATACTTACGAGACTACACATGAGGTCGATAGTTTATGCAAAACCTTACTTGATGTTCATGATAATGATATTAATAAATGATTAAAGTATTCGGCAATCTAAAAAAAAAGTGGAAGAAAGCACGACTACAAGTAGTACGCCTTTTTTGCGAACTGATAGTAATATAATAAAATGCAGAAAACGAAAGTACGCAGTTAATCCTGTAATTACTCGCTATGTTTTTTTTTTTTCTGTACAAAAGGAAAAGATGAATTAAGTGGTGACAAAAAATATAATCTGGATATCTTACAACTAATTGACAAATTGCCCTTCATCGACGTAAATAAGCAATAATGAATTGATCAGTGTTTTAGTAGAAGCCATGATAAAAAAGTACACGTACGCCCATGATTTTTTTTTTTTTAAATCATGGTTTCTGCTAAAACACTGCTCAATTCAGTGCTTATTTACGTCGATGTAGGGCAATTTGTCAATCAGTTGCAATGAAAACATCTCGACGGAAGAATTTCATGAATTTGAATCTGGATATTACCTTTTACTGCTCTGCGGTATTTCGTCAGCTTTCATTTCGTTTGATCAGTATCAATAGATGACAGACTGAGCTGAGTAAGTGACAATAGCTTCTTACAGCAGAGAGAGCAAATCCCGCAATCACTGGTAGAGAAGAACTACGTGTACTAGACGTCTCTCCCTTACCGCAGCCGCGGCTCCACAAACTTTGCATGAAAGCATGCGCTTTGCGTGTGCAGCGCACTGAGCAATGTAAGAGCACAGACATGACAGAGGCTTAAGTACATGGATAAGACCTTGTGGAGCCGGGAAATGTGCTAACGCCGAGAAATGTGCAAACGTCTTGCCGGGAAATGTGCAAACGCCGGGAAATGTGCAAACGTCTTGCCGGGAAATGTGCAAATCTCTAAATTTCATCAACGGGAAATGTGCAAACGTGACGCCGGGAAATGTGCAAAGGTTCAGTTTTGCCGGGAAATGTGCAAAAGCCGCCGGGAAATGTGCAAACCATTCATTTTACCTATATTATGTATACTCGTTGATGGAAGAGAAACTCTCAATCAAAGCTGCGCATGAACCACTATCATCTTTACCACCTGTCTTTGCGACCATTTTTTTTTTTTTTAACATTTTCGGCATTTTCTTGTAAACCCCACAAGGAAATTTCACCAGATTTGGCATATAACATCTTAATGGTGATGTGATCGTAATTTTTTAAAATGAGCCCCCCACCACCACCACCACCACCACCAAGGAGGAGGGAGGGAGGAGATGAAGCCTCAGAGTCCCTAAACGCTCGATGTTTTTTTCTTCATTGTATGTCGAACCGAAAAAGGTAGAGTTTTTAGTGCTATGAAGACATAAATGACTGAAATTTCATGTTTGATTATGGCGGACCAAGGGGTGCCCTGATCGGGGAGTGAGGGGGAGGGGATTTTCCACATTTTCAACATATTCTCGAAAAATCTAAGAAGGATTTTCACCCAACTTGGCAGATACAGTCACATTTATATGGTAATGACATGATCTCGTTTTGTTAGAATGAGCCCCCCATCGCCGAAGGGGGGGGGGGGGGTTAAAGCCTCAGTGTCCCTAAAATCCTGATTTGTTTAAAATCTTCTTTTGTCAAACCGAAAAAGATAGAGCTAAGTTAGTGCAAAGAATATATTTATGAATGAAATTTCATGTTTCATTATGGCGGATCAAGGGGTGCCCAGATGGGGTGGGGGGGGGGGGAGAGGGGTGGAGGGGCTATTCCACATTTTGAGCATCTCCCTGAAGTAGCTACGAGGGATTTTCACCAAACTTTACAGATAGCATGTTTATGGTAATAATTATGATCTTAATTTGTTCAAATGAGCCCCCTCACATACACACACACACACACACACACCGCCGAAGGGGGGGGGGGGGGTTGAAGCCTCAGAGTCCCTAAACTCTGGAATTTTTATCTTCTTCTGTCAAACCGGAAAAGATAGAGCTGTAGTTAGTGCTATGAAGACATTTAAATGCCATGAAATTTTATTTCACGTTTGATTGTGGCGAATAGAGGGGTGTTCCTATAAGGGGGGGGGGGGGGGGGTGAGTGAGGGGGATGGGGGATTTTCACATATTCTGCATCCTCTTGAGAAATCTTTGACGGATTTTCACCAAACGTGGGAGGTAGCATCTCTATATAGGGTAATAGAATCCCATTTTGTTCGAAGGGGCAACAGGTCCAGTTACCCTTCCCCAAAGCGGGGGATAAGACCAAGGTATCCCCACGTCATAAGCAGACGTGAAATTTCATCAAAGTATAGGTCTACCTTCTAAAAATGTGATAAAATTGTGTTCAATTATTCTTGGTTGTAAAGAAATTTTCTTCAAGTATGTATTCCTATTTTCATATATGTAGGGTTTCCCAGAAAATTATGAATTCCACGCGAACGACCCCACTCCCCTCGTCTTGTTTAAAGGGCGGAGATGGTGGGGGGGGGGGGGGTGGCTCCATCTCCTCCCTTCTTCTAGGTTGGGGCAGTGCTCATTTAAACAAATTGAGGTCATATCACCAGATAAATACGCTACGCTACGTGCCAAGCTTGGTGAATATCTAATATATAAGGGTTTCAAGAAGAAGCTGAACATACACTGTGAAAAATCCGCCTCCCCAACCCTTGAAATAAATTCATGAATTTACTATAACAGCACTCTATTAGCTCCATCACTTTTGTTTAGAAGGTTTTTTTTTTTTAAAGCTGAAATGGAACTTATTACCCGAGGGATGCGTCTTGAGTTTTCAAGAAAAAGACGAAAATGTGAGTATTAAGCCTCTTTAATACCCCCTCCCCTTTTTGGGCATCCCTTAGTGAACCTACTCCATGCATTAACTGTACTTACTAAAAAAGCGCGGTACTATTATTATATCTCTCTTACGTATGGTGAGAGAGATATTTATATACTTACTCTCAATCCCTTAAAGGGGGTTTCACACCGGGCTTTGCGTAGAGTTGCGTAGAGTTGCGTAGCGTCTACGCCGAAATTACCTGCGTACTCATGAAAAATAATCATGATGCTACGCGTAGGACTGGCGTAGTCCCGGCGTAGTCCAGGCGTAGAGTTACGTATGGTTGCGTAGGAAGCACGTATCCGCGTAGCATATTTTGCGTATAACGGGCGTAGAGTTGCGTATATATACGTAGGCCGGGCGTACAGACCGCGTAGAGTTGCTTGCAGTTGCGTAGAGTTGCGTACCGCCGATTAATGTGTTTGATTCTGTTTGATAGATACTTTATTTTCTGCAAATCAACATACATAAGTAAATTTAAAACACAGTCGTTTGACTTGCATTAACAACGATATGATAGGAAATTAATGATATAATATACAGTACGCATGTCTATGCTGCAGGGATTACAATAACAATTGTAATTAAGAAGCGGTTATAACAACTGTAATTAAGAAGCGATTTATTAACGAATTGATGAAACTGCGGAGCTACTTCAGCACATTTAGCCTTCTGCTTTTTAGTTCACTCTTGCATGCTGTTCGAATACGTAGCAAAATATCATGGGGGAGGTTATATCCTTTGCTACTATCTTTAATTCCTCAGCATTTTGGACGCCCTACAGATTCGCATCGCAGAATGCGAACGTTTTCAAGAACGGAAAAAGAGAGAAAAAAAAACCGAGCTGTTGCAACAATAAGAAGGAGAAAGTGGATCAAACCTTGGATCCGGCGTTGATCCGTACATCGGCAATATGAACACTGATGAAAGAACTGCTGCCGAAGATTTTTCTTCATTAAGATAATCAATTATATGCGGATGGCGCCACAGGTACTTATAATTCAATTAACTCCTGACACGAATTGCACTGAGAATTACAAAACAAGATGCCAACTTCTGGAATCTTTGGAACCTGAAACCTGCCGTAACTTTAAGGTTTACAATACCTACAAGACCCTACAATATGGATTTCGATTTGCTTATAAACATGTTGTCATCAAGAAACCTGCAAAGACCTGAAATTTGTTTTATAACTTCAAAGGTTTATAACTTTTATAACTTCAAAGGTTTCTTGGGGGCGCTGTGGCATAGTGGATAAGACTCCCGACTCCCGATCGGAGGACCCGAGTTCGAATCCCGCCCAGTGCTTACGTCCTTGGACGAGATGATTTTTACCCACTGTGTCCCTCTCGACCCAGGTGTATAAATGGGTACCTGGCAACGCTAGGGTAATAATGATAGCAGGGCCCTCTGGTAGAGCAGTGGCAACACTGAAGAGGCTACCCTGGGTAAAGAAGACCTTATTATTATTATTATTATTCTCGATTAAAAGGGATGGCTAGTAACTGATCAGTGGGAATCAATGGGAATGCTGGGGATGATTGTTCAAATCCTTGTGGGATTCGCTTAAGAGAACATTATATCTGTTGTTGTGAGAAAATTATTTGGTCTCATATTCAAGTAACGTGCAGTTTGATATTTCAAGGTTAGCATGCCTGGACAGTTAACAGTGGATCGTTAACGATCGCCCCGTGTTCAACCAGAGCCCTTTCAAGACAGCCATTAAGCCATCAAGCTGAACCTCCCTGCAACAGACCCTCTGCCCCATGATGACCATGCAGTCATTTGACTACTTCCTTGTGGGAGATGATGCTCTTGCGCTGAGGACTTGGCTGATGAAGCCTCTGTCATTTTGTGGCATGACTCGCCAGCAGCGAGTCTACAAGTAAAGGCTTTCACGAACCAGACGGGTTGAAGAAAATGCGTTTGGGTCTACTATAGTGCTGGCGAATTGTCTGCATTTTGATCACTAGAGCTATGTATAACGAGCAGGAGAATTCTTGTTCGTACCACAACTTTTGTTCTTCCTTTTCGGCATTTTACAATTATTACGCCTACGGAAGAAAAATAGTTAAGTACAAGTCTCGAAGAGCACAGGTAAGTAGGCTATACATTCACCAGCAATTCAGAGTTCAATGGAATGAATGATATTAAGCAGTTTTCTAACATGGGTCAAGCATTTGAATGCCAAATCTGCACCTATAATAAAAGGCTACGCAACTGTAAGCAACACTACGCAAATATATGTCAGGCCTACGCAAGTCTACGAAAATGTACGCCAAGTCAACGCAAGTCTACGCAAATGTCTACGTAACAGTACGCAACACTACGCCATGTCATACGCGAGCACAAAAAGTGCTCTGGTGTGAAAGGGGTTCGGTGGCGTACTGTTGCGTATAGATGGCGCATAGTTGCGTAGTGTTGCGTAGTGTTGCGTAGACTTGCGTAAAACCTGCGTATCAGAGCTCTACGCGGAGGGTACGCAAAAAAAATTAAACATGTTTAATTTTTTGCGTACATCTTGCGTACCTATTTTACGTAGAATTGCGTTCTCACTGCGTATAGTGGCGTAGTGTTGCGTAGTCACTACGTAACACTACGTAACTCTACGTAAAGCTTGGTGTGAAACCCCCTTTTACGTTTGAGCCTTCGTCTCACCCCAACCAAGTCCGTCCCCCCCCCCCCCCCCGCGGTTTATTGCCCCTTAAAGGCAACCGATCGCCATCCCTTATGGTACGTAAACTCCGAACGACCGAAGTTTGTGCATGCAATATTGCGCAATGCCAGACTCGGTGCTATATCCATAAACGTGTTGGACAATGCTGCCACTGAGACACGTGTGTGTGTGTGTGTGTGTGTGCGTGTGAAAGAGTTGTATAACTTATCTCGTAGTTCAGAGCTTAACAGTCAGATAGAGGAAGAGATTTCTCGCCTCTTAGCTAAAAATGTCATTGAACTTTGTGAGCATGAGAATGGAGAATTCATCCCCAATATATTCACGAGACCCAAAAAGAATGGTTCCTTACGAGTTATCCTTATTGATCTTTCTGATCTTAATACAGGCATCCTTTATCAGCATTTCAAAATGGACAACATACATACAGCCTCGTCACTGCTCAGCCCAAATTGCTACATCGCATCTATTGATTTACAAGATGCATACTATTCAGTTCCCGTCCATCCATCATCGAGAAAGTACTTGCGTTTCTATTGGCAAAGTAAACTGTACCAATACAAGGCCCTACCTAATGGTCTCGGCTCTGCTTCCAGACTGTTTATTAGAATGCTGAAGCCAGTTTTTGCCCAGCTTAGGACAGAAGGACATGTAGTTGTGGGATATCTTGACACTTTGATAATTGGGTGATGTACGGATGCTACCCAAAGGGCTGTTTTAGCTACCACTAAGCTTCTAACAGAGCTGGGGTAAACCCAAGGAACTCTAGGTCTTGGCCTGGGCTAAGTACTGACTTCTCAGGATGAATTAAGAACAATGCACATTACTTTGCCAAGGGAAAAACAAGATGACATTGTATGAGGTTTGCACCTCCCTCTTATCCCATGCCACCCCATCCATTCGAAAGGTTGCTAGGTCATAGGGAAAATAGTTGCCACGTTCCCTGCAGTACAGTATGGCCCAATGCATTACAAATATCTAGAGAGAGACAAGGTACAGGCCCTTAAGGCAGCTCGTGGTCATTTCGATAGGCCCATGACTCTTTCCATGGAGGCACGACATGAATTGATATGGTGGAAAGAACATATTCATGAGTCATTTAATCATGTTATGAGACAAAAGGTCGATTTGGAGTTACGTACAGATGCCAGTGCAGAGGGGTGGGGTGCTACAGACGTAACCTCTCACACAGGTGGCAGGTGGACCACAGAGGAAGTACTTTCAGCTCAAACATCGGGCATTAATTTCCTAGAAACACTGGCAGATGGCCTGGCTCTGAAATCTTTCTGTGCAGATAAGAGAAATGTACATGTCCTATTGAGGATTGATAACACTACGGCTGTCGCCTACCTTAATAACATGGGAGGGCTGAAATCGGAAACCTGCAATCAGGTAGTGTTAGACATCTGGCATTGGTGCATAGAACGCAATATATGGCTGTCAGCAGCTCACTTACCTGGGTACCAGAACAACGAGGCAGACTTCATGTCTAGACACTTTAATGACAGAACAGAGTGGATGCTAGATAAGAATAGCTTTGAGAAAATTGTGGAGAAGTATGGTACACCAGTAATAGATTTGTTTGCATCCAGACTAAATGCTAAGTAGTACAGGTACGTTTCATGTTTGCCAGATCCCAATGCACTCAGTTGATGCTTTCACACTAGACCTTCCCTCCTTTCTGTTTGGTAGCAAAATGCCTACAGAAAATACAAGAAGAGAATGCACATGGCCTGCTTGTACCAAATTGGCCTACACAGGCCTGGTTCCCTCTCTTGACAAGTATGATGAGTGAAAAAACCTTTGATCTTGAAAAGAAGCAAATCCTTGCTGACACAACCAGTATCTAAGGCTACCCACCCACTTTGTTGCAGGATTGGCGTTCACAGTTCGAGATGAAGGGACTACATGACAGGACTGTGTGTTGTGTGCATCTTGGAGACTGTCTACACGCACACAATATGGAACCTACATTAGGAAATGGCAAGAGTATTGCAGACAGGAACTTTGAACAGTCAGTGCACTGCTGTAGAAAGTGTAAAGAATTTTTGAGTTATCTGTTTCGTGTACATAAGTTGAGTTACAGTGCTATTAACTGTGCCAGAAGTGCTCTGGCCTGAGTGGTGCTGTTGGAGAACAGCAACTGTACAATTAGTACACATCCTTTGGTGACAAGATTCATGAAAGGTGTATTTCATTTACGAACTCCGCTGCCATGGTACAACCATGTCTGGGACGTTAAAATCGTATTAGATCATCTCCGCAAAATGTCACCATGCAGTAAGCTATCTTTGTGTGAACTTACTCATAAGCTGTGTATGTTGCTCGCACTCACTTCGGCACAAAGGGCACAGACTTTGTTCTACATTCATATTGATGGCCTGGTTTGGAAGGATGATAGCGTAGAGATTCATGTCAGTGACTTGGTAAAACAGAACAAGACCTCCGACAGAGTAGGGAGTATGACTAAAATTGAAGAGTATCCTTCAGAGAAGAGACTCTTAAAGTGGTACGCTACCTGAAAAAGTACATTGAGTGTACAAAAGTGCTAAGGGATACGGAAAGGCACCTGTTCATATGTTATAGGAAACCTCACAAACGAGCCAGTAAGCAAACCATCTCCAGGTGGATAAAGGAGACAATGAGTGCGGTATCGACACTAGAATTTTCAAGCCGCATTCTTCAAGGACTGCAGCAGTTTCCACTGCAAAGACTGCAGATGTGCCCATAGCGGAAATCCTGAAACAGGCTGGACGGTCTAACGAGGAAACAGGTTCTATGATAAGCTGTCGATCAGGGCAGGACCTACATATAGGTTCTCCATTGGCGGTACTGGATAATCATTGAGGAGATTCGGGTATTATTGGTGAGCTACTATGTCATGCTTATCACCATATAAACTGCTTGGTTTTACAGAAATGCGACCACTTGCTTCAAAAGCTTATATTAACGAACAACGGACATTACGAAAAATAATATATAAATTAAACGAGAACTTACCTGTTTGAAGTTTGATTTTTATTATTTGAGTAATAGGAGTGTGAGTTAATATGCCCTCCACTCCCACCCTCAATTCAAACTTCAAGGTAATGTTCTTACTCCGTCAATTTATTTCCAGATTGTGGGATTGTGACAATGGTCGCATTTTTTCTTGGAACAGGCAAATCTCACTTTTACCCAGTAGGGTCATTCGGGTCAGTTCTCTCACCTAAAATTGACATTATGTAAGGCGAGACGTTGGTAGACCCAGTCCGATTTTGTCAGGTGGAGATTTGCCTGGGCGACGAATATTGACTGCGCATGCATGCGAGTGGGATCTCATATTAACTCACACTCCTATTGCTCAAATAATAAAAATCAAACTTCAAACAGGTAGGTTCTCGTTTAATTTATTTATTATACTCGTAGCTTTCTTTTATACCTCTCCCTCTTTCTTTTGTACAGTGTATCTACACATACTGATACAAAGAAGAATGACCCCAAAACACACACACACACACACACACACACAACAAACCACAGCCAATAGTAAAAAAAAAAGAACAAAAAACACGGAGAAGCTCATTGAGACTTGCTCATTCTGAAGTCTTGAAATATTAAAGAAAATGACTAGAACTATATGAGATTGACGTGAGTAAATTTAGTAATTTCCGTTTCCCATTTATGTCTTCATCTGCAACGTAACATTTAATCTATCACAATAGTAATTTACTTTTGAAATTAGCCACATATTCATTATGACACTTGAATAATTCACACACCCAACTTTATTGTACACCTATACGACCTACCACTTACTAGTACTGCGTATTGTAGATATCACGTAAATACATAAAGCGTATCACATTACCAAACTAGAGAAGCACTCTGAGAGCGCAGACCTCCGCCAAGCATGCAGCTCATTTTCCACCACTAATCTTGTTCTTCAATTAGAGCTGATATCAATAATTTCCACCCGTGCGTACTTATAGCACTATTGTGTGCTGAAAGTCGTCTGATTTCCCAATATATTGTAGAAGCCTTTGTTACGTCATAAACCCTCAGCTGCACGGCGCGCCTCGCCCACCGAACTAATTCGGTGGCCTCGCCCTATCAGAAACTAGAGCACGCAGTTTAGTGCGCGCATGCAAACCTCGAATACGCGCAGCCTGAACTCCCAAGTTCATTGACCCTACCTGCCAAAATATCAAAAATCCTTCATAAATTCCCCAGAAGTTTTCGGATCACTTTCAAAAGTTAATCGTTTGTTACTTGTGTCATTCTCAACCTTTCCTGCAAGTTTCATCCCAATACGTTAACTACTTTTGAGTTATTTTGCACCAGGGGCAGACAAACTAACTAACTAACTAACTAACGAACAAACAAACAAACCAACGGTAACGAAAACATAACCTCCTCCCTTGGCGGAGGTAAATCTGCGCCTTAATGAAAACATGACGGTGATGAACAAAACATTAACATTAACAACAACAACAACAACAACACAACAAACATTACAAAAATAAGGCAACAATCTTTTTTTCTTTTTTTTTTTAGTATCCCAAGTGCCCGATTCTAACCTTCATATTTATGATCCTATCTACAATGTGTATATCTGTATTCCTCTTGCGAAAGCACGATAAAACGATCAGCAACAGAAATGCTTCAGACAGATATAGGCTTACAAGGCGTTCTTTCTCATCATTTTTATTTTTACATATGTATTACCCGTATACACAAAGCTATATATTGTACATGTATAGAAAGGAAGTTGGGTATATGACTTTATTTCAAATGATATGAGGTAACGACGTGAATGATGCCATATCGGATAACAATCAGGTTGAATAACCACCTAAAAAATGAAACTCCTCACTCCAAATACAGTTCTATTATGCAATATACAACGAAAATGTGAACACAATACATAGGTCATGTACAATGTAACGATTTTGACGTTTTCCAGAAGTCATCAATATCAGTCGCGATCATCATGTACAATACTTGTATAATCATGTACATAAAAAGCTAGATGATTTTGGATGTTGATGGGATACAAAACAAACATTATGAATAAAACAAGATGGAAACTTTACATAAAATACACCAAGGGACTATGCTCATAAAATAATGAACGTCTATAAATGCTAAAATCTAAGTTTTAATTAATCTGGTATAATAAAGAAAGAAAAAAAGATGGCAATACTTTCATAACATGGACTTTCTGATGACAATTTGCTAACCCGATTATGCTGTTTCATTTTTTTTTTTAAGCGGCTGTACTAATATCACAATGTGCATAATTACATCTTGCATTCTTATTGGACTTTTCTGTTCTGCATCAAAGCACTTAAAAACGCCCGTTGAAGCATTGTATGCATGCTGTCTACTGTCTTTTGTTATTATTATTATTATTATTATTATTATTATCATTATTATTATTATTATTATCATAATTATCATTATTAATTATTATCATCACCATTATTATTATTATTACTACTACTACTACTACGATTACTTTTATCGTTGTAATCATCATCATCATTGTGATTGTTGATATTATTAAGAGGCCTATAATTACTATTACTACAAATATTATTATAATTCTTGTTGATTAACATGACAATGAAAATTGTACCCGTATATACAACCTGCTCCTTCCACATACCCGAATTCGTGTGAGCTTACAAAGCAGTGGTGGTTTTGACTATCAGTGTAGGGTGTCCCATTGTTAGTACAGTTCATGCACTGTTGACACAATGTTGACACAAACGTTGACGAAATGTAGGCCTAATCAAACACGACTGCGTTTTTCATACATTATAATTTTCTAGACGATTACATTATACAATGTGTCATTTATTAGTGCTTACAAAGCTTTCTGTCATACACTCAAACTTGCATTATTAATAATATGAGCATTTGCACACATTAAAAGAACGCTTCAAAATTTTCCCCGTGCGTCCAAAAGTGTTGTATGTGTATGTGCTGTATATCTGTACTGCAGAATTCTGGTGATTGTTTCATTTCGCGGCGCGAGCGGCGCTATAATGGCGCTATAACCAGTGCCGTATATTAAGAGAGTCTGGCCAACTCGGTTTTTGGCTCATGTGTTTTGAAGCCTGTGATTGGTCAAAAGCTGGTCCCGTGATCTACAGGCGCCATGTCGTTACCAAAGTCAATCATGCGGGCGCGAGCAAAGCTCATACGAGTGCCCATTGTTCATTACGCGCAGCTACGCGCTAATTTTGTTTGCCTTTGGGATATCCCCAATATCAGTCACGGTGCATTGGGTATAGTGAATTGTCATTGCCGTTGTCTACTGTATTGAAGTAGAAGGTATATAATATATTTTAAAGTTATTTTGATATCTTTCTGCGAAAAACTGAAGATTTGCCATGCCTTAATTCCTGCCCAGCACGGCGTTGCTTGAACCGACCTGACTCACGTGTAATGATGTACCGCTTTCCTACAGATCCAAAACGAAGGAGAACAAAAGTGGGAAATCAGAGTTCGACGGGAAAATTTTATGATTTGTTTTCTTTGGATTCCTCGCGGTGTCTTTCAGACTATCCAAGTTTTGGTTTACATTTGTATGTCACCGCCATAACGTACGAAGTGTCGCCTGAGGCATTTGTTTTGGTCGTCCGTCCGTCCTTCTGTCTGTCCTTCATTATTCCGTAATCAATTTTGTGGACACCGTTTGTAATGAAACTTGACATAAGATGCACGTGTGAGTGGACGAAGATTTGTCTTTAGCTTATAAACTTTTGTGTAAACACGCTCAAAGTGAAAGGTCAAAATCATGTACATAATGGTTAAATTCTTAAAATAATATTACTATTTCCCACATATCTATATGCAATTTTTGAAAGTGAGTACATGTCGTCGCCGGTCACACGAACCGACGAATCACTCAATTTTGGGTCAAATTTTCGATTTTGAGATTTTCAATCATTTCGATAGTAGACATTCCATACTACATATTCTGAAATTCCCAGTGTGTAATTCGGTGTAATTTGTACGTAGTTATCACTTTTGTAGAAGCATGTAATTCCATTTGTGAAAATTATTTGTTTTCCCCATAGACGCGTGTGTTAAACAATCAGGCGATTCGACGGTTCGGTGACCGCGCGTACTAGAAAACTAGTACGCGCGGTCACCGAACCGACGAATCAGTGCGCATTGACTTGCGTGTAGTTTTTGAGATTCAACAGTTCATTGACCGCGCGCATAGTGCGCGTACTATGTGATACATGCGTTGACAATAACAACGCTCAATGTACATGTACATATGGACACACATGGAAAATGACAACGTTCTTTGCAGACCGAAAATACATGCATGCAGCTCTTTGACGATTTCCCGCTTATTTGTTAACAATACAATTCGATAAAAACTTCACAAGTTAGAGGAAGAATTGAAGTCTGACGTACTACAAAAATAATTGGAAATTATAGACATGAAAGTGTAGCAACCATAAGTCAAATATGGGTTAACTTCAAACGCGATTTTCTCGAATTGTCATTCTTACGCAAACCTGAGGGATTCGTCGGTTCGTGTGACCGGCGACGATGTATTTCCAGACGAAACTTACTGCGGCGACTGTGATTCTCTTGTGATTTATTGATTGATTTTTTTTTTGGGGGGGGGGGTGGGGGTGGGGGTCATGGGAGGGGGGCTAAGGTCAAGGATCAATGTCAGGTAAAATGTTAAAATTCTCGTATCTATTGTTCAAATATTATTACCCAGTTCCTCCATACCTTGGAGATTACCCAATGCAAAAACTTAAAACCAAACACGGTATTTGCATGCCATCATTACTACACATAATCAGTTACGCGCAGGGAAAGATTTTGGCCATCCACTAATGGTCAAAAGTCAAGTGAAAATAGTAAAATGACAAGATTTTGCACATATTTTTAAAATAATCACTCAAAGTATTGCCATGAAAATATATAGATATCTACCTAGGTCAACTTACGAGTAAAAATTTCTCAAATTCCTTAATACTTGCTCTCTTAAACAATAAAAGTCATCAAGTCACACCTAGTTCAAGGAAATTAAACACTCGACGCATATTATCTTATGACAAACATGCCATTTTTTTCCTCTAAATTATATGAAACTGTCGTGTAACATTGTCAAGACGTACTCTACCGTATGTCTCCCCCCTAAAAAAAAAAAATACAACGGGACCCTCCGCAATGATTTCTTTAAAAATAGTGAATCAATCTAAATGCAAATTCAGGGTATGAAACTATAACTCATTGCCCACATTTTACAGAAAACCCCATTCGATTTGCTTCCGTGGTCAAAGAGAAATGAGGAGTTTTGCAGAGGATGTCAGAAATCTCTTCCCTCTAAGTTCTGTCTATTGTATTCATACACAAGAGCATCGAAGTGATAAACTTGGAAGAATCAGACTCATGACATGCTTAACAACAATCCACATTTCTCTGTGACCGCTCAACCAAACTGAGGTTTTCTGCAAAATAGAGCTAAGATATTGTATTTTAAGACTCTGAAGTAGCATTTAGACAGTTTAATCATATTGGGTGTTATCAATGCGAAAATCTGATTGTAACTTTTTTTTTTGGACATACTGTACACTTGCTAAGAGAACAATATGGCTGAGGTATACGGGTTTATAGCCATTTGGACAATCTTATTTGGTGTTTTTTTTTTTAACTTATTTCATATCTATTAAATGGTCCTGATCGTAGTTTATATTGGGTACGGATGTCACTGAGGTTGTCCCTCATTATCATGTTATCCAGGTATTTGTGCTTTCGTTCAATTACAGGTCTTTAAAAAAATTATTTCTAAACAATTTGAGATCATTTTACATACCTTAATACGCACTTGCCGATGACGTTTAATGTTGTACATTGTACATACAATAGGCGTATTCCTTTTGAATTATAGTAGGCCTTCATGTCAGTTTCATACATAACTATATGGTACTAAATAGGATGGTAATTGATGGTTATTTACGTGCAAAACAGTAATAACTGTGGAATTCGTCTATCGCCTGTGCACTGCTAGAATTGTAAATTTATTTATCATTATTTTCTTATACAATATTCTTGCTCCCTGGACAGCTTGCTAAATACAATAGAGCATACAGTCTAGTGAAAGTTACGACACGGCATACTCATTCTTCTTTTATTTTTACAGTAAAAAAAAAGTTATCATATTTATATTCAGGAGTTATGTCCTTTAGTCTTTAGACAGCTTCCCTATACCTGGGTGCTTGTTTCTACAATGGTCTATTTGAATGTGTAAAAATGATTGACGATTGTTGGCTTTGTTCAACATGGATGGAATGAAAGAATGTCCCTCCCCCAACCTACACCCTTTCTCTCTCTGTGTCTCTCCCTCTCTCTCTCTCTCTCTCTCTCTGAAAAACAAAAGTCAAGCAACACAGTGTCTTGCGCCTTTGGAACGCCTGCGCGTACTACGCTAGCTAGCCCCCAAGCGCGCACGCTAAAACCTTAAGCGCACTGTACGCTGGGTAACGACATGGCGTCCAATTTATGAGTTGGCCAGACTCTCTTAAAGGCATAATTTACCATTTGCAGGTAAAACTAAAACCCAGCATTAGTTCTTTGAAATAGTTATAAAATGTGAGTTGGGGAAAGAAGCAACCACTGTGAAAATTTGAATTGGTAAAATTGATGTTAAGTATTGTATAATATACAATATGTGAACAATAGTTATAATAAAAATGTTTCGAGACTAAACCGTCTACAGTTACGATTTATTGAGAAAAATACGGATATCTCCCTATATTTTAGGCTTTATCGCGAAATTTTTATATGATAGGATGTTTTGTGGTACAACAGACCTACACATATGTATTAAATGTCATATCTTGAAAATTTTTTAAATCACTGTTCCCAAAGGTAAACAGGACCTTTAATATACGGCACTGGCAATAACGGTCGCCATAACTGGGGGCCAACGGGGGCTTCCAGCGAGCTAGCTACCCAGCGAGTTGCACTGCAGCTCAGCAGCCTAGCGTGCCCATTGTGCATAGTTAGCCGGGCGCGGCCGCTGCGCCGTGGCCTGCGACGGCCGCGCTGATATTGTGATTGTTTACTCACTGTGGAAAAGTCATTCAGCGGCTTTTAATGCCTTTCTTTTGGAAAAAAAAAATGAGTGATTCAGACATATTGATCTACAATGAAAGCTTCAAAGGAAGGATCAGGAAAACATATTGTGCAGTTGTTGGGTGCACCAATAACAGAAAAAAATGGAAATGAAGCAGCACGGCAGTGTGTGAAATTCAGACACCACTGACGCATGATAATTATATTAAGTGAAATACAATGGTATAAAAAAAAGCACATATTTCGAAACAATCTATGCCTACTAGATTCTCTATTTAATTAGGCTATCATTGCATATTCCTAAAATATGTTGTTCATTTTAGAAGACAAGTTCAGATCAAAGATTTTGATAATTCACTGATTTTTTTTTTATGCTTGGTGCACTACTTGCCTATACTATGATTATTATGACAAACATTTTTAAAGCCTACACTACAGCTAAATGAATGTTTCAAGATGCGTTAAATTCTTATATTGTTTTCACTTCTTCAATGTTGAGCACTCAATTGACCGTATTCAATTTTTGTCTTAAACTCTGAATTTGATTTTTGATAAATTGATACTTGTAAATATTAAACCATGGATGATGGCAAACATCCGTTTCATAATCATATTAAGAAAGTATGATTTGAAAGTCACTTTTGTAGAACATATTATACAAATGATGCACAGGATAGAGTGTGTTAGTGAAGGTGCGGCGCACTCGAGAGTATTGACAATGGTGCGACATGCACGAGGCGCCTTCACTAACGCCACGAAATAATCCTGTGCATCATTTGTTTTATAAAATGGGTCGAAAACTAACAGCATTATTCACGTACCTTTGTGGGTTAATACCAATCAGCTACATGTAGCTCTCGCTCAAAAGACAAGATGTCCGAAGATGTTCGTCCCAAACATTTACGCACGTCGCACTCGGAAATCCAGCATATAAGTACTGTACGTACGTATAAGAGTATACGTACGCCACGTGTTATGCACAAGAAAGGCCGCTGGCTGTTGTGGCAGCCCGCGGCCCGAACTAGAAGTTGTTTACAGGATTGACAGCGCGTATAGTAGTGCGTGACGCACTTGTAACAACTGATTGAGTGCGCACTGCTTTATAGTGTAAACATTGTGACGTACGTCAGGCCAGGGAGGTGGAAGAGAGACTCTTCCACCTCCCTGGTC